>CM074720.1:554052411-554442411 GCA_037306005.1 Rhinophrynus dorsalis
TGTACAGGTCTGTATGTCACTGAATGTGTGTGCATGTCTGTGTGTGTGTACAGGTCTGTATGTCACTGAATGTGTGTGCATGTCTGTGTGTGTGTACAGGTCTGTATGTCACTGAATGTGTGTGCATGTCTGTGTGTGTGTACAGGTCTGTATGTCACTGAATGTGTGTGCATGTCTGTGTGTGTGTACAGGTCTGTATGTCACTGAATGTGTGTGCATGTCTGTGTGTGTGTACAGGTCTGTATGTCACTGAATGTGTGTGCATGTCTGTGTGTGTGTACAGGTCTGTATGTCACTGAATGTGTGTGCATGTCTGTGTGTGTGTACAGGTCTGTATGTCACTGAATGTGTGTGCATGTCTGTGTGTGTACAGGTCTGTATGTCACTGAATGTGTGTGCATGTCTGTGTGTGTGTACAGGTCTGTATGTCACTGAATGTGTGTGCATGTCTGTGTGTGTGTACAGGTCTGTATGTCACTGAATGTGTGTGCATGTCTGTGTGTGTGTACAGGTCTGTATGTCACTGAATGTGTGTGCATGTCTGTGTGTGTGTACAGGTCTGTATGTCACTGAATGTGTGTGCATGTCTGTGTGTGTACAGGTCTGTATGTCACTGAATGTTGTGTGTGTCATGTCTGTGTGCTGTGTGTGTACAGGTCTGTATGTCACTGAATGTGTGTGCATGTCTGTGTGTGTGTGTACAGGTCTGTATGTCACTGAATGTGTGTGCATGTCTGTGTGTGTGTACAGGTCTGTATGTCACTGAATGTGTGTGCATGTCTGTGTGTGTGTACAGGTCTGTATGTCACTGAATGTGTGTGCATGTCTGTGTGTGTGTACAGGTCTGTATGTCACTGAATGTGTGTGCATGTCTGTGTGTGTGTACAGGTCTGTATGTCACTGAATGTGTGTGCATGTCTGTGTGTGTGTACAGGTCTGTATGTCACTGAATGTGTGTGCATGTCTGTGTGTGTGTACAGGTCTGTATGTCACTGAATGTGTGTGCATGTCTGTGTGTGTGTACAGGTCTGTATGTCACTGAATGTGTGTGCATGTCTGTGTGTGTGTACAGGTCTGTATGTCACTGAATGTGTGTGCATGTCTGTGTGTGTGTACAGGTCTGTATGTCACTGAATGTGTGTGCATGTCTGTGTGTGTACAGGTCTGTATGTCACTGAATGTGTGTGCATGTCTGTGTGTGTGTACAGGTCTGTATGTCACTGAATGTGTGTGCATGTCTGTGTGTGTGTACAGGTCTGTATGTCACTGAATGTGTGTGCATGTCTGTGTGTGTACAGGTCTGTATGTCACTGAATGTGTGTGCATGTCTGTGTGTGTGTACAGGTCTGTATGTCACTGAATGTGTGTGCATGTCTGTGTGTGTACAGGTCTGTATGTCACTGAATGTGTGTGCATGTCTGTGTGTGTGTACAGGTCTGTATGTCACTGAATGTGTGTGCATGTCTGTGTGTGTGTACAGGTCTGTATGTCACTGAATGTGTGTGCATGTCTGTGTGTGTGTACAGGTCTGTATGTCACTGAATGTGTGTGCATGTCTGTGTGTGTGTACAGGTCTGTATGTCACTGAATGTGTGTGCATGTCTGTGTGTGTACAGGTCTGTATGTCACTGAATGTGTGTGCATGTCTGTGTGTGTGTACAGGTCTGTATGTCACTGAATGTGTGTGCATGTCTGTGTGTGTACAGGTCTGTATGTCACTGAATGTGTGTGCATGTCTGTGTGTGTGTACAGGTCTGTATGTCACTGATGTGTGTTCAGGTCTGTATGTCACTGAATGTGTGTGCATGTCTGTGTGTGTGTACAGGTCTGTATGTCACTGAATGTGTGTGCATGTCTGTGTGTGTGTACAGGTCTGTATGTCACTGAATGTGTGTGCATGTCTGTGTGTGTGTACAGGTCTGTATGTCACTGAATGTGTGTGCATGTCTGTGTGTGTGTACAGGTCTGTATGTCACTGAATGTGTGTGCATGTCTGTGTGTGTACAGGTCTGTATGTCACTGAATGTGTGTGCATGTCTGTGTGTGTACAGGTCTGTATGTCACTGAATGTGTGTGCATGTCTGTGTGTGTGTACAGGTCTGTATGTCACTGAATGTGTGTGCATGTCTGTGTGTGTGTACAGGTCTGTATGTCACTGAATGTGTGTGTATGTCTGTGTGTGTACAGGTCTGTATGTCACTGAATGTGTGTGCATGTCTGTGTGTGTGTACAGGTCTGTATGTCACTGAATGTGTGTGCATGTCTGTGTGTGTACAGGTCTGTATGTCACTGAATGTGTGTGCATGTCTGTGTGTGTGTACAGGTCTGTATGTCACTGAATGTGTGTGCATGTCTGTGTGTGTGTACAGGTCTGTATGTCACTGAATGTGTGTGCATGTCTGTGTGTGTGTACAGGTCTGTATGTCACTGAATGTGTGTGCATGTCTGTGTGTGTGTACAGGTCTGTATGTCACTGAATGTGTGTGCATGTCTGTGTGTGTGTGTACAGGTCTGTATGTCACTGAATGTGTGTGCATGTCTGTGTGTGTGTACAGGTCTGTATGTCACTGAATGTGTGTGCATGTCTGTGTGTGTGTACAGGTCTGTATGTCACTGAATGTGTGTGCATGTCTGTGTGTGTACAGGTCTGTATGTCACTGAATGTGTGTGCATGTCTGTGTGTGTGTACAGGTCTGTATGTCACTGAATGTGTGTGCATGTCTGTGTGTGTGTACAGGTCTGTATGTCACTGAATGTGTGTGCATGTCTGTGTGTGTGTACAGGTCTGTATGTCACTGAATGTGTGTGCATGTCTGTGTGTGTGTACAGGTCTGTATGTCACTGAATGTGTGTGCATGTCTGTGTGTGTGTACAGGTCTGTATGTCACTGAATGTGTGTGCATGTCTGTGTGTGTGTACAGGTCTGTATGTCACTGAATGTGTGTGCATGTCTGTGTGTGTGTACAGGTCTGTATGTCACTGAATGTGTGTGCATGTCTGTGTGTGTGTACAGGTCTGTATGTCACTGAATGTGTGTGCATGTCTGTGTGTGTGTACAGGTCTGTATGTCACTGAATGTGTGTGCATGTCTGTGTGTGTGTACAGGTCTGTATGTCACTGAATGTGTGTGCATGTCTGTGTGTGTGTACAGGTCTGTATGTCACTGAATGTGTGTGCATGTCTGTGTGTGTGTACAGGTCTGTATGTCACTGAATGTGTGTGCATGTCTGTGTGTGTGTACAGGTCTGTATGTCACTGAATGTGTGTGCATGTCTGTGTGTGTGTGTACAGGTCTGTATGTCACTGAATGTGTGTGCATGTCTGTGTGTGTGTACAGGTCTGTATGTCACTGAATGTGTGTGCATGTCTGTGTGTGTGTACAGGTCTGTATGTCACTGAATGTGTGTGCATGTCTGTGTGTGTGTACAGGTCTGTATGTCACTGAATGTGTGTGCATGTCTGTGTGTGTGTACAGGTCTGTATGTCACTGAATGTGTGTGCATGTCTGTGTGTGTGTACAGGTCTGTATGTCACTGAATGTGTGTGCATGTCTGTGTGTGTGTACAGGTCTGTATGTCACTGAATGTGTGTGCATGTCTGTGTGTGTGTACAGGTCTGTATGTCACTGAATGTGTGTGCATGTCTGTGTGTGTACAGGTCTGTATGTCACTGAATGTGTGTGCATGTCTTGTGTGTGTACAGGTCTGTATGTCACTGAATGTGTGTGCATGTCTGTGTGTGTGTACAGGTCTGTATGTCACTGAATGTGTGTGCATGTCTGTGTGTGTGTACAGGTCTGTATGTCACTGAATGTGTGTGCATGTCTGTGTGTGTGTACAGGTCTGTATGTCACTGAATGTGTGTGCATGTCTGTGTGTGTGTACAGGTCTGTATGTCACTGAATGTGTGTGCATGTCTGTGTGTGTGTACAGGTCTGTATGTCACTGAATGTGTGTGCATGTCTGTGTGTGTGTACAGGTCTGTATGTCACTGAATGTGTGTGCATGTCTGTGTGTGTGTACAGGTCTGTATGTCACTGAATGTGTGTGCATGTCTGTGTGTGTGTACAGGTCTGTATGTCACTGAATGTGTGTGCATGTCTGTGTGTGTGTACAGGTCTGTATGTCACTGAATGTGTGTGCATGTCTGTGTGTGTGTACAGGTCTGTATGTCACTGAATGTGTGTGCATGTCTGTGTGTGTGTACAGGTCTGTATGTCACTGAATGTGTGTGCATGTCTGTGTTGTGTGTACAGGTCTGTATGTCACTGAATGTGTGTGCATGTCTGTGTGTGTGTACAGGTCTGTATGTCACTGAATGTGTGTGCATGTCTGTGTGTGTGTGTACAGGTCTGTATGTCACTTGACTGAATGTGTGTGCATGTCTGTGTGTGTGTACAGGTCTGTATGTCACTGAATGTGTGTGCATGTCTGTGTGTGTGTGTACAGGTCTGTATGTCACTGAATGTGTGTGCATGTCTGTGTGTGTGTACAGGTCTGTATGTCACTGAATGTGTGTGCATGTCTGTGTGTGTGTACAGGTCTGTATGTCACTGAATGTGTGTGCATGTCTGTGTGTGTGTACAGGTCTGTATGTCACTGAATGTGTGTGCATGTCTGTGTGTGTGTACAGGTCTGTATGTCACTGAATGTGTGTGCATGTCTGTGTGTGTGTACAGGTCTGTATGTCACTGAATGTGTGTGCATGTCTGTGTGTGTGTACAGGTCTGTATGTCACTGAATGTGTGTGTATGTGTATGTCACTGAATGTGTGTGCATGTCTGTGTGTGTGTGTACAGGTCTGTATGTCACTGAATGTGTGTGCATGTCTGTGTGTGTGTGTACAGGTCTGTATGTCACTGAATGTGTGTGTATGTCTGTGTGTGTGTGTACAGGTCTGTATGTCACTGAATGTGTGTGCATGTCTGTGTGTGTGTACAGGTCTGTATGTCACTGAATATGCGTGTACATGTCTGTGTGTGTGTACAGGTCTGTATGTCACTGAATGTGTGTGCATGTCTGTGTGTGTGTACAGGTCTGTATGCCACTGAATGTGTGTGCATGTCTGTGTGTGTGTACAGGTCTGTATGTCACTGAATGTGTGTGCATGTCTGTGTGTGTACAGGTCTGTATGTCACTGAATGTGTGTGCATGTCTGTGTGTGTGTACAGGTCTGTATGCCACTGAATGTGTGTGCATGTCTGTGTGTGTGTACAGGTCTGTATGTCACTGAATGTGTGTGCATGTCTGTGTGTGTGTACAGGTCTGTATGTCACTGAATGTGTGTGCATGTCTGTGTGTGTGCATGTCTGTATGTCACTGAATGTGTGTGCATGTCTGTGTGTGTACAGGTCTGTATGTCACTGAATGTGTGTGTATGTCTGTGTGTGTGTGTACAGGTCTGTATGTCACTGAATGTGTGTGCATGTCTGTGTGTGTGTGTACAGGTCTGTATGTCACTGAATGTGTGTGTATGTCTGTGTGTGTGTGTACAGGTCTGTATGTCACTGAATGTGTGTGCATGTCTGTGTGTGTGTACAGGTCTGTATGTCACTGAATGTGTGTGCATGTCTGTGTGTGTACAGGTCTGTATGTCACTGAATGTGTGTGCATGTCTGTGTGTGTGTGTACAGGTCTGTATGTCACTGAATGTGTGTGCATGTCTGTGTGTGTACAGGTCTGTATGTCACTGAATGTGTGTGCATGTCTGTGTGTGTGCATGTCTGTATGTCACTGAATGTGTGTGCATGTCTGTGTGTGTGTGTACAGGTCTGTATGTCACTGAATGTGTGTGCATGTCTGTGTGTGTGTGTACAGGTCTGTATGTCACTGAATGTGTGTGCATGTCTATGTGTGTGTACAGGTCTGTATGTCACTGAATGTGTGTGCATGTCTGTGTGTGTGTGTATAGGTCTGTATGTCACTGAATGTGTGTGCATGTCTGTGTGTACAGGTCTGTATGTCACTGAATGTGTGTGCATGTCTGTGTGTGTGTGTACAGGTCTGTATGTCACTGAATGTGTGTGCATGTCTGTGTGTGTACAGGTCTGTATGTCACTGAATGTGTGTGCATGTCTGTGTGTGTGTACAGGTCTGTATGCCACTGAATGTGTGTGCATGTCTGTGTGTGTGTGTACAGGTCTGTATGTCACTGAATGTGTGTGCATGTCTGTGTGTGTGTACAGGTCTGTATGCCACTGAATGTGTGTGCATGTCTGTGTGTGTGCATGTCTGTATGTCACTGAATGTGTGTGCATGTCTGTGTGTGTGTACAGGTCTGTATGCCACTGAATGTGTGTGCATGTCTGTGTGTGTACAGGTCTGTATGTCACTGAATGTGTGTGCATGTCTGTGTGTGTGTACAGGTCTGTATGCCACTGAATGTGTGTGCATGTCTGTGTGTGTGTACATGTCTGTATGTCACTGAATGTGTGTGCATGTCTGTGTGTGTGTACAGGTCTGTATGTCACTGAATGTGTGTGCATGTCTGTGTGTGTGCATGTCTGTATGCCACTGAATGTGTGTGCATGTCTGTGTGTGTGTACAGGTCTGTATGTCACTGAATGTGTGTGCATGTCTGTGTGTGTACAGGTCTGTATGTCACTGAATGTGTGTGCATGTCTGTGTGTGTGTACAGGTCTGTATGTCACTGAATGTGTGTGCATGTCTGTGTGTGTGTACAGGTCTGTATGTCACTGAATGTGTGTGCATGTCTGTGTGTGTGTACAGGTCTGTATGTCACTGAATGTGTGTGCATGTCTGTGTGTGTGCATGTCTGTATGTCAGTGAATGTGTGTGCATGTCTGTGTGTGTACAGGTCTGTATGTCACTGAATGTGTGTGCATGTCTGTGTGTGTACAGGTCTGTATGTCACTGAATGTGTGTGCATGTCTGTGTGTGTGCATGTCTGTATGTCACTGAATGTGTGTGCATGTCTGTGTGTGTGTGTACAGGTCTGTATGTCACTGAATGTGTGTGCATGTCTGTGTGTGTGTGTACAGGTCTGTATGTCACTGAATGTGTGTGCATGTCTATGTGTGTGTACAGGTCTGTATGTCACTGAATGTGTGTGCATGTCTGTGTGTGTGTGTATAGGTCTGTATGTCACTGAATGTGTGTGCATGTCTGTGTGTGTGTACAGGTCTGTATGTCACTGAATGTGTGTGCATGTCTGTGTGTGTGTGTACAGGTCTGTATGTCACTGAATGTGTGTGCATGTCTGTGTGTGTACAGGTCTGTATGTCACTGAATGTGTGTGCATGTCTGTGTGTGTGTACAGGTCTGTATGCCACTGAATGTGTGTGCATGTCTGTGTGTGTGTACATGTCTGTATGTCACTGAATGTGTGTGCATGTCTGTGTGTGTGTGTACAGGTCTGTATGTCACTGAATGTGTGTGCATGTCTGTGTGTGTGTACAGGTCTGTATGCCACTGAATGTGTGTGCATGTCTGTGTGTGTACAGGTCTGTATGTCACTGAATGTGTGTGCATGTCTGTGTGTGTGTACAGGTCTGTATGCCACTGAATGTGTGTGCATGTCTGTGTGTGTGTACATGTCTGTATGTCACTGAATGTGTGTGCATGTCTGTGTGTGTGTACAGGTCTGTATGTCACTGAATGTGTGTGCATGTCTGTGTGTGTGCATGTCTGTATGCCACTGAATGTGTGTGCATGTCTGTGTGTGTGTACAGGTCTGTATGTCACTGAATGTGTGTGCATGTCTGTGTGTGTACAGGTCTGTATGTCACTGAATGTGTGTGCATGTCTGTGTGTGTGTACAGGTCTGTATGTCACTGAATGTGTGTGCATGTCTGTGTGTGTGTACAGGTCTGTATGTCACTGAATGTGTGTGCATGTCTGTGTGTGTGTACAGGTCTGTATGTCACTGAATGTGTGTGCATGTCTGTGTGTGTGCATGTCTGTATGTCAGTGAATGTGTGTGCATGTCTGTGTGTGTACAGGTCTGTATGTCACTGAATGTGTGTGCATGTCTGTGTGTGTGTACAGGTCTGTATGTCACTGAATGTGTGTGCATGTCTGTGTGTGTGTACAGGTCTGTATGTCACTGAATGTGTGTGCATGTCTGTGTGTGTGTACAGGTCTGTATGTCACTGAATGTGTGTGTATGTCTGTGTGTGTACAGGTCTGTATGTCACTGAATGTGTGTGCATGTCTGTGTGTGTGCATGTCTGTATGTCACTGAATGTGTGTGCATGTCTGTGTGTGTGTACATGTCTGTATGTCACTGAATGTGTGTGCATGTCTGTGTGTGTGTACATGTCTGTATGTCACTGAATGTGTGTGCATGTCTGTGTGTGTGTACAGGTCTGTATGTCACTGAATGTGTGTGCATGTCTGTGTGTGTGTACAGGTCTGTATGTCACTGAATGTGTGTGCATGTCTGTGTGTGTGTACAGGTCTGTATGTCACTGAATGTGTGTGTATGTCTGTGTGTGTACAGGTCTGTATGTCACTGAATGTGTGTGCATGTCTGTGTGTGTGCATGTCTGTATGTCACTGAATGTGTGTGCATGTCTGTGTGTGTGTACAGGTCTGTATGTCACTGAATGTGTGTGCATGTCTGTGTGTGTGTGTACAGGTCTGTATGTCACTGAATGTGTGTGCATGTCTGTGTGTGTGTACAGGTCTGTATGTCACTGAATGTGTGTGCATGTCTGTGTGTGTGTACAGGTCTGTATGTCACTGAATGTGTGTGCATGTCTGTGTGTGTACAGGTCTGTATGCCACTGAATGTGTGTGCATGTCTGTGTGTGTGTACAGGTCTGTATGTCACTGAATGTGTGTGTATGTCTGTGTGTGTGTACAGGTCTGTATGTCACTGAATGTGTGTGCATGTCTGTGTGTGTGTGTACAGGTCTGTATGTCACTGAATGTGTGTGCATGTCTGTGTGTGTGTGTACAGGTCTGTATGTCACTGAATGTGTGTGCATGTCTGTGTGTGTGTACAGGTCTGTATGTCACTGAATGTGTGTGTATGTCTGTGTGTGTGTACAGGTCTGTATGTCACTGAATGTGTGTGCATGTCTGTGTGTGTACAGGTCTGTATGTCACTGAATGTGTGTGCATGTCTATGTGTGTGTACAGGTCTGTATGTCACTGAATGTGTGTGCATGTCTGTGTGTGTGTACATGTCTGTATGTCACTGAATGTGTGTGCATGTCTGTGTGTGTGTACAGGTCTGTATGTCACTGAATGTGTGTGTATGTCTATGTGTGTGTACAGGTCTGTATGTCACTGAATGTGTGTGCATGTCTGTGTGTGTGTACATGTCTGTATGTCACTGAATGTGTGTGCATGTCTGTGTGTGTGTACAGGTCTGTATGTCACTGAATGTGTGTGTATGTCTGTGTGTGTGTACAGGTCTGTATGTCACTGAATGTGTGTGCATGTCTATGTGTGTGTGTACAGGTCTGTATGTCACTGAATGTGTGTGCATGTCTGTGTGTGTGTGTACAGGTCTGTATGTCACTGAATGTGTGTGCATGTCTGTGTGTGTACAGGTCTGTATGTCACTGAATGTGTGTGCATGTCTGTGTGTGTGTGTACAGGTCTGTATGTCACTGAATGTGTGTGCATGTCTGAGTGTGTGTGTACAGGTCTGTATGTCACTGAATGTGTGTGCATGTCTGTGTGTGTGTACAGGTCTGTATGTCACTGAATGTGTGTGCATGTCTGTGTGTGTGTGTACAGGTCTGTATGTCACTGAATGTGTGTGCATGTCTGTGTGTGTGTACAGGTCTGTATGTCACTGAATGTGTGTGCATGTCTGTGTGTGTACAGGTCTGTATGTCACTGAATGTGTGTGCATGTCTGTGTGTGTGTACAGGTCTGTATATCACTGAATGTGTGTGCATGTCTGTGTGTGTGTACAGGTCTGTATGTCACTGAATGTGTGTGCATGTCTGTGTGTGTGTACAGGTCTGTATGTCACTGAATGTGTGTGCATGTCTATGTGTGTGTGTACAGGTCTGTATGTCACTGAATGTGTGTACATATCTATGTGTGTGTACAGGTCTGTATGTCACTGAATGTGTGTGTATGTCTGTGTGTGTGTACAGGTCTGTATGTCACTTGTAGAATGTGTGTACATGTCTGTGTGTGTACAGGTCTGTATGTCACTGAATGTGTGTGCATGTCTGTGTGTGTGTACAGGTCTGTATGTCACTGAATGTGTGTGCATGTCTGTGTGTGTACAGGTCTGTATGTCACTGAATGTGTGTGCATGTCTGTGTGTGTGTACAGGTCTGTATGTCACTGAATGTGTGTGCATGTCTGTGTGTGTGTACATGTCTGTATGTCACTGAATGTGTGTGCATGTCTGTGTGTGTGTACAGGTCTGTATGTCACTGAATGTGCTGTGCATGTCTGTGTGTGTGTACAGGTCTGTATGTCACTGAATGTGTGTGCATGTCTGTGTGTGTGTACAGGTCTGTATGTCACTGAATGTGTGTGCATGTCTGTGTGTGTGTACAGGTCTGTATGTCACTGAATGTGTGTGCATGTCTGTGTGTGTACAGGTCTGTATGTCACTGAATGTGTGTGCATGTCTGTGTGTGTGTACAGGTCTGTATGTCACTGAATGTGTGTGCATGTCTGTGTGTGTGTACAGGTCTGTATGTCACTGAATGTGTGTGCATGTCTGTGTGTGTACAGGTCTGTATGTCACTGAATGTGTGTGCATGTCTGTGTGTGTGTACAGGTCTGTATGTCACTGAATGTGTGTGCATGTCTGTGTGTGTACAGGTCTGTATGTCACTGAATGTGTGTGCATGTCTGTGTGTGTGTACAGGTCTGTATGTCACTGAATGTGTGTGCATGTCTGTGTGTGTGTACAGGTCTGTATGTCACTGAATGTGTGTGCATGTCTGTGTGTGTGTGTACAGGTCTGTATGTCACTGAATGTGTGTACAGGTCTGTATGTCACTGAATGTGTGTGCATGTCTGTGTGTGTGTGTGTGTGTACATGTCTGTGTGTGTGTACAGGTCTGTATGTCACTGAATGTGTGTGCATGTCTGTGTGTGTGTACAGGTCTGTATGTCACTGAATGTGTGTGCATGTCTGTGTGTGTGTGTACAGGTCTGTATGTCACTGAATGTGTGTGCATGTCTGTGTGTGTGTACAGGTCTGTATGTCACTGAATGTGTGTGCATGTCTGTGTGTGTGTACAGGTCTGTATGTCACTGAATGTGTGTGCATGTCTGTGTGTGTGTACAGGTCTGTATGTCACTGAATGTGTGTGCATGTCTGTGTGTGTGTACAGGTCTGTATGTCACTGAATGTGTGTGCATGTCTGTGTGTGTGTACAGGTCTGTATGTCACTGAATGTGTGTGCATGTCTGTGTGTGTGTACAGGTCTGTATGTCACTGAATGTGTGTGCATGTCTGTGTGTGTGTACAGGTCTGTATGTCACTGAATGTGTGTGCATGTCTGTGTGTGTGTACAGGTCTGTATGTCACTGAATGTGTGTGCATGTCTGTGTGTGTGTGTACAGGTCTGTATGTCACTGAATGTGTGTGCATGTCTGTGTGTGTGTACAGGTCTGTATGTCACTGAATGTGTGTGCATGTCTGTGTGTGTGTACAGGTCTGTATGTCACTGAATGTGTGTGCATGTCTGTGTGTGTGTGTACAGGTCTGTATGTCACTGAATGTGTGTGCATGTCTGTGTGTGTGTACAGGTCTGTATGTCACTGAATGTGTGTGCATGTCTGTGTGTGTGTACAGGTCTGTATGTCACTGAATGTGTGTGCATGTCTGTGTGTGTGTACAGGTCTGTATGTCACTGAATGTGTGTGCATGTCTGTGTGTGTGTACAGGTCTGTATGTCACTGAATGTGTGTGCATGTCTGTGTGTGTGTACAGGTCTGTATGTCACTGAATGTGTGTGCATGTCTGTGTGTGTACAGGTCTGTATGTCACTGAATGTGTGTGCATGTCTGTGTGTGTGTGTACAGGTCTGTATGTCACTGAATGTGTGTGCATGTCTGTGTGTGTGTACAGGTCTGTATGTCACTGAATGTGTGTGCATGTCTGTGTGTGTGTACAGGTCTGTATGTCACTGAATGTGTGTGCATGTCTGTGTGTGTGTACAGGTCTGTATGTCACTGAATGTGTGTGCATGTCTGTGTGTGTGTACAGGTCTGTATGTCACTGAATGTGTGTGCATGTCTGTGTGTGTGTACAGGTCTGTATGTCACTGAATGTGTGTGCATGTCTGTGTGTGTGTACAGGTCTGTATGTCACTGAATGTGTGTGCATGTCTGTGTGTGTGTACAGGTCTGTATGTCACTGAATGTGTGTGCATGTCTGTGTGTGTGTACAGGTCTGTATGTCACTGAATGTGTGTGCATGTCTGTGTGTGTGTACAGGTCTGTATGTCACTGAATGTGTGTGCATGTCTGTGTGTGTGTACATGTCTGTATGTCACTGAATGTGTGTGCATGTCTGTGTGTGTGTACAGGTCTGTATGTCACTGAATGTGTGTGCATGTCTATGTGTGTGTACAGGTCTGTATGTCACTGAATGTGTGCATGTCTGTGTGTGTGTACAGGTCTGTATGTCACTGAATGTGTGTGTATGTCTGTGTGTGTGTACAGGTCTGTATGTCACTGAATGTGTGTGCATGTCTGTGTGTGTGTACATGTCTGTATGTCACTGAATGTGTGTGCATGTCTGTGTGTGTGTACAGGTCTGTATGTCACTGAATGTGT
This sequence comes from Rhinophrynus dorsalis, assembly GCA_037306005.1. Lineage (NCBI taxonomy): Eukaryota > Metazoa > Chordata > Amphibia > Anura > Rhinophrynidae > Rhinophrynus > Rhinophrynus dorsalis. The sequence goes on from CM074720.1 coordinate 554,065,143, forward strand.
GTGCATGTCTGTGTGTGTGTACAGGTCTGTATGTCACTGAATGTGTGTGCATGTCTGTGTGTGTGTGTACAGGTCTGTATGTCACTGAATGTGTGTGTATGTCTGTGTGTGTGTACAGGTCTGTATGTCACTGAATGTGTGTGCATGTCTGTGTGTGTACAGGTCTGTATGTCACTGAATGTGTGTGCATGTCTGTGTGTGTGTACATGTCTGTATGTCACTGAATGTGTGTGCATGTCTGTGTGTGTACAGGTCTGTATGTCACTGAATGTGTGTGCATGTCTGTGTGTGTGTACAGGTCTGTATGTCACTGAATGTGTGTGCATGTCTGTGTGTGTGTACAGGTCTGTATGTCACTGAATGTGTGTGTATGTCTATGTGTGTGTACAGGTCTGTATGTCACTGAATGTGTGTGCATGTCTGTGTGTGTGTGTACAGGTCTGTATGTCACTGAATATGTGTGCATGTCTGTGTGTGTGTACAGGTCTGTATGTCACTGAATGTGTGTGCATGTCTGTGTGTGTGTACAGGTCTGTATGTCACTGAATGTGTGTGCATGTCTGTGTGTGTGTACAGGTCTGTATGTCACTGAATGTGTGTACAGGTCTGTGTGTGTGTACAGGTCTGTATGTCACTGAATGTGTGTGCATGTCTGAGTGTGTGTACAGGTCTGTATGTCACTGAATGTGTGTGCATGTCTGTGTGTGTGTACAGGTCTGTATGTCACTGAATGTGTGTACATGTCTGTGTGTGTACAGGTCTGTATGTCACTGAATGTGTGTGCATGTCTGTGTGTGTGTACAGGTCTGTATGTCACTGAATGTGTGTGCATGTCAGTGTGTGTACAGGTCTGTATGTCACTGAATGTGTGTACATGTCTGTGTGTGTACAGGTCTGTATGTCACTGAATGTGTGTGCATGTCTGTGTGTGTGTACAGGTCTGTATGTCACTGAATGTGTGTGCATGTCTGTGTGTGTGTACAGGTCTGTATGTCACTGAATGTGTGTGTATGTCTGTGTGTGTGTACAGGTCTGTATGTCACTGAATGTGTGTGCATGTCTGTGTGTGTGTACAGGTCTGTATGTCACTGAATGTGTGTGCATGTCTGTGTGTGTGTACATGTCTGTATGTCACTGAATGTGTGTGCATGTCTGTGTGTGTACAGGTCTGTATGTCACTGAATGTGTGTGCATGTCTGTGTGTGTACAGGTCTGTATGTCACTGAATGTGTGTGCATGTCTGTGTGTGTACAGGTCTGTATGTCACTGAATGTGTGTGTATGTCTGTGTGTGTGTGTACAGGTCTGTATGTCACTGAATATGTGTGCATGTCTGTGTGTGTGTACAGGTCTGTATGTCAGTGAATGTGTGTGCATGTCTGTGTGTGTGCATGTCTGTATGTCACTGAATGTGTGTGTATGTCTGTGTGTGTGTACAGGTCTGTATGTCACTGAATGTGTGTGCATGTCTGTGTGTGTGTACAGGTCTGTATGACACTGAATGTGTGTGCATGTCTGTGTGTGTGTACAGGTCTGTATGTCACTGAATGTGTGTGTATGTCTGTGTGTGTGTACAGGTCTGTATGCCACTGAATATGTGTGTGCATGTCTGTGTGTGTGTACAGGTCTGTATGTCACTGAATGTGTGTGTATGTCTGTGTATGTACAGGTCTGTATGTCACTGAATGTGTGTGCATGTCTGTGTGTGTGTGTACATGTCTGTATGTCACTGAATGTGTGTGCATGTCTGTGTGTGTACAGGTCTGTATGTCACTGAATGTGTGTGCATGTCTGTGTGTGTGTGTACATGTCTGTATGTCACTGAATGTGTGTGCATGTCTGAGTGTGTGTACAGGTCTGTATGTCACTGAATGTGTGTGCATGTCTGTGTGTGTGTACAGGTCTGTATGTCACTGAATGTGTGTGCATGTCTGTGTGTGTACAGGTCTGTATGTCACTGAATGTGTGTGCATGTCTGTGTGTGTGTACAGGTCTGTATGACACTGAATGTGTGTGCATGTCTGTGTGTGTGTACAGGTCTGTATGTCACTGAATGTGTGTGCATGTCTGTGTGTGTGTACAGGTCTGTATGTCACTGAATGTGTGTGCATGTCTGTGTGTGTGTGTACAGGTCTGTATGTCACTGAATGTGTGTGCATGTCTGTGTGTGTGTACAGGTCTGTATGTCACTGAATGTGTGTGCATGTCTGTGTGTGTGTACATGTCTGTATGTCACTGAATGTGTGTGCATGTCTGTGTGTGTGTACAGGTCTGTATGTCACTGAATGTGTGTGCATGTCTGTGTGTGTGTACAGGTCTGTATGTCACTGAATGTGTGTGCATGTCTGTGTGTGTGTACAGGTCTGTATGTCACTGAATGTGTGTGCATGTCTGTGTGTGTGTACAGGTCTGTATGTCACTGAATGTGTGTGCATGTCTGTGTGTGTACAGGTCTGTATGTCACTGAATATGTGTGCATGTCTGTGTGTGTGTACATGTCTGTATGTCACTGAATGTGTGTGCATGTCTGTGTGTGTGTACAGGTCTGTATGTCACTGAATGTGTGTGTATGTCTGTGTGTGTGTACAGGTCTGTATGTCACTGAATGTGTGTGCATGTCTGTGTGTGTACAGGTCTGTATGACACTGAATGTGTGTGCATGTCTGTGTGTGTGTACAGGTCTGTATGTCACTGAATGTGTGTGCATGTCTGTGTGTGTACATGTCTGTATGTCACTGAATGTGTGTGTGCATGTCTGTGTGTGTGTACAGGTCTGTATGTCACTGAATGTGTGTGCATGTCTGTGTGTGTACATGTCTGTATGTCACTGAATATGTGTGTGCATGTCTGTGTGTGTGTACAGGTCTGTATGTCACTGAATGTGTGTGCATGTCTGTGTGTGTGTACATGTCTGTATGTCACTGAATGTGTGTGCATGTCTGTGTGTGTGTACAGGTCTGTATGACACTGAATGTGTGTGCATGTCTATGTGTGTGTACAGGTCTGTATGTCACTGAATGTGTGTGCATGTCTGTGTGTGTGTACAGGTCTGTATGTCACTGAATGTGTGTGCATGTCTGTGTGTGTGTACAGGTCTGTATGTCACTGAATGTGTGTGCATGTCTGTGTGTGTGTACAGGTCTGTATGTCACTGAATGTGTGTGCATGTCTGTGTGTGTGTACAGGTCTGTATGTCACTGAATGTGTGTGCATGTCTGTGTGTGTGTACAGGTCTGTATGACACTGAATGTGTGTGCATGTCTGTGTGTGTGTACAGGTCTGTATGTCACTGAATGTGTGTGCATGTCTGTGTGTGTGTACAGGTCTGTATGTCACTGAATGTGTGTGCATGTCTGTGTGTGTGTACATGTCTGTATGTCACTGAATGTGTGTGTATGTCTGTGTGTGTGTACAGGTCTGTATGTCACTGAATGTGTGTGATGTCTATGTGTGTGTACAGGTCTGTATGTCACTGAATGTGTGTGCATGTCTGTGTGTGTGTACAGGTCTGTATGTCACTGAATGTGTGTGCATGTCTGTGTGTGTGTACAGGTCTGTATGTCACTGAATGTGTGTGCATGTCTGTGTGTGTGTACATGTCTGTATGTCACTGAATGTGTGTGCATGTCTGTGTGTGTGTGTGTACAGGTCTGTATGTCACTGAATGTGTGTACAGGTCTGTATGTCACTGAATGTGTGTGCATGTCTGTGTATGTGTACAGGTCTGTATGTCACTGAATGTGTGTGCATGTCTGTGTGTGTGTACAGGTCTGTATGTCACTGAATGTGTGTGCATGTCTGTGTGTGTGTACAGGTCTGTATGTCACTGAATGTGTGTGCATGTCTGTGTGTGTGTACAGGTCTGTATGCCACTGAATGTGTGTGTATGTCTGTGTGTGTGTACAGGTCTGTATGTCACTGAATGTGTGTGCATGTCTGTGTGTGTGTACAGGTCTGTATGTCACTGAATGTGTGTGCATGTCTGTGTGTGTGTACAGGTCTGTATGTCACTGAATGTGTGTGCATGTCTGTGTGTGTACAGGTCTGTATGTCACTGAATGTGTGTGCATGTCTGTGTGTGTACAGGTCTGTATGTCACTGAATGTGTGTGCATGTCTGTGTGTGTACAGGTCTGTATGTCACTGAATGTGTGTGCATGTCTGTGTGTGTGTGTACAGGTCTGTATGTCACTGAATGTGTGTGCATGTCTGTGTGTGTGTACAGGTCTGTATGTCACTGAATGTGTGTGCATGTCTGTGTGTGTACATGTCTGTATGCCACTGAATGTGTGTGCATGTCTGTGTGTGTGTACAGGTCTGTATGTCACTGAATGTGTGTGCATGTCTGTGTGTGTGCATGTCTGTATGTCACTGAATGTGTGTGCATGTCTGTGTGTGTACAGGTCTGTATGCCACTGAATGTGTGTGCATGTCTGTGTGTGTGTACAGGTCTGTATGACACTGAATGTGTGTGCATGTCTGTGTGTGTGTACAGGTCTGTATGTCACTGAATGTGTGTGCATGTCTGTGTGTGTGTACAGGTCTGTATGTCACTGAATGTGTGTGCATGTCTGTGTGTGTGTACAGGTCTGTATGTCACTGAATGTGTGTGCATGTCTGTGTGTGTGTACATGTCTGTATGTCACTGAATGTGTGTGCATGTCTGTGTGTGTGTACAGGTCTGTATGTCACTGAATGTGTGTGCATGTCTGTGTGTGTGTACAGGTCTGTATGTCACTGAATGTGTGTGTATGTCTATGTGTGTGTACAGGTCTGTATGTCACTGAATGTGTGTGCATGTCTGTGTGTGTGTACAGGTCTGTATGTCACTGAATGTGTGTGCATGTCTGTGTGTGTACAGGTCTGTATGTCACTGAATGTGTGTGCATGTCTGTGTGTGTGTACAGGTCTGTATGTCACTGAATGTGTGTGCATGTCTGTGTGTGTGTACAGGTCTGTATGTCACTGAATGTGTGTGCATGTCTGTGTGTGTGTACAGGTCTGTATGTCACTGAATGTGTGTGCATGTCTGTGTGTGTACAGGTCTGTATGTCACTGAATGTGTGTGTATGTCTGTGTGTGTGTACAGGTCTGTATGTCACTGAATGTGTGTGCATGTCTGTGTGTGTACAGGTCTGTATGTCACTGAATGTGTGTGCATGTCTGTGTGTGTGTACAGGTCTGTATGTCACTGAATGTGTGTGCATGTCTGTGTGTGTGTACAGGTCTGTATGTCACTGAATGTGTGTGCATGTCTGTGTGTGTGTACAGGTCTGTATGTCACTGAATGTGTGTGCATGTCTGTGTGTGTGTACAGGTCTGTATGTCACTGAATGTGTGTGCATGTCTGTGTGTGTGTACAGGTCTGTATGTCACTGAATGTGTGTGTATGTCTGTGTGTGTACAGGTCTGTATGTCACTGAATGTGTGTGCATGTCTGTGTGTGTGTGTACAGGTCTGTATGTCACTGAATGTGTGTGCATGTCTGTGTGTGTGTACAGGTCTGTATGTCACTGAATGTGTGTGTATGTCTGTGTGTGTACAGGTCTGTATGTCACTGAATGTGTGTGCATGTCTGTGTGTGTGTGTACAGGTCTGTATGTCACTGAATGTGTGTGCATGTCTGTGTGTGTGTGTACAGGTCTGTATGTCACTGAATGTGTGTGCATGTCTGTGTGTGTACAGGTCTGTATGTCACTGAATGTGTGTGTATGTCTGTGTGTGTGTGTACAGGTCTGTATGTCACTGAATGTGTGTGCATGTCTGTGTGTGTGTACAGGTCTGTATGTCACTGAATGTGTGTGCATGTCTGTGTGTGTGTACAGGTCTGTATGTCACTGAATGTGTGTGTATGTCTGTGTGTGTGTACAGGTCTGTATGTCACTGAATGTGTGTGCATGTCTGTGTGTGTGTACAGGTCTGTATGTCACTGAATGTGTGTGCATGTCTGTGTGTGTGTACAGGTCTGTATGTCACTGAATGTGTGTGCATGTCTGTGTGTGTGTACAGGTCTGTATGTCACTGAATGTGTGTGCATGTCTGTGTGTGTGTACAGGTCTGTATGTCACTGAATGTGTGTGCATGTCTGTGTGTGTGTACAGGTCTGTATGTCACTGAATGTGTGTGCATGTCTGTGTGTGTGTACAGGTCTGTATGTCACTGAATGTGTGTGCATGTCTGTGTGTGTGTACAGGTCTGTATGTCACTGTGTGTGTGTGCATGTCTGTGTGTGTACAGGTCTGTATGTCACTGAATGTGTGTGTATGTCTGTGTGTGTGTACAGGTCTGTATGTCACTGAATGTGTGTGCATGTCTGTGTGTGTGTACAGGTCTGTATGTCACTGAATGTGTGTGCATGTCTGTGTGTGTGTACAGGTCTGTATGTCACTGTGTGTGTGTGCATGTCTGTGTGTGTACAGGTCTGTATGTCACTGAATGTGTGTGCATGTCTGTGTGTGTGTACAGGTCTGTATGTCACTGAATGTGTGTGCATGTCTGTGTGTGTACAGGTCTGTATGTCACTGAATGTGTGTGCATGTCTGTGTGTGTGTACAGGTCTGTATGTCACTGAATGTGTGTGCATGTCTGTGTGTGTGTACAGGTCTGTATGTCACTGAATGTGTGTGTATGTCTGTGTGTGTACAGGTCTGTATGTCACTGAATGTGTGTGCATGTCTGTGTGTGTGTACAGGTCTGTATGTCACTGAATGTGTGTGCATGTCTGTGTGTGTACAGGTCTGTATGTCACTGAATGTGTGTGCATGTCTGTGTGTGTGTACAGGTCTGTATGTCACTGTGTGTGTGTGCATGTCTGTGTGTGTACAGGTCTGTATGTCACTGAATGTGTGTGTATGTCTGTGTGTGTACAGGTCTGTATGTCACTGAATGTGTGTGCATGTCTGTGTGTGTGTACAGGTCTGTATGTCACTGAATGTGTGTGCATGTCTGTGTGTGTACAGGTCTGTATGTCACTGAATGTGTGTGCATGTCTGTGTGTGTGTACAGGTCTGTATGTCACTGTGTGTGTGTGCATGTCTGTGTGTGTACAGGTCTGTATGTCACTGAATGTGTGTGCATGTCTGTGTGTGTACAGGTCTGTATGTCACTGAATGTGTGTGCATGTCTGTGTGTGTACAGGTCTGTATGTCACTGAATGTGTGTGCATGTCTGTGTGTGTGTACAGGTCTGTATGTCACTGAATGTGTGTGTATGTCTGTGTGTGTGTACAGGTCTGTATGTCACTGAATGTGTGTGCATGTCTGTGTGTGTGTACAGGTCTGTATGTCACTGAATGTGTGTGCATGTCTGTGTGTGTGTACAGGTCTGTATGTCACTGAATGTGTGTGCATGTCTGTGTGTGTACAGGTCTGTATGTCACTGAATGTGTGTGCATGTCTGTGTGTGTACAGGTCTGTATGTCACTGAATGTGTGTGCATGTCTGTGTGTGTGTACAGGTCTGTATGTCACTGAATGTGTGTGTATGTCTGTGTGTGTGTACAGGTCTGAATGTCACTGAATGTGTGTGCATGTCTGTGTGTGTGTGTACAGGTCTGTATGTCACTGAATGTGTGTGCATGTCTGTGTGTGTGTGTACAGGTCTGTATGTCACTGAATGTGTGTGCATGTCTGTGTGTGTGTACAGGTCTGTATGTCACTGAATGTGTGTACATGTCTGTGTGTGTGTACAGGTCTGTATGTCACTGTGTGTGTGTACATGTCTGTGTGTGTGTACAGGTCTGTATGTCACTGAATGTGTGTGCATGTCTGTGTGTGTGTACAGGTCTGTATGTCACTGTGTGTGTGTGCATGTCTGTGTGTGTACAGGTCTGTATGTCACTGAATGTGTGTGTATGTCTGTGTGTGTACAGGTCTGTATGTCACTGAATGTGTGTACATGTCTGTGTGTGTGTACAGGTCTGTATGTCACTGAATGTGTGTGCATGTCTGTGTGTGTACAGGTCTGTATGTCACTGAATGTGTGTGCATGTCTGTGTGTGTGTACAGGTCTGTATGTCACTGAATGTGTGTGCATGTCTGTGTGTGTGTACAGGTCTGTATGTCACTGAATGTGTGTGCATGTCTGTGTGTGTGTACAGGTCTGTATGTCACTGAATGTGTGTGCATGTCTGTGTGTGTGTACAGGTCTGTATGTCACTGAATGTGTGTGCATGTCTGTGTGTGTGTACAGGTCTGTATGTCACTGAATGTGTGTGCATGTCTGTGTGTGTGTACAGGTCTGTATGTCACTGAATGTGTGTGTATGTCAGTGTGTGTGTACAGGTCTGTATGACACTGAATGTGTGTGCATGTCTGTGTGTGTGTACAGGTCTGTATGTCACTGAATGTGTGTGCATGTCTGTGTGTGTACAGGTCTGTATGTCACTGAATGTGTGTGCATGTCTGTGTGTGTGTACAGGTCTGTATGTCACTGAATGTGTGTGCATGTCTGTGTGTGTGTACAGGTCTGTATGACACTGAATGTGTGTGCATGTCTGTGTGTGTGTACAGGTCTGTATGTCACTGAATGTGTGTGCATGTCTGTGTGTGTGTACAGGTCTGTATGTCACTGAATGTGTGTGTATGTCTGTGTGTGTACAGGTCTGTATGTCACTGAATGTGTGTGTATGTCTGTGTGTGTACAGGTCTGTATGTCACTGAATGTGTGTGCATGTCTGTGTGTGTGTACAGGTCTGTATGACACTGAATGTGTGTGCATGTCTGTGTGTGTGTACAGGTCTGTATGTCACTGAATGTGTGTGTATGTCTGTGTGTGTGTACAGGTCTGTATGTCACTGAATGTGTGTGCATGTCTGTGTGTGTACATGTCTGTATGTCACTGAATGTGTGTGCATGTCTGTGTGTGTACATGTCTGTATGTCACTGAATGTGTGTGCATGTCTGTGTGTGTGTACAGGTCTGTATGTCACTGAATGTGTGTACATGTCTGTGTGTGTACATGTCTGTATGTCACTGAATGTGTGTGCATGTCTGTGTGTGTGTACAGGTCTGTATGTCACTGAATGTGTGTGCATGTCTGTGTGTGTGTACAGGTCTGTATGTCACTGAATGTGTGTGCATGTCTGTGTGTGTGTACAGGTCTGTATGTCACTGAATGTGTGTGCATGTCTGTGTGTGTGTACAGGTCTGTATGTCACTGAATGTGTGTGCATGTCTGTGTGTGTGTACAGGTCTGTATGTCACTGAATGTGTGTGCATGTCTGTGTGTGTGTACAGGTCTGTATGTCACTGAATGTGTGTGCATGTCTGTGTGTGTGTACAGGTCTGTATGTCACTGAATGTGTGTGCATGTCTGTGTGTGTGTACAGGTCTGTATGTCACTGAATGTGTGTGCATGTCTGTGTGTGTGTACAGGTCTGTATGTCACTGAATGTGTGTGCATGTCTGTGTGTGTGTACAGGTCTGTATGTCACTGATGTGTGTGCATGTCTGTGTGTGTGTGTACAGGTCTGTATGTCACTGAATGTGTGTGTATGTCTGTGTGTGTACAGGTCTGTATGTCACTGAATGTGTGTGCATGTCTGTGTGTGTACAGGTCTGTATGTCACTGAATATGTGTGCATGTCTGAGTGTGTGTACAGGTCTGTATGTCACTGAATGTGTGTGCATGTCTGTGTGTGTGTACAGGTCTGTATGTCACTGAATGTGTGTGCATGTCTGTGTGTGTGTACAGGTCTGTATGTCACTGAATGTGTGTACAGGTCTGTATGTCACTGAATGTGTGTACATGTCTGTATGTCACTGAATGTGTGTACATGTCTGTATGTCACTGAATGTGTGTGTATGTCTGTGTGTGTGTACAGGTCTGTATGTCACTGAATGTGTGTGCATGTCTGTGTGTGTACAGGTCTGTATGTCACTGAATGTGTGTGCATGTCTGTGTGTGTGTGTACAGGTCTGTATGTCACTGAATGTGTGTGCATGTCTGTGTATGTGTACAGGTCTGTATGACACTGAATGTGTGTGCATGTCTGTGTGTGTGTACAGGTCTGTATGTCACTGAATGTGTGTGCATGTCTGTGTGTGTACAGGTCTGTATGTCACTGAATGTGTGTGCATGTCTGTGTGTGTGTACAGGTCTGTATGTCACTGAATGTGTGTGCATGTCTGTGTGTGTGTACAGGTCTGTATGTCACTGAATGTGTGTGCATGTCTGTGTGTGTGTACAGGTCTGTATGTCACTGAATGTGTGTGTATGTCTGTGTGTGTGTACAGGTCTGTATGTCACTGAATGTGTGTGCATGTCTGTGTGTGTGTACAGGTCTGTATGTCACTGAATGTGTGTGCATGTCTGTGTGTGTGTACAGGTCTGTATGTCACTGTGTGTGTGTACATGTCTGTGTGTGTTGTACAGGTCTGTATGTCACTGAATGTGTGTGCATGTCTGTGTGTGTGTACAGGTCTGTATGTCACTGAATGTGTGTGCATGTCTGTGTGTGTGTACAGGTCTGTATGTCACTGAATGTGTGTGCATGTCTGTGTGTGTGTACAGGTCTGATCACTGAATGTGTGTGCATGTCTGTGTGTGTACAGGTCTGTATGTCACTGAATGTGTGTGCATGTCTGTGTGTGTGTACAGGTCTGTATGTCACTGAATGTGTGTGCATGTCAGTGTGTGTGTACAGGTCTGTATGTCACTGAATGTGTGTGCATGTCTGTGTGTGTGTACATGTCTGTATGTCACTGAATGTGTGTGCATGTCTGTGTGTGTGTACAGGTCTGTATGTCACTGAATGTGTGTGCATGTCTGTGTGTGTGTACATGTCTGTATGTCACTGAATGTGTGTGCATGTCTGTGTGTGTGTACAGGTCTGTATGTCACTGAATGTGTGTGCATGTCTGTGTGTGTGCACAGGTCTGTATGTCACTGAATGTGTGTGCATGTCTATGTGTGTGTGTACAGGTCTGTATGTCACTGAATGTGTGTGCATGTCAGTGTGTGTGTACAGGTCTGTATGTCACTGAATGTGTGTGCATGTCTGTGTGTGTGTACAGGTCTGTATGTCACTGAATGTGTGTGCATGTCTATGTGTGTGTGTACAGGTCTGTATGTCACTGAATGTGTGTGCATGTCTGTGTGTGTGTACAGGTCTGTATGTCACTGAATGTGTGTGCATGTCTGTGTGTGTGTACAGGTCTGTATGTCACTGAATGTGTGTGCATGTCAGTGTGTGTGTACAGGTCTGTATGTCAGTGAATGTGTGTGCATGTCTGTGTGTGTGTACAGGTCTGTATGTCAGTGAATGTGTGTGCATGTCTGTGTGTGTGTACAGGTCTGTATGTCACTGAATGTGTGTGCATGTCTGTGTGTGTGTACATGTCTGTATGTCACTGAATGTGTGTGCATGTCTGTGTGTGTGTACAGGTCTGTATGTCACTGAATGTGTGTGCATGTCTGTGTGTGTACAGGTCTGTATGTCACTGAATGTGTGTGCATGTCTGTGTGTGTGTACAGGTCTGTATGTCACTGAATGTGTGTGTATGTCTGTGTGTGTGTACAGGTCTGTATGTCAGTGAATGTGTGTGCATGTCTGTGTGTGTGTACATGTCTGTATGTCACTGAATGTGTGTGCATGTCTGTGTGTGTGCATGTCTGTGTGTGTGTACAGGTCTGTATGTCAGTGAATGTGTGTGCATGTCTGTGTGTGTGTGTACAGGTCTGTATGTCACTGAATGTGTGTGCATGTCTGTGTGTGTGTACAGGTCTGTATGTCACTGAATGTGTGTGCATGTCTGTGTGTGTGTACATGTCTGTATGTCACTGAATGTGTGTGCATGTCTGTGTGTGTGTACAGGTCTGTATGTCACTGAATGTGTGTGCATGTCTGTGTGTGTACAGGTCTGTATGTCACTGAATGTGTGTGCATGTCTGTGTGTGTGTGTACAGGTCTGTATGTCAGTGAATGTGTGTGCATGTCTGTGTGTGTGTACAGGTCTGTATGTCACTGAACGTGTGTGCATGTCTGTGTGTGTGTACAGGTCTGTATGTCACTGAATGTGTGTACATGTCTGTGTGTGTACAGGTCTGTATGTCACTGAATGTGTGTGCATGTCTGTGTGTGTGTGTACAGGTCTGTATGTCACTGAATGTGTGTGCATGTCTGTCTGTGTGTACAGGTCTGTATGTCACTGAATGTGTGTGCATGTCTGTGTGTGTGTACAGGTCTGTATGTCACTGAATGTGTGTGCATGTCTGTGTGTGTGTACAGGTCTGTATGTCACTGAATGTGTGTGCATGTCTGTCTGTGTGTACAGGTCTGTATGTCACTGAATGTGTGTGCATGTCTGTGTGTGTACAGGTCTGTATGTCACTGAATGTGTGTGCATGTCTGTGTGTGTGTACAGGTCTGTATGTCACTGAATGTGTGTGCATGTCTGTGTGTGTGTACAGGTCTGTATGTCACTGAATGTGTGTGCATGTCTGTGTGTGTGTGTACAGGTCTGTATGTCACTGAATGTGTGTGCATGTCTGTGTGTGTGTACAGGTCTGTATGTCACTGAATGTGTGTGCATGTCTGTGTGTGTGTACAGGTCTGTATGTCACTGAATGTGTGTGCATGTCTGTGTGTGTGTGTACAGGTCTGTATGTCACTGAATGTGTGTGCATGTCTGTGTGTGTGTACAGGTCTGTATGTCACTGAATGTGTGTGCATGTCTGTGTGTGTGTACATGTCTGTATGTCACTGAATGTGTGTACATGTCTGTGTGTGTACAGGTCTGTATGACACTGAATGTGTGTGCATGTCTGTGTGTGTGTGTACAGGTCTGTATGTCACTGAATGTGTGTGCATGTCTGTGTGTGTGTACAGGTCTGTATGTCACTGAATGTGTGTACATGTCTGTGTGTGTGTGTACAGGTCTGTATGTCACTGAATGTGTGTGCATGTCTGTGTGTGTGTGTACAGGTCTGTATGTCACTGAATGTGTGTGCATGTCTGTGTGTGTACAGGTCTGTATGTCACTGAATGTGTGTACATGTCTGTGTGTGTGTACAGGTCTGTATGTCACTGAATGTGTGTGCATGTCTGTGTGTGTGTACAGGTCTGTATGTCACTGAATGTGTGTACATGTCTGTGTGTGTGTACAGGTCTGTATGTCACTGAATGTGTGTGCATGTCTGTGTGTGTGTGTACAGGTCTGTATGTCACTGAATGTGTGTGCATGTCTGTGTGTGTACAGGTCTGTATGTCACTGAATGTGTGTACATGTCTGTGTGTGTGTGTACAGGTCTGTATGTCACTGAATGTGTGTGCATGTCTGTGTGTGTGTACAGGTCTGTATGTCACTGAATGTGTGTACATGTCTGTGTGTGTGTGTACAGGTCTGTATGTCACTGAATGTGTGTGCATGTCTGTGTGTGTGTACAGGTCTGTATGTCACTGAATATGTGTGTGCATGTCTGTGTGTGTGTACAGGTCTGTATGTCACTGAATGTGTGTGCATGTCTGTGTGTGTGTACAGGTCTGTATGTCACTGAATGTGTGTGCATGTCTGTGTGTGTGTACAGGTCTGTATGTCACTGAATGTGTGTACATGTCTGTGTGTGTGTACAGGTCTGTATGTCACTGAATGTGTGTGCATGTCTGTGTGTGTGTGTACAGGTCTGTATGTCACTGAATGTGTGTGCATGTCTGTGTGTGTACAGGTCTGTATGTCACTGAATGTGTGTGCATGTCTGTGTGTGTACAGGTCTGTATGTCACTGAATGTGTGTGCATGTCTGTGTGTGTGTACAGGTCTGTATGTCACTGAATGTGTGTGCATGTCTGTGTGTGTGTACAGGTCTGTATGTCACTGAATGTGTGTGCATGTCTGTGTGTGTGTACAGGTCTGTATGTCACTGAATGTGTGTGCATGTCTGTGTGTGTGTACAGGTCTGTATGTCACTGAATGTGTGTGCATGTCTGTGTGTGTGTGTACAGGTCTGTATGTCACTGAATGTGTGTGCATGTCTGTGTGTGTACATGTCTGTATGTCACTGAATGTGTGTGCATGTCTGTGTGTGTGTACAGGTCTGTATGTCACTGAATGTGTGTGTATGTCTGTGTGTGTGTACAGGTCTGTATGTCACTGAATGTGTGTGCATGTCTGTGTGTGTGTACAGGTCTGTATGTCACTGAATGTGTGTACATGTCTGTGTGTGTGTACAGGTCTGTATGTCACTGAATGTGTGTGCATGTCTGTGTGTGTGTACAGGTCTGTATGTCACTGAATGTGTGTGCATGTCTGTGTGTGTACAGGTCTGTATGTCACTGAATGTGTGTGCATGTCTGTGTGTGTACAGGTCTGTATGTCACTGAATGTGTGTGCATGTCTGTGTGTGTACAGGTCTGTATGTCACTGAATGTGTGTGCATGTCTGTGTGTGTGTACAGGTCTGTATGTCACTGAATGTGTGTGCATGTCTGTGTGTGTGTACAGGTCTGTATGTCACTGAATGTGTGTGCATGTCTGTGTGTGTACAGGTCTGTATGTCACTGAATGTGTGTGCATGTCTGTGTGTGTACAGGTCTGTTTGTCACTGAATGTGTGTGCATGTCTGTGTGTGTGTACAGGTCTGTATGTCACTGAATGTGTGTACATGTCTGTGTGTGTGTACAGGTCTGTATGTCACTGAATGTGTGTGCATGTCTGTGTGTGTGTGTACAGGTCTGTATGTCACTGAATGTGTGTGCATGTCTGTGTGTGTGTACAGGTCTGTATGTCACTGAATGTGTGTGCATGTCTGTGTGTGTGTGTACAGGTCTGTATGTCACTGAATGTGTGTGCATGTCTGTGTGTGTGTACAGGTCTGTATGTCACTGAATGTGTGTGCATGTCTGTGTGTGTGTACAGGTCTGTATGTCACTGAATGTGTGTGCATGTCTGTGTGTGTACAGGTCTGTATGTCACTGAATGTGTGTGCATGTCTGTGTGTGTGTACAGGTCTGTATGTCACTGAATGTGTGTGCATGTCTGTGTGTGTGTACATGTCTGTATGTCACTGAATGTGTGTGCATGTCTGTGTGTGTACAGGTCTGTATGTCACTGAATGTGTGTGCATGTCTGTGTGTGTGTACAGGTCTGTATGTCACTGAATGTGTGTGCATGTCTGTGTGTGTGTACAGGTCTGTATGTCACTGAATGTGTGTGTATGTCTGTGTGTGTGTACAGGTCTGTATGTCACTGTGTGTGTGCATGTCTGTGTGTGTGTGTACAGGTCTGTATGTCACTGAATGTGTGTGCATGTCTATGTGTGTGTACAGGTCTGTATGTCACTGAATGTGTGTGCATGTCTGTGTGTGTGTGTACAGGTCTGTATGTCACTGAATGTGTGTGCATGTCTGTGTGTGTGTGTACAGGTCTGTATGTCACTGAATGTGTGTGCATGTCTGTGTGTGTGTACAGGTCTGTATGTCACTGAATGTGTGTGCATGTCTGTGTGTGTGTGTACAGGTCTGTATGTCACTGAATGTGTGTGCATGTCTGTGTGTGTGTACAGGTCTGTATGTCACTGAATGTGTGTACATGTCTGTGTGTGTGTGTACAGGTCTGTATGTCAGTGAATGTGTGTGCATGTCTGTGTGTGTGTGTACAGGTCTGTATGTCACTGAATGTGTGTGCATGTCTGTGTGTGTGTACATGTCTGTATGTCACTGAATGTGTGTGCATGTCTGTGTGTGTGTACATGTCTGTATGTCACTGAATGTGTGTGTATGTCTGTGTGTGTGTACAGGTCTGTATGTCACTGAATGTGTGTGCATGTCTGTGTGTGTACAGGTCTGTATGTCACTGAATGTGTGTGCATGTCTGTGTGTGTGTGTACAGGTCTGTATGTCACTGAATGTGTGTGCATGTCTGTGTGTGTGTACAGGTCTGTATGTCACTGAATGTGTGTGTATGTCTGTGTATGTGTACAGGTCTGTATGTCACTGAATGTGTGTGCATGTCTGTGTGTGTACAGGTCTGTATGTCACTGAATGTGTGTGCATGTCTGTGTGTGTGTGTACAGGTCTGTATGTCACTGAATGTGTGTGCATGTCTGTGTGTGTGTACAGGTCTGTATGTCACTGAATGTGTGTGCATGTCTGTGTGTGTGTACATGTCTGTATGTCACTGAATGTGTGTGCATGTCTGTGTGTGTGTACAGGTCTGTATGTCACTGAATGTGTGTGCATGTCTGTGTGTGTGTACAGGTCTGTATGTCACTGAATGTGTGTGCATGTCTGTGTGTGTACATGTCTGTATGTCACTGAATGTGTGTGCATGTCTGTGTGTGTACAGGTCTGTATGTCACTGAATGTGTGTGCATGTCTGTGTGTGTGTGTACAGGTCTGTATGTCACTGAATGTGTGTGCATGTCTGTGTGTGTACAGGTCTGTATGTCACTGAATGTGTGTGCATGTCTGTGTGTGTGTGCATGTCTGTATGTCACTGAATGTGTGTGCATGTCTGTGTGTGTGTGTACAGGTCTGTATGTCACTGAATGTGTGTGCATGTCTGTGTGTGTGTACAGGTCTGTATGTCACTGAATGTGTGTGCATGTCTGTGTGTGTACAGGTCTGTATGTCACTGAATGTGTGTGCATGTCTGTGTGTGTGTGCATGTCTGTGTGTGTGTGTACAGGTCTGTATGTCACTGAATGTGTGTGCATGTCTGTGTGTGTGTGTACAGGTCTGTATGTCACTGAATGTGTGTGCATGTCTGTGTGTGTGTACATGTCTGTATGTCACTGAATGTGTGTGCATGTCTGTGTGTGTGTGTACAGGTCTGTATGTCACTGAATGTGTGTGCATGTCTGTGTGTGTGTACAGGTCTGTATGTCACTGAATGTGTGTGCATGTCTGTGTGTGTGTACAGGTCTGTATGTCACTGAATGTGTGTGCATGTCTGTGTGTGTGTACATGTCTGTATGTCACTGAATGTGTGTGCATGTCTGTGTGTGTGTACAGGTCTGTATGTCACTGAATGTGTGTGTATGTCTGTGTGTGTACAGGTCTGTATGTCACTGAATGTGTGTGCATGTCTGTGTGTGTGTACAGGTCTGTATGTCACTGAATGTGTGTGCATGTCTGTGTGTGTGTACAGGTCTGTATGTCACTGAATGTGTGTGCATGTCTGTGTGTGTGTACAGGTCTGTATGTCACTGAATGTGTGTGCATGTCTGTGTGTGTGTACAGGTCTGTATGTCACTGAATGTGTGTACATGTCTGTGTGTGTGCATGTCTGTATGTCACTGAATGTGTGTGCATGTCTGTGTGTGTACAGGTCTGTATGTCACTGAATGTGTGTGCATGTCTGTGTGTGTGTACAGGTCTGTATGTCACTGAATGTGTGTGCATGTCTGTGTGTGTGTACAGGTCTGTATGTCACTGAATGTGTGTGCATGTCTGTGTGTGTGTACAGGTCTGTATGTCACTGAATGTGTGTTAGGGTGACCACATTTCCATTCTGCCATTCAGGGACACTGTGGTGATGAGAGTACTTCTCTCCAGCCGTAGGGCAGCTACACAGAAGGGGTCAGTATACATCTTTGGACATCTGTGCTCAAATTACTCTTTATCTGGCGCACCACTGACTTCTAACCACTAGAGGGAGAACTGTCCATTGACTGCTGTGACAGGAACTGATGTCTGTTTTGGACTACAAGATAATATACATCACACTCAAAGCCTTAGACTAGTATTACACTACAATAAATTGTCACTGCAGCTCCAGTTTGATGTCAGGAACAAGGCTCAGTTCTCTCTCTAGTGCTTAGAGCTCTGCCTGGAAGCCATTTTCTTGTAGGCAATGGGCAGTTCTATTTGTAGTGGTTAGACTCTTTATTCAGGGACTTTGTATTGTCCCTGATGGGGGCTACCTGGGACATGGGACACACACACAAATTCAGGGACTGTCCCTTGCAATCCGGGACATGTGGTCACCCTAATGTGTGTGCATGTCTGTGTGTTTGTGTACAGGTCTGTATGTCACTGTGTGTGTGCATGTCTGTGTGTTTGTGTGCATGTCTGTATGTCACTGTGTGTGTGCATGTCTGTGTGTTTGTGTGCATGTCTGTATGTCACTGTGTGTGTGTGCATTTCTGTGTGTGTGTACATGTCTGTATGTCTCTCACTCTGTCTGCGTGTCTGTTACGTATATCCGTGCATATTAGGGTGACCACGGGTCCCGGAATGTCCGGGACTGTCCCTTATTTGAAGCTTATGTCCCGCGTCCCGGGTCATCTCCCACCGGGACAATGAAGTGTCCCGGAATGAAGCCAAGCCACCAACACAGCAGCACAAACATTCACTCTCTTAGTGGCGTCGCCGGGGGGGGGGGCAGAGGGGGCCAGTGCCCCCCCAATTTTCTTCACCTCCCAGTGTTTGTTGTGTTTTTTATTTTTTTTTATATATATGCCGCCCTGGATGTCAGCTTGCAAGCGGTGTGTCACATCATGGACGCCGCGAGGGAGCGCTTGGTAGCATAAATCAGCGCTCCCTCGCGGCGTCCATGATGTGACACACCGTTTGCAGGCTGACATCCAGGGCGGCAATCCAGCTGATCTCCTGGAGGCAAGCGCTCTAGTAATACAGAGCGCTGGGAGATGACATCATCTCCCAGCGCTCTGCATTACTGAGCACAGCGCGCGGGAGCTTCAGCTCTGTGCCGGAGGAGGCACAGAGCACTTTCCACACCGCTAGACCACCAGGGACTCAAGGTAGGGCATCAAGGGGCAATGTGGAGATGAAGAGGCTTTATGGTAGGGTGACCACATGTCCCGGAATGGCAGAACGGAAATGTGGTCACCCTAGTGCGTATCAGCATCTGTACATCTGAGAGACATAAGGCCAACGGTCATAACATGATGGGCAATGACATCCCACATTGCTAGTTTTTTTTATATGACTGATGCCTGCGGGTGTTTTACATTAGGTCTTAAAAATTATTATTCTAATACATTTGTGGTACCTTTATGGGCTTCCAAGACCTCTTTGGTGCCTTCTTCAGGCTTGTTGGCAAAGAGACTTAAGTAGCCTTTAACCTTTTGATTGGAGCAATGCATTGTGCACCCCTCTGGCACTCAAAGGGTTAAATCTTGCACTCTAAAGCTTTTCAGGGTGTCACTTTTACTTTCCTAGTTTTTAATAATAAATGTGTTGACACATTGAGCTTAGTGTACGAATCCAGTGATTACATTGAAGGGTATGCACTACAGAAGTGATCCCCAAAACTCCTGTCAGGGGCCCCTAAGAAGACACGACTTTAGGATTTCCTTGCTGCGCAGGCGAGTTAATCAGAGGCTCCAGGATTTAACCCTTTAAAGTCCAGAGGGGTGGGAAGAGCATCGCTTCACAATTTTTTGCACTCGTCTCTTGTACTTAATGGGTTAATTAGCTTTCCAGTGCACAAGCAGGGGGAATCCTAAAGACGTGGCCTGTTATGGAGGCTTTGAGGAAAGGCTTGAGAACCACTGAATTACAGAAGATGGTCACTGTAGTTCCTACTGGCAGACACCGACATTGTTAGGACACTAAATGCCCCTTAGTGGTTTGGTGCCGTTTCAAGGGGCACAGCTTTGTGTATTAGTGGGGAGAGCTCACAGACGTGACGTCCAATCTTATGTATGAAGAGAGAAACCTGATACTGTCCTCGTAATTATTTTAATTCAAAGTCAAACAGGTCCCTGTCTAGGGCATATTCAAACTATGCAGCTGCATCCTGTGTGTTGTTCCTGATCTATAAGTCCTGCACTAGATTGCTTTGGGACATTTTCTGTTCATCGTACATTCCCTAAAGAGACAGGTCACTCGTTCAGCATGGATCCCATTGTAATACCGCTCAGCTTAGTTTGTCTTCTGTTCCTGTGCCTTCCGCTGCGGGCTCAAGAATCACTTCACAAGAATATGGTGAGTCCCTTTCTTTCTCCAATTTTCTATTGTTTGATTCATTTTTGGGGGGAGACGTGATAAAGAGGTGATAAAGTGGAGATGAACTCTCCATTGATATCACTTCTCCAATTATGATTTTTTTCTATGGAGCCAACGCACTAAGGTTTATCCAACTTTAGAGATCTTAGTGCATAGGATCTATACAATAACATAGGGACTGGAGAAGTCATCTCCGCTTTATGACCTTTTTATCACGCCTTAATGCATAACCCCCTTAGTTTGTTCCTCGAAAAGGACAGTAAAGAAAAACATAGCAGTAGAAGAGTGCTAATTTTTGCTGTGATGGAACCATTTCGTTTCAAATGAAATCCCGATGAAACCCTAACAATCAAATTAATTTAATTGTGTAGATGTTGGAGAGATTTCCAACATATTGAAAAGCCAAATTAATACTGTACCAATATCAAATATATTTGAATGATACTTATAACTTAAGCTCTAAATTGTTAATTGTTCCACTGGTAGTCACAGACCTGTAAATACACTGTCTGACACCTCAGTCTTGTTCTCTTGTCCACTGGTAGTCACAGACCCACACATACACTGTGTGACACCCCAGCCTTGTTCCACTGGTAGTCACAGACCCACACATACGCTGTCTGACACCCCAGCCTTGTTCCACTGGTAGTCACAGACCCACACATACACTGTCTGACACCCCAGCCTTGTTCCACTGGTAGTCACAGACCCACACATACACTGTCTGACACCTCAGCCTTGTTCCACTGGTAATCACAGACCCACACATACACTGTCTGACACCCCAGCCTTGTTCCACTGGTAGTCACAGATCCACACATACACTGTCTGACACCTCGGTCTTGTTCCACTGGTAGTCACAGACCCACACATACACTGTCTGATACCCCAGCCTTGTTCCACTGGTACTCAGAGACCCACACATACACTGTCTGACACCCCAGCCTTGTTCCACTGGTAGTCACAGACCCACACATACACTGTCTGACACCTCAGCCTTGTTCCACTGGTAGTCACAGACCCACACATACACTGTCTGACACCCCAGCCTTGTTCCACTGGTAGTCACAGATCCACACATACACTGTCTGACACCTCGGTCTTGTTCCACTGGTAGTCACAGACCCACACATACACTGTGTGACACCCCAGCCTTGTTCCACTGGTAGTCACAGACCCACACATACGCTGTCTGACACCCCAGCCTTGTTCCACTGGTAGTCACAGACCCACACATACACTGTCTGACACCCCAGCCTTGTTCCACTGGTAGTCACAGACCCACACATACACTGTCTGACACCCCAGCCTTGTTCCACTGGTAGTCACAGATCCACACATACACTGTCTGACACCTCGGTCTTGTTCCACTGTTAGTCACAGACCCACACATACACTGTCTGATACCCCAGCCTTGTTCCACTGGTACTCACAGACTCACACATACACTGTCTGACACCCCGGTCTTGTTCCACTGGTAGTCACAGACCCACTCATACACTGTCTGACACCCCAGCCTTGTTCCACTGATAGTCACAGTCCCACACATACACTGTCTGACACCCCAGCCTTGTTCCACTGGTAGTCACAGACCCACACATACACTGGCTGACACCTCAGCCTTGTTCCACTGGTAGTCACAGAACCGCACACACACTGTCTGACACCCCAGCCTTGTTCCACTGGTAGTCACTGACCCACACATACACTGTCTGACACCCCAGCCTTGTTCCACTGGTAATCACAGACCCGCACATACACTGTCTGACAACCCAGCCTTGTTCCACTGGTAGTCACAGACCCACACATACACTGTCTGACACCCCAGACTTGTTCCACTAGTAGTCACAGACCCACACATACACTGTCTGATACCGCAGCCTTGTTCCACTGATAGTCACAGACCCACAAATACACTGTCTGACAACCCAGCCTTGTTCCACTGGTAGTCACAGACCCACACATACACTGTCTGACACCCCAGCCTTGTTCCACTGGTAGTCACAGACCCACACATACACTGTCTGACACCCCAGTCTTGTTCTACTGGTAGTCACAGACCCACACATACACTGTCTGACACCCCAGTCTTGTTCAACTGATAGTCACAGACCCACGCATACACCGTCTGACACCTCAGCCTTGTTCCACTGGTAGTCACAGACCCACACATACACTGTCTGATACCTCAGCCTTGTTCCACTGGTAGTCACAGACCCACACATACACTGGCTGACACCTCAGCCTTGTTCCACTGGTAGTCACAGAACCGCACACACACTGTCTGACACCCCAGCCTTGTTCCACTGGTAGTCACTGACCCACACATACACTGTCTGACACCCCAGCCTTGTTCCACTGGTAATCACAGACCTGCACATACACTGTCTGACAACCCAGCCTTGTTCCACTGGTAGTCACAGACCCACACATACACTGTCTGACACCCCAGTCTTGTTCCACTAGTAGTCACAGACCCACACATACACTGTCTGATACCGCAGCCTTGTTCCACTGATAGTCACAGACCCACAAATACACTGTCTGACAACCCAGCCTTGTTCCACTGGTAGTCACAGACCCACACATACACTGTCTGGCACCCCAGCCTTGTTCCACTGGTAGTCACAGACCCACACATACACTGTCTGACACCCCAGTCTTGTTCTACTGGTAGTCACAGACCCACATATACACTGTCTGACACCCCAGTCTTGTTCAACTGATAGTCACAGACCCACGCATACACCGTCTGACACCTCAGCCTTGTTCCACTGGTAGTCACAGACCCACACATACACTGTCTGATACCTCAGCCTTGTTCCACTGGTAGTCACAGACCCACGCATACACTGTCTGACACCCCAGCCTTGTTCCACTGGTAGTCACAGACCCACACATACACTATGTGACACCCCAGTCTTGTTCCACTGGTAGTCACAGACCCACACATACACTGTCTGACACCCCAGCCTTGTTCCACTGGTAGTCACAGACCCACACATACATTGTCTGACACCCCAGCCTTGTTCCACTGGTAGTCACAGACCCACACGTACACTGTCTGACACCCCAGCCTTGTTCCACTGGTAGGCACAGACTCACATACACACTGTCTGACACCCCAGCCTTGTTCCACTGGTAGTCACAGATCCACACATACACTGTCTGACACCTCGGTCTTGTTCCACTGGTAGTCACAGACCCACACATACACTGTGTGACACCCCAGCCTTGTTCCACTGGTAGTCACAGACCCACACATACGCTGTCTGACACCCCAGCCTTGTTCCACTGGTAGTCACAGACCCACACATACACTGTCTGACACCCCAGCCTTGTTCCACTGGTAGTCACAGACCCACACATACACTGTCTGACACCCCAGCCTTGTTCCACTGGTAGTCACAGATCCACACATACACTGTCTGACACCTCGGTCTTGTTCCACTGTTAGTCACAGACCCACACATACACTGTCTGATACCCCAGCCTTGTTCCACTGGTACTCACAGACTCACACATACACTGTCTGACACCCCGGTCTTGTTCCACTGGTAGTCACAGACCCACTCATACACTGTCTGACACCCCAGCCTTGTTCCACTGATAGTCACAGTCCCACACATACACTGTCTGACACCCCAGCCTTGTTCCACTGGTAGTCACAGACCCACACATACACTGGCTGACACCTCAGCCTTGTTCCACTGGTAGTCACAGAACCGCACACACACTGTCTGACACCCCAGCCTTGTTCCACTGGTAGTCACTGACCCACACATACACTGTCTGACACCCCAGCCTTGTTCCACTGGTAATCACAGACCCGCACATACACTGTCTGACAACCCAGCCTTGTTCCACTGGTAGTCACAGACCCACACATACACTGTCTGACACCCCAGACTTGTTCCACTAGTAGTCACAGACCCACACATACACTGTCTGATACCGCAGCCTTGTTCCACTGATAGTCACAGACCCACAAATACACTGTCTGACAACCCAGCCTTGTTCCACTGGTAGTCACAGACCCACACATACACTGTCTGACACCCCAGCCTTGTTCCACTGGTAGTCACAGACCCACACATACACTGTCTGACACCCCAGTCTTGTTCTACTGGTAGTCACAGACCCACACATACACTGTCTGACACCCCAGTCTTGTTCAACTGATAGTCACAGACCCACGCATACACCGTCTGACACCTCAGCCTTGTTCCACTGGTAGTCACAGACCCACACATACACTGTCTGATACCTCAGCCTTGTTCCACTGGTAGTCACAGACCCACACATACACTGGCTGACACCTCAGCCTTGTTCCACTGGTAGTCACAGAACCGCACACACACTGTCTGACACCCCAGCCTTGTTCCACTGGTAGTCACTGACCCACACATACACTGTCTGACACCCCAGCCTTGTTCCACTGGTAATCACAGACCTGCACATACACTGTCTGACAACCCAGCCTTGTTCCACTGGTAGTCACAGACCCACACATACACTGTCTGACACCCCAGTCTTGTTCCACTAGTAGTCACAGACCCACACATACACTGTCTGATACCGCAGCCTTGTTCCACTGATAGTCACAGACCCACAAATACACTGTCTGACAACCCAGCCTTGTTCCACTGGTAGTCACAGACCCACACATACACTGTCTGGCACCCCAGCCTTGTTCCACTGGTAGTCACAGACCCACACATACACTGTCTGACACCCCAGTCTTGTTCTACTGGTAGTCACAGACCCACATATACACTGTCTGACACCCCAGTCTTGTTCAACTGATAGTCACAGACCCACGCATACACCGTCTGACACCTCAGCCTTGTTCCACTGGTAGTCACAGACCCACACATACACTGTCTGATACCTCAGCCTTGTTCCACTGGTAGTCACAGACCCACGCATACACTGTCTGACACCCCAGCCTTGTTCCACTGGTAGTCACAGACCCACACATACACTATGTGACACCCCAGTCTTGTTCCACTGGTAGTCACAGACCCACACATACACTGTCTGACACCCCAGCCTTGTTCCACTGGTAGTCACAGACCCACACATACATTGTCTGACACCCCAGCCTTGTTCCACTGGTAGTCACAGACCCACACGTACACTGTCTGACACCCCAGCCTTGTTCCACTGGTAGGCACAGACTCACATACACACTGTCTGACACCCCAGCCTTGTTCCACTGGTAGTCACAGACCCACACATACACTGTCTGACACCCCAGCCTTGTTCCACTGGTAGTCACAGACCCACACATACACTGTCTGACACCACAGTCTTGTTCCACTAGTAGTCACAGACCCACACATACACTGTCTGACACCCCAGCCTTGTTTCACTAGTAGTCACAGACCCACACATACACTGTCTGACACCACAGCCTTGTTCCACTGGTAGTCACAGACCCACACATACACTGTCTGACACCTCAGCCTTGTTCCACTAGTAGTCACAGACCCACACATACACTGTCTGACACCTCAGCCTTGTTCCACTAGTAGTCACAGACCCATGCATACACTTTCTGACACCTCAGCCTTGTTCCACTGATAGTCACAGACCCACGCATACAGTTTCTATCACATTCTATAGAGAACTGTATGTCTCTGACTTTTCTGACTTTCCTCTCCATTAGAATCTAACAGGAAATCTAATTAGAATTTGACCACTAGAGGGCACTGCTAATGTAAAAAAACATGGGTTTAAACTGTAATAACTCTGGAAATATAAATCTCTCGGCAGTGGGAGTACACTTATTTTACTCAATAAGAAAATCCTTACAATATATATTTTTTCATAAAAAAAGTTTACTGCTCCTTTAAGCAGGATGTCTGGCTCCACCCATTGCTGTTCACTTACTTTACAATTTCTTGGTCAGTAGATTATCTTTGAAACATGAAGGTCCCGGTTGCAGAGCTCCGATGTCCAGTTGTAATGTCTATCGGCAATCTGTCTGGTTCCACTGGAGATCTCTGGCGCGTTTAGTTCCTTGTGTTATTCCTTCCAACGCGTTTCTAAGCACTGACGGCTTCTTCTTCAGGGAAAATAGTGTTGCAAAAAGACCTGCAGTTACAGTTTGCATCAGACTTGTTCCATTTCTTCTAACTAAGGCCTAGATTCCATTACCGCCAATTAGCTCTTCAAATTCGTGAAAGGCATGTTGGCCCCTTTTTTGACAATTCTGCTATCACACTGTGTGTGACGCATGTCTATTTTACCAATATCCAGCCAAATTCCAGAGTTTATTAAAAATGCATTAGACTATAACGCAAATACCTTGGACTTCGAAGTAAAAAATATTCACAGGCCACCATCACCAGGGCTGGATTTCTCAGTAGGCAGAGTAGACAACTGAGCACTAAGTTCCTAGGGGAGGAGCCTAAGTGGTGCTGGCCACTCCCACATTCTGAATTGAGGGTGTGGCCAGAGCAATCTCAATGCTAATGCACCAGTTTTATAGCCCTGTACAGGCTATTATTTAAACCCCTTGGATGCTAGAGAGATCGCCAACACAATGCAGAGAAATGGGTAGGGTTGCCACCCAGACGGTATTTTACCGGCAGGCCGGTAAAAAATTGGCTTCTGTCCAACGTTAAGTCTATGGAGGGAATGCCATGGCCGGTATTTTTTTGACTATAAGGTGGGAACCCTAGCAATGGGTCAAAGCTTTTTTTCGTTCTGTGACAGGACACAGTAAATGGACTGGGGGCGGGGCTATGTGGGGAGTGAGGGTGTGGCCATGGGCAGAGATAAGGAAGCCAAGAGTGCCTTGCCTAGGGACACTTGGGATGTAAACCCAGACTTGGCCATCATATTAAACAAGAAGACAGTTTCCCAACAGGATTTTGTACTCAAAGTGCTGTTTAGGCATTCAACTCCACCAGCACCAACATGGCTCTGTTGGAATCATTGCAATCTATATACAGTAAACAGCAGCTTCCCATTCATTTCAATGGGGCTTTTCACTCCTTCAATGCTAGGGATTTCTCATTGCTCTGCAATTTCTTGCCTACCTATAGTACACTTATTTATCATTTTTATTTGTGAATCATACACAAAAAGGTTCTAAAACTCCAAATCATGACACTCTTTTTCATATATTAACCCCTTAACGACCAGCGGAGATTTTCCCTTAAGGACCGCTTTGATCACTGTCGGCGAGACAGCACACTTGACCGGTGATGTTACAGACGCACCGAACAGGGGTCTGAGAGAGACCGCTCCGCTTGTAGCGGTCAGTTTCAGAGTATCCTATTAAAAGGTTGCACACAAAAAAGTGTGCAACCTTTTATCGCATTCACCAAGTCACCATGATAAAAATGGTGACATGAGAATCTCGCAGTGCATGAAAGGGCGAGATTCTCAGGTCGCGCTATGAAAAGTCACAATCTAGTGTCAGGTCTGCTTGTTCTGTCACTCTTCTAACCTGTTTCCCTCGGCCTCATCCTGACTCACAACCGGCAGTGTGCCCGCAGATGTCCGTCTTGCTCTTCCTCCTCATCCCTGCGGCTCTCTCAGTGCAGGAGCCTGGAAGCAACACCAAGGTGCACAGTTCTTGAATATTTGACAGCAGTGTTGATGAGCACTGCTCCGGGCTGTCTCTCCCTCTCTCTCTGTGTGCAGACTGACACAGCACATCCCTGGGGACAGAGGCTGACTCTAGTGGTGAGGAATTTCCAGAGAAACTCTGCTCACTTATCCTCCTGCCCACCCTGTCCCCCCCACCTCCCCACCCACGTCTCCTCCATCCCACCTTGTTCCTCCTACTTCTCCTCCTTCCCATCTTGTTCCTCCCACTTTCCACCCACTCCTCCTCCTTCTGACCCTGTTCCGCCCTGTTCCCTCCCACTTCTCCTCCTTCCCACCCTGTTCCTCCTACTTCCCTCCCACTTCTCCTCCTTCCAACCCTCTTCCTCCCACTTCCCTCCCACTTCTCCTCCTTCCCACCCTGTTCCTCCCACTTCCCTCCCACTTCTCCTCTTTCTCACCCTGTTCCACCCACTTCCCACCCACTTCTTCTCCTTCCCACCCTGTTCCACCCACTTCTCCTTACCACCCTGTTCCTCCCACTTCCTGCCCACTTTTCCTCCTTCCCACCCTGTTCCTCCCAGTTCCCACCCACTTCTCCTCCTTACCACCCTGTTCCACCCACTTCCCACCCACTTCTCCTCCTTACCACCCTGTTCCACCCACTTCCCACCCACTTCTTCTCCTTCCCACCCTGTTCCACCCACTTCTCCTTACCACCCTGTTCCTCCCACTACCTGCCCACTTTTCCTCCTTCCCACCCTGTTCCTCCCACTTCCCTCTCAATTCTCCTCCTTCCCACCCTGTTCCTCCCACTTCCCTCTCAATTCTCCTCCTTCCCATCCTGTTCCTCCCACTTCCTGCCCACTTTCCCTTCTTCCACACCCTTTTCCTCCCAATTCCCACCCACTTCTCCACTTTCCCACCCTGTTCCGCCCACTTCCTGCCCACTCTCCCTTCTTCCACACCCTTTCCCTCCCACTTCCCACCCACTTCTCCTCCTTCCACACCCTTTTCCTCCCACTTCCCACCCACTTCTCCTCCTTCGCACCCTGTTCCTCCCACTTTCTGCCCACTTCCCCTCCTTCCCACCACGTTCCACCCATTTCCCAGCCCAATCCAGGTTAAGCCCCACCTATCCAATGAAGCCCCACCCCAAATCACATCACTAACTTAAGCCTGGTCATAGCCCATGAGCCCTCTCTGGGAGCTCTACAGCAGGAAGTTCCCAAGTGTAAAAATTGCAGTAAGGACACTTGGATGATAAAAAGTAAAAACAATGGATTTCAATTACACAACAGATATTTAAGAGAAACAGGTAAAGCTGGGAACGTATAAAATGAACTGACCCTGAGATCTTTGCAATTTTAACCTTAAATCTACCTAGAACATACATTTTGTTGATATCTCCCTGCTGGCTCTAACCGAGAGGTGCACCAATCAGACCACAAGGAACCTCCATCAGGATCTCACTGCTTGAACACATAGAAAACAAACAGGACTTCTCCTTTCTGGTGCACATTTCACCAATGTAGAGACTGAAGAAGCAGTTAATTGGTGCAGCTCATGTAGTGGGTAACAGTGAGCTCTCTCACCCTGAGATTTTGTCCCTTCACCATGAGACCCTGAAATTTGGGTCAAACCCTGAAACTCCAGTTCACTCCTTACGTGTTTCAGAGGTCCAGAAACCTAATCATCAGAGCAGGGGCGGACTGACAGGACCCAGGGCCCCTGGTCCAAAAAGAGGTCTGGGCCCCCTGCAGAAATCTCCACATTGCACCCTTCATCTCCACAATGCCCTCATCGCCACATTGCCCCCTTCATCTCCACAATGCCCCCTTCATCTCCACATTGCCCCCTTCATCTCCACAATGCCCCTGTCTCCACATTGTCCCCTTCATCTCCACATTGCCCCCTTCATCTCCACATTGCCCCCTTCATCTCCACAATGCCCCTGTCTCCACATTGTCCCCTTCATCTCCACATTGCCCACTTCATCTCCACAATGCCCCCTTCATCTCCACAATGCCCTCATCGCCACATTGCCCCTTTCATCTCTACAATGCCCCCTTCATCTCCACATTGCCCCTTTCATCTCCACATTGCCCCCTTCATCTCCACATTTCCCCCTTCATCTCCACAATACCCCTATCTCCACATTGCCCCCTTCATCTCCACAATGCCCCCATCTCCACATTGCCCCTTCCACAATGCCCCCATCTTCACATTGCCCCTTCCACAAAGCCCCCTTCATGCCCCCTTCATCTCCACAATGCCCCCATCTCCACATCGCCCCTTCATCTCCACACTGCCCCTACCTCCAGTCCCTGGTGGTCTAGCGGCGTGGCTGTGCGAAGTCCCACGCGCCTCTAGTAAGGCAGAGGCTGGGAGATGATGTCATCTCCCAGCGCTCTGTATTACTAGAACGGCACGCCGGCGCCCGAGAGTTGCTGAGTAGCGCTGGAAGCGGCGGCGGGCCCCCTTCAGTCACAGGCCCTCGCTCCGTGACCGAATGCCCGTATGGTCAGTCCGCCCCTGCATCAGAGAGCCTAAAATGGGATTGCAACCTCAGTAGCATTGTACACAGAGTTTGCTGTAACGCTACAGCACAGAAACCCAGCTTCGAAGGGGAGCGTGAACGCGATCCCTGGGGCAGCTGGGAAGTCCAGCGGGACATTCAGTCCCGCAGAACGCGGAAGTGCCCGATGTTGATGGGCTAATATCTGCACTCGTAAGCAAGTTTTTTAAAAAATACACCCAGCTCTAATTTTAGGTTAACTATTAAAACTCACTAGAAAAGTTTGAATCTAGGTGATAGTTCCGCTTTAACCCTTTGAGTGCCAGAGGGGTAGGCAACGCATTGCGTTTTTTTTTTTGCTCCTGTGTGTGAAAACCTTAAAGGAACAGTATTACTTCATTTTAAGGAAGTTTAAAATTGTGCATATTAAAAAAGAAATTAAAAGATGTAAGCCCCATCTTTCAAACTTTTCTAGTTTAACAGATAGAAGCTTCTAAAGTTTCCCCCTTCCGTCCCTTTTACAGACATCAGCGATATAGCTGACAGATTAAGATCCCGGCTACTTGACCGGTCGGCTCTTCAGCAGAGCCGAAAGAGCGATATCTACAAGAAAATACCTAATTGGTACGGTCTACAAAGTGTACCTGCCATCCAGTCACCCTTTGTAGACCGTTCTAATGAAGAATTTCTTTGTAGACCACGCTACTTCGGATCTGCTGAAGAACCGTCCGGCCCCGGGACAGGATCTCAATCTGTCAGCTAGAGCGCTGACGTCTGTAAAAGGGGCAGGAGGGGGGAGATTTAGAAGCTTATATCTCTTAAAGTGTTAGTAATGACCCATTATAAATAGCTTGCATTTTGTAGAGCTTCAAAAGTTGAATTGAATTTAAAAAAACATATCTCTCAAACCTCTATGGTTTGAGAGATACATGCATTCAAACTTTGATGTGTCCTGCTTTCAGCTGTAAAGCTGTCAGCAGGAGATCCGTGTCAGCCAACATGGAGGCTCTGCAGCAGAGCCGCAATCGCATTATTTAAAATGAATGACTTCCTTGGAATGGTCTAAAAAGTGTGCTTGCAAACCAGGCACACTTTTAAATCATTCCAAGGAAGTCATTCATTTTAAATAATGCGATTGCGGCTCTGCTGCAGAGCCTCCTCATGTCGGCCGACATGGATCTCCTGCTGACAGCTTTACAGCTGAAAGCAGGACACATCAAATTTTGAATGCATGTATCTCTCACGGTTTTTTGCATTCAATTCAACTTTTGAAGCTCTACAAAATGCAAGTTATTTATAACGGGACATTGCTAACACTTTAAACTAGCAAAGTTTGAGAGATGGGACTTACATCTTTTCTTTTATTTTTTAAATATGTACAATTTTAAACTTCCTTAAAATTAAGTATTACTGTTCCTTTAACTTTTAATTTCTCACTAACATTTCCGT
Organism: Rhinophrynus dorsalis; assembly: GCA_037306005.1. Taxonomy (NCBI): domain Eukaryota; kingdom Metazoa; phylum Chordata; class Amphibia; order Anura; family Rhinophrynidae; genus Rhinophrynus; species Rhinophrynus dorsalis. The sequence goes on from CM074720.1 coordinate 554,096,580, forward strand.
CTGCCCATTAGGTTGTTGTCATCGTATCCAAATAAAGTCACCGTACTTGGCATGTGTATGATTACAGTCGGATATGAGACTTAATGTAAACTACTTTGGAGAGGACTTAAACAAAACAGTTGTTTACACTGCAAAATATTTGCATGATGAGAACATTGATCAAGTTTCACAAAACGTCTCATCCCTGAAGAGACAGGCTCACTTCATATGGAATAAAAAATATTTGACAGGGTTGGGAAAACAAGGGTATGCTCAATGATGGCAGATGTTTTATTCACAACTTATAGCAGTTCAAACTTGCATTTTTGGACACAGTACTTCCATCGCCTTACATGTTATGGTGGAGCTGTGACCATGGTAATCTATGGATAGCAACTGTCAGAGACTGTAACCCTCCAATGACTGCTGGATCAACAGCCACAACTTAACCCTTTGAGTGCCAGTGGGGTACGCAAAGCATACCCCTCTGGCACTCAAAGGGTTAAAACTTAATGCCTTGGAGGTATTTCTCCAAAGAATTGCAAGTTTGAGTAGTAATACTTTTTGAATAAAACACCTCTCTATTCTTGCTTTATTTAGCAAAGATCTCCCAAGCAATCAAGGGTTTAACCCCTTAAAGGGATAGTAATACTTCGTTTTATCTTTATTTTATTTTGTAGGCATTAAAAAAACATGAAGAACGATATAAGTCTTATCTCTCAAACCTTTATGGTTTATGAGATATTCACAAGCAAAGTTTCCCCCTCCCGCCCCTTTTTCCTAGTGTAAGCCATCTCTTCTCATATGTGAATCTGGTTGTAAGACCAGACAGATAACAGCAGGAGACAATCTTCTTCCTATGAGAACAATGAAAGCCCTTCCCCCCTTGACAAGTTTTTCAGCTTTTTCCCATATCTTAATTGAAGATTGTCCCTCTCTGCAGTCTACCTGGACACCTCCCTTCTGATCTGGCTAAAGGGGGGGGGGGGGATACTTTGCTTGTGAATCTCTCTTAAACCATAAAGGTTTGAGAGATGAGACTTATATCGTTCTTCATGTTTTTTTAATGCCTACAAAATAAAATAAAGATAAAACGAAGTATTACTATCCCTTTAAGTGTGAGAAAGGTACCCAACGCATTGTGTTGCAATGCACTGGATACCTCTCTGACACTCTAAGGCAGTGATTCTCAACCAGGGTGCCATGACACTTTGGTGTGCCACGGACATCATCATGGATGCCCCGTGTTTACTATGAAGACTAACAAAAATGCGAATATTGACTTTTAAATAAAGATTTATAGAAATTGTTATACACAATATGTTTAGTTTTGTTATTGTGTTGTGAGATCTAATGATAACTGTATAATTATGTATTCTACTCTTCATTATTCCCTTGATAAAATATATTGTATATTTTAGGGGTGCCTCGAAAGTTCTAGATTGTGTGTTAGGGGTGCCTTAACCCCTTAAGGACCCATGACGGAACTGGACCGTCATGGGTTGCTATCCACTTAAGGACCCATGCACGCTGCTATCATTAATTCCAGGTTGAGACTGAGCGCTCCGAGACTGGGGCGTTCAGTCTCAGCCCTTCTTGCCTTTGCTGCTTCATGCGATCGCTGTACCAGCGATCACATGTACCGGCATTCTAACAAACAGAATCAGCTTGCAAAGCATGCTGACTCCGAGTGTCTAGTCTACTTCTGTCTCCCTTACTATCAAAGTAAGGGAGAGGGAAGTAGAGAGGAGACACCTAGTGGCAAAATAAAATACAGCAGCTAGGGGTATTAACCACTTCACTGCTGGTGCAGGAGGCTGGCTAAATGCAGGTCAATTTTTGACCTGCAATTATTTATTTATTTATTTATTTATTATTTTTTTTTTTTTTTTAAACACACTTTTTTTTTTTTTTTTTTTTTACAAAAAAAAAGTTATTAAAAAAAAACAACATAATTAAACAGTATTGGAAGTGTGATTGTTGCGGAGCCATGTAATACACTTAAACACACCGCCAAATGTCAGGGATAAAAAGTGCCAAAATAGGGTGGGAAAAAGGGACATGGGGATTTTCACCCAGGGGGGACAGTGGCCACTTTAAACTGCGCATTTTGTAGGTATGACTGACCGCTCATACTTTTAATGCAGTCTCCATAAAAATTTAACCCTTTGTGACCAATTGATCCCAAGAGAAAAATCAAAAATGGTGTTTTTTTTTAACTTTTTTTTCAGTTTTCATAAAGTAAATGGTGGGTTATCCATATATTTGAGGTATCAAAAGAAAGCCCTATTTGTGCTTAAAAAACAGTATATAATTCATGGGGGTGGGATAAAAGACTTAGAGGGAAAACACTGATGAACAAAGACATAGTCAGAAAGGTCAGAATTGCTCCGTTCCTTAAGGGAAAACGACCTCAGATTTTCCCGGTCCTTAAGGGGTTAAGCTAAAAAAGTTTGAGAACCACTGCTCTAAGGGTTAAAAGCTCTAATTTTTTTTTGTACAGGAAGTCACGTTTTTATGTCACAACAGACAGTACATAATTCAGATTTTAAGCATGTATCATTCCATTTTGTTCTGTTTGTCCTGTTTTATCATTTCAGTGGGAAATGACTGGTAAATGCGCTGGAAGCCGAATGAAAAGATCACCTGGTAAGAACAATTAATTTTAATATGCTACAGTAAATAATAAGTTTAATTCAATATGTAAATGCTTTATAGCATAACACGGCACATACAGTATGGCATACCTCCCAACTTTTCAAATGGCCAAAGTGGAACACTTGTGTTTTTAGTGGGTGTTGCTGGGGGGGTAGGGTTGCCACCCATCCGGTATTTTACCGGCAGGCCGGTAAAAAATTGGCTTCTGTCCAATGTTAAGTCTATGGAGGGAATGCCATGGCCGGTATTTTTTTGAAGAAAAGGTGGCAACCCTATGGGGGGGTGGCTGGTGGACTGGGCATTATCAAGAATGTTTAGGTTATTTCATAACCCACTGACACCTCTTTATGTAACTGAATAAATGATTTAGAAAAAGACCAAAGTATTTTATTGACACAAACTAATGTATAAACACATATATTGAAGTTTAATCAAGCATTAATGTGAGTTTTATTGCTGTGGAGCAATGTGACACACTTATATACACACCACACAGTCTGATCTCCTAAACACAGGGACACCAGGGTGATACACTTATATACACACCACACAGTCTGGTCTCCTAAACACAGGGACACCAGGGTGATACACTTATACACACACCACATAGTCTGATCTCCTAAACACAGGGACACCAAGGTGATACACTTATATACACACCACACAGTCTGATCTCCTAAACACAGGGACACCAGGGTGATACACTTATATACACACCACAGTCTGATCTCCTAAACACATGGACACCAGGGTGATACACTTATATACACATCACATAGTCTGATTTCCTAAACACAGGGACACCAGGGTGATACACTTCTATACACACACCACACAGTCTGATCTCCTAAACACAGGGACACCAGGGTTATACACTTATACACACACCACATAGTCTGATCTCCTAAACACAGGGACACCAGGGTGATACACTTATATACACACCACAGAGTCTGATCTCCTAAACACAGGGACACCAGGGTTATACACTTATACACACACACCACATAGTCTGATCTCCTAAACACAATGACACCAGGGTGATACACTTATACACACACCACACAGTCTGATCTCCTAAACACAGGGACACCAGGGTGATACACTTCTATACACACCACACAGTCTGATCTCCTAAACACAGCGACACCAGGGTGATACACTTATACACATACCACACAGTCTGATCTCATAAACACAGGGGCACCAGGGTGATACACTTATATACACACCACACAGTCTGATCTCCTAAACACAGGGACACCAGGGTGATACACTTACATACACACCACACAGTCTGATCTCCTAAACACAGGGACACCCGGGTGATACACTTATATACACACTACACAGTCTGATCTCCTAAACACAGGGACACCAGGGTGATACACTTCTATAGACACCACACAGTCTGATCTCCTAAACACAGGGACACCAGGGTGATACACCTCTATACACACCACATAGTCTGATCTCCTAAACACAGGGACACCAGGGTGATACACTTCTATACACACCACACAGTCTGCTCTCCTAAACACAGGGACACCAGGGTGATACACTTATACACACACAACACAGTCTGCTCTCCTAAACACAGGGACACCAGGGTGATACACTTATATACACACCACACAGTCTGATCTCCTAAACACAGGGACACCAGGGTGATACACTTCTATACACACCTCACAGTCTGATCTCCTAAACACAGGGACACCAGGGTGATACACTTATATACACACACCACACAGTCTGATCTCCTAAAAAGAGGGACATCAGGGTACAAAAGAGGGACATGGGGATTTGCGTCTAAAAGAGGGACTGTCCCTCCTTGGAAGGTATGGTACGCCTCTTGCTTTGGAGTTTTTGGATATTTTATATATTTTACTAGTTATCATCAGCTGAATTATCTAAAATATATATATTCTATCATAATCATCTATTCACAGTCTGTATGACCCCAGTGACCTCAGATAAGGGTATAGGTAACCATTAATATTTTGTGATCTCTGTGGTGGAATAATGTATATGCTTCATAGTAAATGTGCCAAAGTACTGACCTTGTGGCTCTCCATATCAATCAAAGTAAAAAACAGAAATGTGCATTGCAGGTACTCACTGTGTTAATCTGTAGGGAGCTCACAAACAATCATGTTCTAATTAGCTTCATCGCCCTGCTTGGAACTTTCAAGCCCCTTTTCCCCTCCGTAATATCACGGAAGGCTGGAGATGGGAGCGACCAAATGACATATTTTGTGCCATAATGTGGGTGGGGCTTAATCAAGATATGGGATGGGAAACAAAAAGCCACAGTGGGATTGGGAAGGAGTGGTCAGGAGTGGGAGGGACCAAGCTGGTTGTGGGTGGGGTTACCAGGGAACTCTGCAAACAGGCGAATCATCCTCTGTCCCCAGAGACCTGGTATTTAAAGTAGCAGTAAACTTTTTTGTGTATGAAAGCCTATATGTTATAGATATTTTCTTGCTGAGAAAAACACAGGCACTCTAACTTAGGGTGACCACATTTCCGTTCTGCCATTCCGGGACATGTGGTCACCCTACCATAAAGCCTCTTCATCTCCACATTGCCCCTTGATGCCCTACCTTGAGTCCCTGGTAGTCTAGCGGTGTGGAAAGTGCTCTGTGCCTCCTCCGGCACAGAGCTGAAGCTCCCGCGCGCTGTGCTCAGTAATGCAGAGAGCTGGGAGATGATGTCATCTCCCAGCGCTCTGTATTACTAGAGTGCTTGCCTCCAGGAGATCAGCTGGATTGCCGCCCTGGATGTCAGCCTGCAAACGGTGTGTCACATCATGGATGCCGCGAGGGAGCACTTGGTAGCATAAATCAGCGCTCCCTCTCGGCGTCCATGATGTGACACACCGCTTGCAGGCTGACATCCAGGGCGCTTGGCTTCATTTCGGGACACTTCATTGTCCCGGTGGGAGATGACTCGGGACGCGGGACATAGGCTTGAAATAAGGGACAGTCCCGGACATTCCGGGACCCGTGGTCACCCTACTCTCACTGCTGTCAGTTGTTTTACTCACATGTTATAACAGTTAAAATAATCAGGAAGTGAATTACAGTGTGATTACTTCCTGATAGTTCTAACTGACAGGAAGTTAATTTACTGTGTTTACTTCCTGATAGTTCTAACTGACAGGAAGTGAATTTACTGTGTTTACTTCCTGATAGTTCTAACTGACAGGAAGCGACTCAGCAGTTTCTATCGCATTCTATGGAGAACTGTATGTCTCTGACTTTTCTGACTTTTCTCTCCATTAGACTCTAACAGGAAATCTAATTAGAATTTGGCCACTAGAGGGCACTGCTAATGTAAAAAAACATGGGTTTAAACTGTAATAACTCTGGAAATATAAATCTCTCGGCAGTGGGAGTACCTGTATTTTATTCAGTTTATTGTTTCTTTAAGTATAAAAACCAGAGTTTCCTGGGCATATCCAGAGATGATCGTTGTATGTTGACAGGGGCAAACCACTATTTTTAGAGACGGTTTTCCAAAACATAAATAAATAAGAACCCAATAATATATAAAATTGATTGTGTGTACTGATGTATCCAATAGCCATCTGTGTGAATGTATAATGATCATTCTGCCCTAAATCAGGTGCTGGAATTGATTTTTACATATTCTAACCTATTTACGACAACATTTCTCCCTTTAACACCACTGGCACCAAGAGGAGGACAATGGGGCAATCTACAGCGTTTTAGGGCCATCCTGTCTGCTACACCTTGTTTAACACAATGTATTAAACAACAAGTAGAGAATCGCATCAATTTAGGCCATTTCCCTGTGTATGCTATGGGGCTGGTTTGAAGGGAATTGCTAGTATCAGAGTCTTAATGATGGCGGAGATTGTCCACCGGTATGTTATACATACACTGATGTAGTGTACAACCCCAAGTGCAGTAGAAACTAACATCCGTGAAACCTATTTGACAAATTCGTACATGCATCTCATTGTGTCTGTGAGTGCACAGATCATGGATGGGTGACCAGTGGGCATCCTCCAGCTGCTGTTGGACTCCAAATTCTCTGATGGCCAATGGCCCTCAACAACACAAGAAGGTCAGGGCCGGATTTACATCTCAGGAGCCTGTAGGCACAGAAATCTGAAGCACCCCCCCACACACACACACACACCATTGGCCATCTCCACAGGACATCTCCACAATGCTCCTAATCTCCACATTGCACCCCATCATCTCCATATTGCCCTCACATTGCCCCCCATCAGCTTCATATTGCCCCTATCAGCTCCAACTTGCCCCCATCAGCTCCATATTGCCCTCACATTGCCCCCATCATCTCCACATTACCCCATCATCTCCATATTGCCCTCACATTGCTCCCCGTCAGCTCCATATTGCCCTTACATTGCCCCATCATCTCCATATTGCCCCCATCAGCTCCATATTGCCATCATATTGCCCCATCATCTCCACATTGCTCCATAGTCTCCATATTGCCCTCACTTTTCCCCCATCAGCTCCAACTTGCCCCCATCAGCTCCATATTACCGTCACATTGCCCCCATCATCTCTATATTACCCTCACATTGCAGCCCCACCCAGTGTCTGTTTCTTATCTCCTCCCTGGTGGTCCAGTGACAGGAGTGGTCTATTCCTCCTTCTGCACAGACCTGTAGCTACTGTTGCTCCTGTGCGGTATTCTCTTCAGTGATGCAGAGCGCTGGGACATGATGTCATCTCCCAGCGTCTGTATTACTAAAGAGCCGACAAGGGAGCGCAGCAGCTACAGGTCTGTGCTGGAGAAGGCATAGACCTCACCGGGCAGGGGAGGGGGGTTATTGTTACGCCACTGTGCAGCAAGGCTAATTTAAAAAAAAAAATGATCCTAATGACAGGGGAGGCTCTTCAGTAGAGCCGAGATCACGTTATTGGAAAATAAATCCTTCACTGGAATGGTCTACAAAGTCTGCTTGGTTTGCAAGCACAGTTAGAAGACCGTTCGTTCCAGAGAAGGATTTCTTTCTCAATAACGATATCTCCGCTCTGCTGACGAGCCTCCGCTAGCAATGTGGGACGGTGTTGCCCGTCATGTTATGCAGGGAATTTTTTTTTTTAATAAATGTTATGATAGTGAAATATGGCGTAGGGTGTACGTGTCAGAAAGGTACACACAGTGATACGCAGACACATGTGCAAACACACACATACACAGGGGGACACACAGTGATAGACAGAGACGCATGCAACACACATACATACACACATGCACTGACATACACAAACAGTGACACACAGATGCAAAGCAGAACATACATACATACAGTGTGAGCAGTGTAAGTAACTGTCACGGTTTATTAAGACTCTCAGACATAAGGTTTAGGTAAAAACATAACTTTATTGAAAAGCTAAGGCAATCCCATAGGGTTTTCATACACATACAAACATCACGTATACATATAATAGCAATGGACAGTTGAGATAGGTTCTACCGGCCTTGCAAATAATACCGGCAAGGCAACCTAAGCGATACTGAAGGAATAATGATGGATAGGCTCTACCGGTCCTGCCAATACCGGGTAAGGCAACCCAAAGGTGACAACGAAAAGGGTTCTACCGGCCTTACCAATACCGGGCAGGACAGCCCAAGAAGGGAGACACCACTAGACCAGCGACTGTCAGAAGGCAATGACAGTAGCATGGTAAATAGAGTCAATGGTCAAGCTGTCTCACCCTCGGAGAGGCTATTGTCAGTACACATCAGAACCAAGGGCTGCTAGGACTGGACAGCACCAGAGGCCTGACTGCAAGTCAGGGAGTAAACCAGCGTCCGCACGCTGGGACCAACAACCATATATTGAGCCACAAACAATTGGAGCAAACCAGTGTCCACACGCTGGTACCAACAGACAGTCCAGTGAGCCGCAAGGCTAATGGAGTAAACCAGCGTCCGCACGCTGGGACCAACGAACTGTATAGTGAGCCGCAAGGCTAATGGAGTAAACCAGCGTCCGCACGCTGGGACCAACAGACAGTATTGAGATCCGCAAGGCTCGTAGAGCAAACCAGCGTCCGCACGCTGGGGCCAACAGACAGTGTAGCGAGCCGTAAGGTAAATGGAGCAAACCAGTGTCCGCACACTGGGACCAACAGACAGTATTGTGAACCGCAAGGCTAATGGAGTAAACCAGCGTCCGCACGCTGGGACCAACAGACAGTATAGTGAGCCGCTAGGCAAATGGAGTAAACCAGCGTCTGCACGCTGGGACCAACAGACAGTATTGTGAGCCGCTAGGCAAATGGAGTAAACCAGCGTCTGCACGCTGGGACCAACAGACAGTATTGTGAGCCGCAAGGCTAATGGAGTAAACCAGCGTCCGCACGCTGGGACCAACAGACAGTATAGTGAGCCGCTAGGCAAATGGAGTAAACCAGCGTCTGCACGCTGGGACCAACAGACAGTATTGTGAGCCGCAAGGCTAATGGAGTAAACCAGCGTCCGCACGCTGGGACCAACAGACAGTATTGTGAACCGCAAGGCTAATGGAGTAAACCAGCGTCCGCACGCTGGGACCAACAGACAGTATAGTGAGCCGCTAGGCAAATGGAGTAAACCAGCGTCTGCACGCTGGGACCAACAGACAGTATTGTGAGCCGCAAGGCTAATGGAGTAAACCAGCGTCCGCACGCTGGGACCAACAGACAGTATTGTGAGCCGCAAGGCTAATGGAGTAAACCAGCGTCCGCACGCTGGGACCAACAGACAGTGTAGCGAGCCGTAAGGCTAAGGGAGCAACCCAGCGTCCGCATGCTGGAACCAACAGACAGTATAGTGAGCCACAAGGCCAATGGAGTAAACCAGCGTCCGCATGCTGGAACCAACCAACAGAATGTCGCCGGAGCGGCAGGAGAGAAATATCGCCACAGGAACTGAACACAGGAAACAGCAGGAGCAGGCCAAGGCTCTACCGGGACGAGCACCGCAAGTCGGCTGGCAACCGGAACGACAGCAACCGGAACCGGACTGGAACTGACAAGCAGGCAGGAACACTGGAACAGGTAACTCAGGAACTCAAGAACTAAGAACTCAGGAACTCAGGAACAGGAGCTCAGGAACTCAGGAACAGGCCCAATAGCTACAGCAGACTGGCAAAGTGAATGCTGTCAGAGACACCACAAAGGGCAACTAAAGGGTGCCCAGACAGAGTTTAAAAAGGCAACCAGAGGCGGGCTGACTACAGACAGCCAATGGGAGCCCCCTGCAGGTGATAGACAGAGAACTGCAGCAATCACAGGCACCGTGATAGTAACATACCTCCCAACATTTCAAATGGCCAAAGAGGGACACGTGTTTTAGGTGGTGTTACGGGGGGGGGGGCGTGGCTGGTGGTGTATTTTAGAGAATTTTTAACCCTTTGAGTGCCAGGGGGTAAGCAATGCATTGCATACCCCTCTGGCATTGAAATGGTTAAGTTACTCTTTCTGTAAGTGAATGATTTAGAAGAAGATGAAAGTATTTTTTACACAGATTAATTTGTAAGATATCTACACATTGCTGTGGGTTTTACTAATGTAGAGCAATCTGATACACTGGTATATACACCACACTGTGTGATATACTGTATAGTGCCAGTCCTTATACACAGACACATGCAGACTGTATACTATACAGCAGAGGTTCTCAACCCATGTCCTCAGTGGCCACTAACAGGCCAGGACTTAGGAATTTCCCTGCTAGAACACAAGTGTGTTGATCAGAGTCTCAGTTGTATTGATTAACTCACCTGTGCTCTTAAAATCCTGGCCTGTTAATAGCCACTGAGAGCACAGGTTGAGAACCACTGCTATACAGTGCCAGACCATTGTAGATAATTTTTAACCCTTTGAGTGCCAGTGGTTAAGCAACACATTGCATCCCCTCTGGCACTGAAATGGTTAAGTTACTCTTTGTATAAGTGAATGATTTAGAAGAAGATGAAATTATCTTTTTACACAGACTAATTTAACAGAAGTTTATACCCACATTACTGTAGGTTTTACAGATGTGGAGCAATCTGATACACTGGTATATACACCACACAGTGCGATGTCCTAAATAGAGGAGCAGAGGGATTTGGGTGTCAAACAGGGACTGTCCCCCCTATACTGTATAGTGCCAGTCCTTATACACAGACTGTATACTATACAATGCCAGACCATATATAAATAGTGTGTCATACATGCTATACAGTGAGCTATGTACAGAATGGAGATGATTGCAGGAACTGGCACCTCTACTTACAGACAGACTGACAATCTGCCCTCCTTTTTCTCTCTTTGTGCAATATATAAATACAGTCTCACCCATGTCTCTGCCATTTACCAGCTCAGCTGAAGCCCTGCTCTGCACTGTCTGATCATGTCTCTGCCTTTGTTCCACTTTCCCAGCTTCTCTGTGCTAGCAAGTCAGCTTCCCAGCATCCTGCCTGCTGATTGGTTAGAAATCGGCTCACTTGTAGTAATTGGCAGGGCTGTGCAGGGTCACAGACAGGGAATGAAGAAGCTGCATATGAGTGGTTTATTGCAGTGAGCCCATAACCTTCTATCTATGTGCTGGGAACCCTGATGCATAATACAGATTTGGACCATGGCCTTCCAGCTGTAGCTTGAACATAGTTCCCATCATCCTCAGCTGCTCACTGTGCGTGTGTGTGTGTGTGTGTCTCTGTATGAGTGTGTGTGTATATGCGTGTATGTGTCTGCCAGTGTGTGGGGGACATGTGCGTGTGTCTGTGGTGAAGGAGTGAGTGGCAGCCATTTTTTATTTCAGCCTTAGATAGTGGAGGGTGGGCTGGATAGTGGGGGCGGGCCAAAAATCACACCCCCATTGAATAACCCAATGGGAGCAGTAACTCCTCCTTACTGCCGCCCCTGGGTGTGTTTTGGCAAGCACAAAGTCTTCTTTTATATATAATATATATATATATATATCTTGTAGTGTTTATCCCCGAGTAAAACAAGGGAACTCCCACTGCTGAGAGGTGTTTCATTCAAAAGTTATTACAGCTCAAACTTGAATTTTTTTAGTTGCAGAATCAGAGTGGCCGGAAATTGTACAGTGGTGCTGTTGCTATACCATGTAATAATATTTGAATACAACACCTTTCAGCTGTGGGAGTACACTTGTTTTACTCAGGGGGATGAATCCTACAACATATTACTATCCCTTTAACTTTTAATCCCTTCAGGACCGTCACCTCTGTCCTTGCCTAAAGGACAGGTGACAGTCCTGGTACGTCACATATTTTTTACTCGCAGTTGCGGGGTCTGAAATTGACAGCTTCAAGACTGGAGTGGTCACTATCAGACCCCCATTCCGCACGCTGGCACACGTGATCAGTCGCTTGTGCCGGAGAGCTGTAAATCCTCAGTCTGGTCATTAATGGGGTTTTTCCTCCAGGACCATTGGTCCTTAACGGGTTAAAGACCATAAATGAAGTTTATTACTAATCAGGAGCAACAAAATTAATTAAGAGAATGGAGGACTTGACGTATGAGATATGACTAGACAAACTTAGTTTATTTACTCTAGAGAAAAGATGGGATTTTATCACAATATACAAGTATATGAGAGGTCAATACAAGGATCTCTGCGGTGAGCTATTTATTCCAAGGCCTGATCAGGTGACCAGGGGACACCCCTTGAGATTAGAGGACAGGAGGTTTAGACTTCAGCAGAGGAAGGGTTTTTTTTACAGTAAGGTCTGTTAAATTGTGGAATTCCTTGCCCTAGGAGGTGGTTATGGCAGATACAATGGATACATTTAAGAGAAGTTTAGATACATTTCTTTGAAAAGGGAACATACAGGGTTATACTGTATATTAGTAGGCAAATCAGGAAGGTCTGATAAAGACGAACTTATTTGGTAGCAGGTTCACTGGGTTATGAGGCAAAGGTTGAACTTGATGGACTTGTGTCTTTATTCAACCTAATTTACTATGTAACTATATTGTCCAATGTCTAAAGAAAATACATTGATAGTTCAGATGTGATTTTAAAATAATTAATACCATTATCTCTGCATTTACGAAAGTGGAAGTTTTACTGTCTTCTACACATTAATTACAGGTCAGAGTCCAGTGTCCATCTACATACAGTTTATCCCTCACAGTCCACAAGCGGAAGACTTCCAGGCTGTTAAACGGATCCTCAGAAACCTGACCTTTCCTAGCGCAGAACCGGAAATAGAAATTACCAACATTATGACTACGACAGGTCAGTAGGTAGAGTATCTGCTCTGTATGTCACAAAGGTAATAATGCCTCTTTAAAGGGAATGTAATGCTTAATATGTAAAATATATATATATATATATATATTGTAGGTTTTATTCTCCTGATTACATGTTGAGAGGTATTTCATTCAAAAGTTATTACAGCTCAAACGTGAATTTTTTAGGTGCAGTATCACAGTGGCCTGAAATGTTACAGTGGCGCTGTTGCTACTTCATCCTATGGACAGCTCTGTCCTTTGCTGTAATTTCAGGCCACTGAGATTCTGCATCTAAAAAAATCACGTTTGAGGTGTAATAACTTTGAATAAAACACATTTCCGCAGTGGGTTTTCCCTTGTTTTACTCAGGGGGATAGAAAGAGAAAGACTGATGCTCTCTAAGCCCATAAATACTATATATGATGTAATTTCCCAGCGCTCTGCATTACTACTAGAGTGCCAAAGAGGGATCTCTCATTTGCTTGAGGTCTGTGCGGAAGAAAGCACAGACCTCAGCTGCTTGCTGCTGGCACCGGTAGGGGGTAATGCAGGGGTCGCCGGGCCCCTGGAGAAGCGGGCCTGGTCGCAGGTGCGACCCTTGTGACCCCTTATCACGGTGCCCGTGATTCGTGCTATCCAGTGTCTATCACTTGCAGGAGGCTCCCCATTGGCTGTCTGCTGTCAGCCCGGCTCACATTGCCTTTTTAAACTCAGTCCGGGCACCCTTTGGTTGCCCTTTCGTGGTGTCTCTGACAGCATCTTTTCTGTCCTGCCTGCCATGCTGATTGGGCCTGATTTCCAGAGTACCAGAGTTCCAGTGTTTCAGAGTTAGTGAGTACCTGAGTCTACCTGTTCCTGTGTACCTGCCTGTTTGTCGTTCCAGCTCGGTTCCGGTTCTTCTCCGTGGTTGCTGATGTTCCGGTCGCCTGTCAGTTCAGCGGTGCTCGTTCCGGTTGATCCTGTGCCTGGTCTCAGTGGTTCCCTGTCTGCAGTCGCTGAGGCGACATTGCTCTCATTTTGCTCTAGCGATATTCCTACTGTCGGTTCCAGCGTGCGGACGCTGGTTTACCCCATTAAACCTGGTGGCTTATACTATTGTCGGTTCCAGCGTGCGGACGCTGGTTTACCCCATTAAACCTGGTGGCGCATCCTACTGTTGGCTCCAGCGTGCGGACGCTGGTTTACCCCATTAAACCTGGTGGCGCATCCTACTGTCGGTTCCAGCGTGCGGACGCTGGTTTACCCCATTAAACCTGGTGGCTTATACTATTGTCGGTTCCAGCGTGCGGACGCTGGTTTACCCCATTAAACCTGGTGGCGCATCCTACTGTTGGCTCCAGCGTGCGGACGCTGGTTTACTCCATTAAACCTTGTGGCCTATACTACTGTTGGTTTACTCCAGTACGCCTTGCGGTTCACATTTCTGTCAGTTGGTCCCAGCGTGCGGACGCTGGTTTACTCCCTGACTGTAGTCAGGTACTGTGAGGTCCGAGTTGCTGTCCAGTTCCAATTGCAGTTGTCTTGTAGTTCTCTGGCATGAGACTTCTGCTTGAGTGAGATCGCTTGTCCTAGTTCCTACCTTATCCATCCTGCTGTCATTGTCACCTGACAGTCAGTTGGTTTCAGGAAGGTCTCCTCTCTTGGGTTGCCTTGCCCGGTATTATTGGCAAGGCCGGTAGAACCTATTCATATGGTCATTTGCTTATTTGTATTGTTTGTATGTGTATGATAACCCTATGGGATTGCCTTAACTTTTCAATAAAGTTATGTTTTTACCTAAACCTTAAGTCTGAGAGTCTTAACTAACCGTGACACCCCTATTGTTATGCCACTGTCTATGCAAAGCCCGGACCATAAATCGGATCAATAAGAGGGGTTGAACGTGCAGTGTCCACACAAAGAATACATGTTGCTTTCCACTTCGTTCAAGGAGACTAAGCTAAGCACACTAGATAGGAGCCACTAGAATACCAGACGCGCTCTTCTCTTTTCTTCTTTTTTTACATATTAAGTATTCATATCCCTTTAAAAGGACACTAATGTCCCATAAAAAATTCTTCTTGTTTTGCAGAGGTTAAAAAAATAAATTATTTGCAGCAAATCCCATCTCTCAAACCACTATGGTTTGAGAGATATTAGCATTGAAAGCTCCCTCCACTTCTCCTGACGTCAGCGGCTAGCCGGTGGCTCTGCAGAAGAGCAGAAATTGCGTTATTTCAAAAGAATTACTTCATTGGAAAGGTCTACAAAGTGTGCCTGGTCTGCAAGCACACTTTGTAGACCATTCCAATGATTAATGTTGAGATTCCACGTTTTCGGCTCTGCTGAAGAGCTTCCACCCGATGAAACGACCAGATTCTACAGCTGTCAACTAGAGCGCTGACTTCATTCAAACAGGAAAGGAGAGGTAACTTTAGCGAGGCCTATCTCTCACACCATAAAGGTGTGAGCGATAAGACTTACATGGTTATTAATATTTTTTTAATGACTACAATATTAAATAAACATAACATTAAGCATTACTAACCCTTTAAATGCAGATTGTATTCACTTGAATGATAGAGATTTACAAGCTCCATTAACCCTTTGAGTGCCAGAGTGGAAACCAACGCAATGTGTTGCATACCTGATCGTCACTCGGAGGAGGGGTTAAAGTGGCCTTGTTACCCAAAGATTCATTTTCCCAACATCTTAACCCTTTGAGTGCCAGAGAGGTACGCAACACATTGCTTTACCCCTCTGGCTCTCAAAGAGTTAAAGCCATGACACCAGCATTACAGGAGTGACGCCAACGTGGGTCAGCCGTTCATTCTCATGTGAATGCTTTGCCTGTGGTCTCAGTGCAGACCTTTCTTACTGCAAATGTATTGTGTTCCTTAGGGACCACAGTAAACTTACTCCATGACACCATTTGGTGAGATCACACCAGGCAATAGTCTCCTGTGTGAAAGGCGCCATTGTCCAGCATGTTACCTCTCACCACTGGTGACAGATACAAGTCAGCAGCTCCATGTTTGTGTTGCCCATAAAAAGGGACCTTGAAGGAACACTAATTCCTAAAAATGATCTGAGTGTTCTATACACTTAAAGTGATAGTAATACTCGAAATTCAAACCATTTAATTCTGTAGATATTTACAAAATAAACTAATTGCGCCGTTTCCGATCTCCCAAACTTTTATGGTTTGGGAGATATCAGTCTGCAAAGTTCCCCCGTCCCTCCCCTTGTGCTGACGTCAGCGTTAATACTTACAGACGGAGATTGCAGTCCATAGACCGTCCTGTGGCTCTTCAGCAGAGCTGTGATCTCGGTAGTTACAAAGAAATACTTCATTTGAACCATCTACAGCGTGTGCCTGGTTTGTAAGCACACGTTGTAGACGGTTCAAATGAAGTATTTCTTTGTAACTACTGTGATCACGGCTCTGCTGAAGAGCCACAGGACGATCTAAGGATTGCGATCTCCGTCTGTAACTATTAAAGCGGACGTCACCACAAGGGGAGGGACGGGGGAACTTTGCAGACTGATATCTCCCAACCCATAAAGGTTTGGGAGATCGGAAACGGCGCAATTAGTTTATTTTGTAAATATTTAGAGAATTAAATTATTTGAATTACAAGTATTACTATCACTTTAAATACACTGTATTTCATGCTAGCACCTGTAAAACATTTCTATTTGTTTTTCTGAGGTCTTTAAACGGACAGTAATGTCCCATAGAAAATTCTTCTAGTTTTGTAGAGGTTAAAAAATGAAGCTATATGCTACAAATCCTATCTCTCAAACCGCTATGGTTTGAGAGATATTCGCTTTCAAAGTCCCCCACCTTTCTCCTGATGTCGGCTGTAAAGCTGACAGGAGGAGATTCAAGTCGGCCGACTCGAGGAGGCTCTTCAGCAGAGCCAAAATCGTGTTATTTAAAAAGAATTACTTCATTAGAATGGTCTACAAAGAGTGCTTGCAAACCAGGAACACTTTGTAGACCTTTTCAATGAAGTATTTATTTTATTACAATGCGACTTCAGCTCTGCTGCAGAGCCGCCGGCTTGTCCCCGGACTGAATCTCCTGTTGTCAGCGCAGCGCTGATGTCAGGGGAAGGGGAGGGAGGGGGGAACTTTGAAAGTGAATATCTCTCAAACCATAGTGGTTTGAGAGATAGGATTTGCAGCATATAGTTTCATTTTTTAACCTCTATAAAACTATAAAAATGTTATGGGGAACTACTGACCCTTTAAAGGGGATCTATCACATAGATATAAGTAATGCTCCTTAGTTAGAGCATTTAGTGAAAACAGTTAAAACGTTGTTCGTTTAAAAAAAAACAAAAAACAAAAAAAAAAACTTTATCTGAGCAAAACTTAATGTTTAAAACGTGCCCGGCAGCTTACTTCCTGCTTGCAGTATTGTCACTGCTCCCGTCCCACTACCCAGCATCCTCCGATGACGGAGGCTTTCTTTTTCTAAGCTGAAGCGATCTCATTGGCAGAGATCAATATCTAGCCAATGAGATTGCTCCAGCTTAGAGACAGACAGCCTCCGTCAACGGATGAGAGAGGGGAGCAGAGGCAGTTCGGCAAGCCGGAACTAGGCTGCCGGGCAGTTTTTAAACATTTTTGTGCAGATAAAGTTTTTTGAACAACATTTTAAATGTTTTCCCTAAATGCTCTAACTAATGAGCATTACTTATATCTACATGAGAGATCCACTTTAATCTAGTCTTACATATGCTGTGAGGAAGTAGCCATTCCTTTGTTTTTAGGGCTCTAAGTACCACAATAATCTTGTTGTGGATGTCCAAGATTGTCTGTAAATGGGCTCAGATAAGATAAGAGCCTTTCTACTGACAATAATCACAATACATTAGCCAACTTTATCTCTTATCTCTCATTACAAACAGCACAAACAAACACAATGATATAGACCTCTCTCTCTCTGAACAGGGCAATTTACACAGGGGTTAAAAGCATGTTTAGGAATACATCTTAGGAATGTAACATATGAATCATTTTTACATATACTAATTGTAATTACATGATATTTAAAGCGATAGTAATACTTAAAATGTAAAAAAATGTATGTTGTAGGGTTTATCCCCCTGAGTAAAACAAGAGTACTCCCACTGCAGAAAGGTGTTTCATTCAAAAGTTATTAATTTTCAAAGTTGAATTTTTTAGGTGCAATATCACAGTGGCCTGAAATTGTACAGTGGTGCTGTTGCTACACAATCCTATGGACAGCTCTGGTCCCAGGACCATAAATCTCCATAGGATGGTGTAGCAACAGCGCCACTGTACAATTTCAGGCCACTATGATATTGCACCTAAAAAATTCAACTTTGAAAATTAATAACTTTTAAATGAAACACCTTTCAGCAGTGAGAGTACTCTTGTTTTACTCAGGAGGATAAACCATATAACATATTTTTTTTACATTTTAAGTATTACTATCCTTTTAAACATTTGACTGACAGAGGAGTATGCAATGCATTACAAAACAATGCATCAGATAGCCGCCTGGCACTATATTTATATCTATTTTATCCTTTGAGTGCCAGGAAGAAGCACAACGCATTGCAAAGCAATGCGTTGTGTACCTTCCTGGCACACAAAGGGTTAATTTTTATTCCTTGATAGCATGATAAATTGGTTTTAACCCCTTGAATGCCAGAGAGGAGAACAACACATTGTGAAGCAATGGGGGGGGGGGTACACTGATGTGTGATAAAGAGGTGATAAAGAGATGATGACTTCTCCAGTGATATCACTTCTCCACTTCCTATGTTATTCTATGGAACCTATTCTCTAAGGGCAGTATGTTCAAAGTGATAACGACAAAAGAAATGTAGTATGAATGAGACAAATAAGTAATTGTATGCATGAATGACAAATTTTCTGTAGAGTATACAACAAAAAACTAGTAATGTCCGTTGTCTACGACACAACCCCAGAATTGACGGGTAAAGGGGCGGGGCAAGGGCGGGGCTAAACTATTCTCCAGTGTCGTATAGAGGAAAAGAAAATTTGTCGTAACTAACGACAAAAAAAAGTCTTGCAAAAGACAAAATTTGCACGTTAAGAAAAAAGTGGAGGGAATGTGAAGTTCTGAATGTGAGAATTTTTGTCTTTAGTTAACACATTTTTGTCGTTATTTAAGACTTTTTTTGTCGTTACATACGACGGTTTCAGTCAGGACAAACAACATATTTCCAATCACAACCGACACTCTCTGAAAATATTAATGATCCCAGCGACACTGGACTTTGAGAAGTCGTTACAAACAACAACACCTATTTTGCTACTTCTTTGAACACAAGGCCCTAATATTTGATTGAATTAATGTGTTTATTTATATATCACCACAAGTGTACGCAGCGCTTTACAGTTTAAGGGTTTAAAGGAGCAGTAAACTTTTTTTATGAAAAAATATATAATGTAGGGATTTTCCTACCAAGTAAAATAAGGGTACTCCCACTGCTGAGAGATTTATATTTCCAGAGTTATCACAGTTTAAACCCATGTTTTTTTACATTAGCAATGCCCTCTAGTGGTCAAATTCTAATTAGATTTCCTATTAGATTCTAATGGAGAGGAAAGTCAGAAAAGTCAGAGACATACAGTTCTGCATAGAATATGATAGAAACTGCTGAGTCACTTCCTGTCATTTAGAACTATCAGAAGTAAACACAGTAAATTCACTTCCTGTCAGTTAGAACTATCAGGAAGTAAACACAGTAAATTCACTTCTTGATTATTTAAACTGCTATCATTTTTGAATAAAACATCTGACAGCAGTGGGAGTGACCTTGTTTTATTCAGCAGGAAATGCTCTATAAAATATGTGTTTTCATAAAAAAAAGTTTACTGCTCCTTTAAACAATACAGGGTTACAAGTGCTTTGTAGAGTGAAACATTGGGTGGGAGGTCCCTGCCCGAAAGCTTACAATCTAAAGAGGTAATGGGAGACATACAGAGTACATTAGGGTCAAGTGCTGAATACAGTGCTAGTTCTGATGATGATAGAGGACATCAGTAATGTAAATAATTTATAAGATTGTTCATTGTACAACATCAGTGCCTTCTAGCATGCTGAGATTTTATCCATGAGGTGCGTTTTTAAGTGAGATTTGAAGGTTATCAGAGAGGTGCAGTGGCGCAGGTTGGATGGTAGAGCATTCCATAGATACGGAGCAATGAGAGAAAAAGGTTTGATATGTGACTGGGCTGTAGACACAAAAGGAGCTGAGAGAAGACAATCATTGGCCAAACCTAAGTGGCGGGATGGGGTATAACGGGAGATCAGAGTGGAAATGTAAGAAGGTGTAAAGGAGAGAAGTGTCTTGAAAGAGAGAAGTAAGATTTTGTAAGATATCCGGAGTTTGATAGGCAGCCATTGGAGAGTTCTTTAGAGATTTTAGTGCATAGGCTCCATAGAATAACATAGGAATTGGAGAAGTCAGGGGAGATGCACTAAGCAGTGATAAAGAGGTGATAAAGTGGTGATGACTTCTCCAGTGATATCACTTCTCCACTTTCTATGTTATTCTATGGAGCCAATGCACTAACATTTCTCCAGCTTTGGAGATCTTAGTGCATAGACCAGTGGTTCTCAATCTTTTCTTGTTTGGGGCATCCCTAACACGTAATCTTGAACATTCAGGGCACCCATAACATATTAAATGTACTTTATCAAGGGCATAATGAAGGGTACAGTACATAAATATACAGTATTATTAGGTCTTATAAACATGATACCATACCTAAAATGTATTTTGCATAACAATTTCTATAAATCTTTATTTAAAAATCCATTTTTGCTAGTCTTTATAGAAAACACAGGGCACCCTAAGTTGATGTCCGTGGCACACTAAAGTGCCACAGCACCCTGGTTGAGAATCACTGGCATAGACTCTATAGAATAATAGAGGAACTGGAGAAGTCAGGGGAGATGCACTAAGGAGTGATAAAGAGGTGATAAAGTGGAGATAACTTCTCCAGTTTATCACTTCTCCAATTCCTATGTTATTCTATGGAGCCAATGCACTAACAGTTCTCCAGCTATGGAGATCTTATTGCATAGACTCTATAGAATAATAGAGGAACTGGAGAAGTGATATCACTGGAGAAGTCATCTCTTCTTTATCACCCCCTTATCACTGCTTAGTGCATAACCTCCAATGTGTTATATACATCTGTCTGGTCCTCAAGGAATTAATACTGACCCTGTAAGACCTACAATTATTATTTTTTTAACAAAAAAGCTAATGTTCTGATTATTTTTCTCATATAAATTGATTGGATTACCGCAGTGACACACACCATTTGAGTTCTATTGCAGTCTGCTTATTTAACCCTTTGAGCGCTAGAGAGGTATCCATACCTTTCTGGCACTCAGAAGGTTAAACAATAACAGTTCTGTGTGCCATTAATTAGAATGCAGACAGAGGGGGAACGATCTTCGGTGCACGTGTCATCCCGGCTTCCTGTTGGACATCACAAAGTGCAGAGAGAACCCGCTGTGTTCAACTTCCACGGAGATGGACTCTTACTGCAAGTGTTCCCAGTGGACTCCAAGCACTGCGTACTGCGAAGAGCCCCCAGCAAGTATGTAACTATGTATACTGCTTTGTATTGGTACGTAGACGATGTCTTATTCTCCAGTTGTTGTAGACTACACCCCCCATCATCCCCATCCACAATTCTATAGACAACTGTAGTCAGAGACTCACATCTCCCATATAATAAAATGGAATAACCAGGGGCAGATGCATTAAAGGGATAGTAATACTTTGTTTTATCTTTATTTTATTTTATTTTGTAGGCATTAAAAAAACATGAAGAACGATATGTCTTATCTCTCAAACCTTTATGGTTTGAGAGATATTCACGAGCAAAGTTTCCCCTCCTGCCCCTTTTACCTTGTGTAAGCCATCTCTTCTCAGATGTGGAATGCAGTCCATAGACCAGACAGATAACAGCAGGGGACAATCTTCTTCCTATAAGAACAATGAAAGCTCTGCCCCCCTTGACAAGTTTTTCAGGTTTTTCCCTTATCTTAATTGAAGATTGTCCCTCTTTGCAGTCTACCTGGGCACCTCCCTTCTGCTCTGGCTGAGCAGTGTTACATCAGTAAAAGGGGCGGGAGGGGGATACTTTATCATTGAATTACTCTTGTACTACAACTCTGACAGAATTGATATAACACTCTCCAAAGTCCAAATACTATGATGATTAATTAAAGCTGCTTTTATTATGAAACATTACTATCCCTTTAAAGGTAATGTCCCATAAAAAAAGTCTTCTTGTTTTGTAGAGGTTAAAAAAATTAATTATGTGGCACAAATACTATCTCTCAAACCGCTATGGTTTGAGAGATATTCGCATTGAAAGTTTCCCTTTTCCTCATGTCAGCTGTAAAGGAGATTTGAGTCGGCCCACTCGAGGAGGCTCTTCAACACAGCCAAAATCGCGTTATTAAAAAAAAAAAACACTTCATTGGAACGGTCTACAAAGTGTGCTTGCAAACCAGGCACACTTTGAAGACCTTTCCAATTAAGTAATTCTTTCCCAATATCGGGATTTCGGCTCTGATGCAGAGCTGCCAGCTGGTCCCCAGACTGGGATTTCCTGCTGTCAGCACAGCGCTGACGTCAGGAGAAGGGGAGGGAGGGGGAACTTTCAATGACAATCTCTCTCAAACCATAAAGGTTGGAGAGATGGGATTTGCCGCAAATAATTTATTTTTTTAACCTCTACAAAACAAGAATAATTTTTTATGGGACATTGGTGTCCCTTTAAGGTGAGATAAAGAGGTGATGAAGAGATAACTTCTCCAGTGATATCACTTCTCCAACCCATTTGTCATTCTATGAAGCCTATGCACTAGTATTCCTAACTAGTGGGAGAGATCTTAGTACATAGGCTCTATTGAGTAACATAGGAATTGGAGAAGTGATATCACTGGGGATATATCACTGGGGAGTGATAAAGAGGTGATAAAGTGGAGATGATTTTTCCCAGTGATATCTCTTGTCCAGTTCCTGTGTTATTCTATGGAGCCAATATACAAAGATTTCTCAGACTTTGGAGATCTTAGTGCATGGGCTCCATAGAATAACATAGGAACTGGAGAAGAGATATCTCTGGAGAGTTTTTCTCCACTTTATCACCTCTTTATCACTCCTTAGTGCATGACCCCCCTGGTTGTTCTGTTAACAGTTTATTATAAAAAAGAAAAAAATATTTGATCTGTAATAATTTTGAAATGAACTATCTCCCAGCACATGGAATATTGTTGTTTTACTCCTCAGGAAAAGTCACACAATATATAGGTATTGCTTTTGTTTGTCTGGCTTAACCCTTTGAGTGTCAGAGGCTTGCTCAATGCTTTTTTTTCACGATGTGTTGTGCACCCCTCTGGCACTCAAAGCTTAACCCCTTACCGCCCGAGGACATACATGTATGTCCCGAACGGATGTACCAGGTGGACAGAGGACATACATGTACGTCCGGTAAATCACTTTAATTAATGGCAAAAAAAGTTTGGCGGGCGGCCGGTCACTAAGGGGTTAACATTTTTGACTGCCAGACTGCCGTGCATTGCACAACCCTTTGGCATTCAAAGGGTTAAGCTTTGCAAAATCATGTAACAGTGTCAGGAATATGCTCCCCAATGATATTTTTTATTAATAAAAGTATTTTTGTCCATCTATGAAGCATTACCACTTGAAACTCTGATTGTAATTATTTAACCCTTCGCTTTCCTCTTCTTGCTTTAGATCCTGGAAATATCACACTGTTGTCAGGCGCAGTTGGCGCTGGGAGCCACGTCCTCCTGAAATTCTCTTCCACGGGAGATGTGACCAATATTAGGTGGTTCCTAATTAATACTTTTATGAATCAGGTGATGGAGATTCATAATGGAACAAAGGCCAGCATCGTAACGTCCAACAAAGACTCCGTTCTCAGTATAAAGGAGATTCCTAGAAGCTGGGAAGGTAAATAAACCACATTTATGTTTTCAGGGACACTTTAAAGGGATAGAAATACTTAAAAATTACTATCCCTCATCTTGTAGGCAATAAAAAACTGAGTAAAATGACAGCAGTGGCATCTCTCAAACCTTAATGGTTTGAGAGATATCCAATTTTAAAGTTCAGCAGTTTGCCTTTTTCCCTGACGTCAGCGTTCTAGCTGAGAGCAGGGGAATCCTCTCCTGTGATCAGCAGGAGGCTCTGCAGCAGTGCAGAGATGGCATTAATAAAAAAGAAATCCTTTACTAAAATGGTCTTCTACGTGTGCTTGGTTTGCAAGCACACATAGAAGACCTTTTAAGCTGTCAGCTAGAGATGGCGTTAATAAAAATAAATCCTTTACTAAAATGATAGAAATGAGAGATATCCGCTTTCAAAGTTCCCTCTCCCCTGACGTCAGCATTCTAGCTGACAGCAAGGGAATCCAATCCCGGGACTGGCAGAGGCTCTGCAGCAGTGCGGAGATCACTTTAATAAAAAAGAAATCCTTAACTTAAAAGGTCTTCTATGTGTGCTTGCAAACCAAGCACACGTAGAAGACCATTTTAGTAAAGGATTTCTTTTTTATTAATGCCATCTCTGCACTGCTGCAGAGCCGCCGGCTGATCACAGGAGAGGATTCCCCTGCTCTCAGCTAGAACGCTGACGTCAGGGAAAAAGGCAAACTGCTGAACTTTAAAAGCGGATATCTCTCAAACCATAAAGGTTTGAGAGATGCCGCTGGTGTCATTTTACTCAGTTTTTTATTGCCTACAAGATAGTAATTTTTAAGTATTACTATCCCTTTAAGAAGCTTTAAGGCAAAATTATGGATGGATGCTCCAAAATATAGGAATACATTTAAAACCCCTTTAATTGTCATTATTAAAGCGGAACTTTCATTATTCATATAGCGATAAACATATTGATACTTGTATTATCCTGAATTAGTCCAGCATCATTAAGAAATCAAAATTGTTCAGCGGGCATCTTGCCAAAGAGGCATCTGTGAGTCTACCCTGTCCGTGCCGGTCTCCTCTATGACTGGTGAGGGGGAGATGCACTGCACCTTAACCCCTAGAGTGCCAGCTACTTACGCCGTACGAGTGGACACAGCTGTACCTGCTGTGCCACGCTCGTACGGCGTAAGAGTGAAATGCGGTCACTGCATGAGCCGGTATAACCGGCATGCAGTGGCCGCATTAAAAAAAAAAAAAACCCTGGCACTCATGGGGAGGCATGAGGATCACTCCTCATGCCTCCCCAGTTATTGATCTCCCAGCCAATCGGTCTGGGAGATCAATACACACAAAGGAGAAACAAAGTTTCTCCTTCCCCCTCTTTCCTACCCGAACTTCCGGGTAGGAGTGGGCGGGACCGGGGGAATCCTCCAAACGTCATCGGTGACATGGTCACCGATGACGTTAGGGAAGTTTCCCCGGTCCTGTTCACTCCTACCGGTTGTAGGAGAGAAGGGCAGGAGAGCTCTTGCTCTCCTGCGGTCGCATCATTGATCTCACAGCCTATCGGCTGGGAGATCAATGACTGGGGGGACACCAGGAGGGGTCCTGATGTCCCCCACGAGGTCTGAAAAGTATAAAAAAAAAAAAAAATAAAATAAAATAAAATTAAAGTAACCCTGTGAGTGCCACAGGGTCCCAGCACATTGCTTTGCAATGTGCTGGAGACCCCTGTTGCACTCACAGGGTCAATTCTTTGGGGGGGATTTTTTTTTTTTAAAGACCTCATTGGGGGGATCAGGGGGGATCCTGATGCCCCTCAATGAGGTCTATAATTGGAAAAAAAAAAAAAAAAATTTAACCCTGTGTGTGCCACAGGTGGGGGTCTAATGCACCCCCCCCTCCTGTGGCACACACAGGGCTTTTATCATTATTTTGTTACCAGAGATTGTTGGGGGGCCATCAGGATTGCTCCTGATGGCCCCCCAACAAGCTCTGATTACAAAGTAATGATAAAAAAAAAATTAACCCTCTGAGTGCCACAAGGGTCCAATGCATTGCTTTGCAATGCGCTGGAGACCCCGGTGGCACTCACAGGGACACTTTTTTTGATAACTTTTTTTTTTTTTTTGGTAAGACCTCATTGGGGGGATCAGAGGGGTTTGTATACCCCTCAATGAGGTCTATAATAAAAAAAAGTAAATAAAAAAAAAAAATGAACCCTGTGTGTGCCACGGGGGGGGGCAATGCAGCCCCCCTTCTGCGGCACACACAGGGCTTTTATCATTATTTTGTTATCAGAGATTGTTGGAGGGGTCATCAGGATTGGTCCTGATGGCCCCCCAACAAGCTCTGATTACCAAGTAATGATAGAAAAAAAATTAACCCTCTGAGTGCCACAAGGATCCAATGCATTGCTTTGCAATGCGCTGGAGACCCTTGTGGCACTCACAGGGTCACTCTGTTTGTGGACATATATATTTTATTTTTACTAAGACCTCATTGGGGAGGGATCAGGGGGTCCTGATGCCCCTCAATGAGGTATATAATAAAAAAAAAAAAAAATAAAAAAAAATTTAACCCTGTGTGTGCCACTGGGATAGGGGTTCAATGCAGACCCCCTTCCTGTGGCACACACACACAGGACTTTTTATCATTACTTTGTGATCAGAGCTTGTTTGGTGGCCATCTGAATACAAAGTATCGATAAAAAAAATTAACCCTTTGTGTGCTGGACACCCCTGTCACACATAAAGGATTTTTTCCCCCCTTTATTTTTTATTTAGACCTCATTGTATGGGTTCTGATGCCCCCAACGAGGTCTACACAAAAATATTGGGGGAAAAGCCCCAAAAAATGCACGTGCCACAGGGGGGGTCCAACGCAGTGCTTTGCAATACGTTGGACCCCCTGTAACACACACACACACTTTTTTTTTTTTATTATTCTGTTTTTAGACCTGGATGGGGGACACTAGGAATGTTCCTGACACCGCCTCCCCAACGAGGTATGAATACAAAATAATAATTAAAAAAAAAACCTCTTTGTGTGCAACAGAGGGTCCAACGCATTGCTTTGCAGTGCATTGGGCACCCTTGTGGCATGCACAAAAAATGCCTCCGATTCCCCCCACACACACACACACGTACCGTATTCCCCTGCCTGGTTCCACAGCCAACTGGCAGTCCCATTCCCCAGCCTGACCCCCAGCCTGTTTCCACTGCCTATTGGTAGACTCAAAGTACCAGTATGCACTAGATTCAGGCTGGGAATCAAACTTTGTATGAGGGGGACATACAGTGCACACTGGTAGTCACAGATCTCCCATACACACTCTCAGACACTGCCCCACCATCTCCACCATCCTTGCTCCTCTGCTCATACCCACACACACTGCCTAATCCCTCACCCTCCCACACTGTTACACTGGTAGTCACAGGTCCGCGCGTACACTGGCTGACGCCCTAGCTTCTTTCATCTGTTAGCCATAAAATCACACATACACTGTTTGCTTTCCCATTCCTGTTTCACTGGTAGCTACGCTCCTGTAGTGTAAATTGGTATGTCAACCCACAGCAGTGGGGTACCATTTTTCTTAGGCTGGCAAGAAGTCCTCCTAGGAAATCCCACGCCATTGAACCATTTTAGTATCTTTGAAGTGACTGATGTGTAAAACAAATGTTTGGTTTTTTTCCTGTAGCACCACATTCTGGAAATAGTTGTGCCAACTAACTTAGGGGTAAAAAGGCAAGTGACCCCTCATTAGATGCGGCATGTTGTCTTCTTTCCAAAATGGTATAGTTTATCTACCTTTTCTTCACTTCTGAAGGTGTTATAGCCATTTTCATAGAGGCAAGTCAGGTTTGAGAAAATGTTAGAAACATCAGTTTGTAGTAGGTGTAGTTTTCTACTTCTAGCACTCCCTAAGATAATTCAGCTCATACCAATGGGGTGTCGTTTGACTCCTAAGAGCTTTAGCTAACAAATGCAGTTGAAAATTCCATGGTTTTCACAGAGCTCCATACATTTGAAGGGGCAGAAATGTAAGAAAATGCCTTTTTTTTCATTAGCACCACCTCCTGGAAGCATTTGTGCATGCCAGCCTTTGGGTATGAAGGCAAGTGACCCCTCATTAGATGCGTCAGGTTGTTTTCTTTCCAAAATGGCATTGTTTTCTACCTTTCCTGCATATCTATTATGGTTATAACCATTTTAGTGCAAGCAGATAATTTAAGAAACAAAAGTGTCAGGTTTACGTACGTGTTCCTAGCACCCACATATTGTATGTTAAGCCACACAAATGGGCTACCATTTTTCTCATGTTGGTAGCAGGTACTGAATACAGCAGGAAATGTTATGGTTTTCAAAGATTTTAGTATCTTTGAAGTGGTGGAAATGTAAAAAAAACATGTATTTATTCCCATAGCGCCACCTTTTGGAAATATTTGTGCACTTCAGCCCAGGGGTAGAAAGGCAAGTGACCCCTCATTTGATGCGGGAGAATGTCTACTTTCCAAAATGGTATACCTTTTAAACCTTTCCTTCATGTCTCTAACAGTTATGAACATTTTAGTACAAGCAGCCATTTTCGAAGAAGCAAACAGGTAGGTGTAGTTATGCTTTTCTGGCACCCCTAAGGTATGTTGATTCATTCCAATGGGGTTTCATTTTTCTCCTAAGAGCACTAGCTAATGAATACAGTTGGAAATTCCATGGTTTTCACAGATTTCCATACAGATGAAGGGGCAGAAATGTAAGAAAATGCCATTTTTTTCCTATAGTGCCACCGTCTGGAAGCATTTGGGCACAACAGGCTTGGGGTAAGAAGGCAATTCACCCCTCATTAGATGCGGCAGGTTGTCTTCTTTCAAAAATGGTATGGTTTGTGTAGCCTTTCTTCACTTCTCTAGTTGTTATAACCATTTTTCTACAGACAAGTAATGTTTGAGAAAATGTTAGAAAAATTAGTGGCTGCAATAGGTGTAGTTTGGTACTTGTAGCGCCCACTAAGGTAGGGGAACTCATACCAATGAGGTGTCATTTTTCTCCTAAGAGCACTAGCTAATGAATACAGTTGGAAATTCCATGGTTTTCACATATTTCCATACAGATGAAGGGGCAGAAATGTAAGAAAATGCCATTTTTTTCCTATAGTGCCACCTTCTGGAAGCATTTGGGCACAACAGGCTTGGGGTAAGAAGGCAATTCACCCCTCATTAGATGCGGCAGGTTGTCTTCTTTCAAAAATGGTATGGTTTGTGTAGCCTTTCTTCACTTCTCTAGTTGTTATAACCATTTTTGTACAGACAAGTAATGTTTGAGAAAATGTTAGAAAAATCAGTGGTTGCAATAGGTGTAGTTTGGTACTTGTAGCGCCCACTAAGGTAGGGGAACTCATACCAATGAGGTGTCATTTTTCTCCTAAGAGCACTAGCTAATCAATATAGTTGTAAATTCCATGGTTTTCCCAGATTTCAGTACTGTTGAAGTGGCAGAAATGTAAGAAAATGCCATTTTTTTTCTATAGTGCCACCTTCTGGAAGCATTTGGGCACAACAGGCTTGGGGTAAGAAGGCAATTTACCCCTCATTAGATGCGGCAGGTTGTCTTCTTTCCAAAATGGTATGGTTTGTGTAGCCTTTCTTTAATTCTCTAGTTGTTATAACCATTTTTGTATAGACAATTAATGTTTGAGAAAATGTTAGAAAATTTAGACGTTGTAGTAGGTTTTTTTTTGCACTTCTAGCATCCCCTGTGGTAGGTGAACCCAAACCAATGGGGTGTAATTTTTCTCCCAAGAGCACTAGCTAATGAATACAGTTGTAAATTCCATGGTTTTCACAGATTTCAGTACAGCTGAAGGGGCAGAAATGTAAGAAAATGCCATTTTTTTCCTATAGTGCCACCTTCTGGAAGCATTTGGGTACCACAGGCTTGGGGCAAGAAGGCAAGTTACCCCTCATTAGATGCGGCAGGTTGTCTACTTTTCAGAAATATATAGTTTTATATAGTTATTCCACTGTTTTAGGGTAGTTTTACCACAAAAACCCTAGAATGTGCATTTTAGTTTATAAAGTTGAAAATGTCATTTTGCGCTGCTGGTGATTAGGGCTCTACGCTAGCCTTGGACTTAGGTAAAACTATACAAATTTGGTATTTTTTTACTCGGGGGACTCTGGGCTTTTTCAAATAATTGAAACTTTTTCAATCAAGGTAAATGTTTTTGATACATAGTATGTGATTTTAGCAAAATGAGTAAATTTTCACTTTTTTTGTCATTATGACATCATAGCTTTTTGCACGATGTAAAATTCTCTTCATGTAAGGTATCACGAGAAAGCTCAATTCGTTCTGAAAAAAACAATATATAGTTTTCCATATTTAACTAAAAATCCCCAGAGGAAATCAAGCCTAAACGGAAGGATAGCAAAAATGTTGAAAAAGTGTCTGGCCTGCAGGGTTCAGAAAATGGCCCGAGCCTCTGGCACTGAAGGGGTTAATGCAGAACTTTCATCTGATTAAGATAGAGCCCCAAACCATAATTACAATAACAATATGCATAGACGTAGTTTTATTTTCAAGAATAATTGCTGAATTAAAGAAAAATAGGACCCTTTAAGCAGACAGGCACCGGCAGAGATCTTGCACCTGTGCTGTCCGTCCCTTTCGGTGCCTTAAAGGAGCAGTAATCTTTTTTTTATGAAAACTCATATTTTATACAGCTTTTCCTGCTGAATAAAACAAGGTCACTCCCATCGCTGTCAGATGTTTTATTCAAATATTATAGCAGTTCAGATAACCAGGAAGTGAATTTACTGTGTTTAGTTCCTGATAGTTCTAACTGACAGGAAGTGAATTTACTGTGTGTTTACTTCCTGATAGTTCTAACTGACAGGAAGTGAATTGACTGTGTTTACTTCCTGATAGTTCTAACTGACAGGAAGTGAATTTACTGTGTTTACTTCCTGATAGGTCTAACTGACAGGAAGGGAATTTACTGTGTTTACTTCCTGATAGTTCTAACTGACAGGAAGGGAATTTACTGTGTTTACTTCCTGATAGTTCTAACTGACAGGAAGTGACTCAGCAGTTTCTGTCACATTCTATGGAGAACTGTATGTCTCTGACTTTTCTGACTTTCCTCTCCATTAGAATCTAACAGGAAATCTAATTAGAATTTGACCACTAGAGGGCACTGCTAATGTAAAAAAAAAACATGGGTTTAAACTGTAATAACTATGTAAATATAAATCTCTCAGCAGTGGGAGTACT
Source organism: Rhinophrynus dorsalis (assembly GCA_037306005.1). Classification (NCBI taxonomy): domain Eukaryota; kingdom Metazoa; phylum Chordata; class Amphibia; order Anura; family Rhinophrynidae; genus Rhinophrynus; species Rhinophrynus dorsalis. The sequence goes on from CM074720.1 coordinate 554,127,705, forward strand.
CTTATTTTACTCAATAGGAAAATCCCTATAATATATATTTTTTCATTAAAAAGTTTACTGCTCCTTTAAGGCACAATGGCATTCAACTCACTAATCATGGAGGTGAAGGGGATGGACTGCGCAGACTCAGAGATGCCGTCTCTGCAAGATGTCTGCTCTGTTCCCCGCTGCCTGTCTGCCTAAAAGGTTCTATTCTTCTTTAATGCAGCAATTATTCCTGAAAATAAAACTGTGTGTATGCATATCGCTAATGTAATTATGGTTTGGGGCTCTATATTAATTGGATGAAAGTTCCCCTTTAAGGTACAGGAAGTGACTGACAGTGCAGACACACAGATGTGTCTACAGCAAGATGCCTGCCGGTGAGTCTTCGAACAAGTTGGATTTCTCAATAACGTCGGACCTATTCAGGATAAGTATCGATATTCTTATCGCTATGTGAATAATGATTTGGGGGGCACTTTAATTTTAATGAAAGTTCCGCTTTAACTTAACCATTTGAATACTAGAGGCCTCCAATGTGTTGCTTTGCAAGGCATTGGATACCTTTCTTGCATTTATGGGGTTAATATGTGTGGGAAAAGCAGCCACCAGGGGCATTTTAATCCATGGCCGTACATGTTCCCTACCTGGGAACTCTCCTAATGTGCTCCAGAAACTCCACTTTTATTAGTTAATTAGCAGGTCTTTGGGACAAGAGATGATTTTCTTGGTGAATGAGTTCCCTGGTAGCACAGCTCAATGCCCTACGCATTTCACCTACTCCCCACCAATTCCACCTGTGTTCAGGGCAAACCCTGCCATTTCTCCATTAGTCCCACTCACATTATGACACATTCTGCATGATCTGGACACTTCCGTCCCCATCCTGATGCTGTGGATGTTATGGTTCCCAGGAGGGTTATGCACTAAGGTGTGATAAAGAGGTGATAAAATGGAGATAAATTCTCCAGTGATATCACTTCTTCAGTTCCTATATTATTCTGTAGAGCCAATGTATAAAGATTTTGCATACGTGAGAGATCTTACTATATAGGCTCCATAGAATAACACAGGGATTGGAGAAGTGATATCTCTGGAAAAGTTATATCACTTTATCAACTCTTTATCACAGCATAATACATCTCCTCCCATTTATGCTTCCTTACCTAAAACTGAAGGGCCCTAGTGAACACTGGGTATGCCCGTGCATTACAGTACCCCTGTTTGTTGTGTAAAATCTATCATAACAGTAAATATAAAACTTTATTAGCATACATGGGAACTTCCTCATCTTGAGCCCCCAGCGAGAGCTTATGTGCTGCTGACCAGGGAGATGACATGATTTGCATCATAATGGGGTGGGGCTTTATTGTGTGGGCAGGACTTAATTAGCTTTATGTCAAGAAGTGGCTGAGAAGTAGGCAGAACAGGGTGGGAGGGACGAGAAATTGGCGGGAAATAGGCAGAACAGGGTGGGAAGGAGAAGTGGGTGGGAGGAACAAAGTGATAAGAAGGGGAAGTGAGCGGAATGTGGAAGGAACAGGGTGGGAAGGAGGAGAAGTGGGAGGGAAGTGGGCAGAACAGGGTGAGAAGGAGGAGAAGTGGGAGGGAAGTGGGCAGAACAGGGTGAGAAGGAGGAGAAGTGGGAGGGAAGTGGGCAGAACAGGGTGAGAAGGAGGAGAAGTGGGAGGGAAGTGGGAGGAACAGGGTGGGAAGGAGGAGAAGTGGAAAGAACAGGGTGGGAAGGAGGAGAAGTGGGCAGAACAAGGTGAGAAGGAGGAGAAGTGGGAGGGAAGTGGGAGGAACAGGGTGGGAAGGAGGAGAAGTGGGAGGGAAGTGGGAGGAACAGGGTGGGAAGGAGGAGAAGTGGGCAGAACAGGGTGAGAAGGAGAAGTGGGAGGGAAGTGGGCAGAACAGGGTGAGAAGGAGAAGTGGGAGGGAAGTGGGCAGAACAGGGTAGGAAGGAGGAGAAGTGGGAGGGAAGTGGGAGGAACAGGGTGGGAAGGAGGAGAAGTGGAAAGAACAGGGTGGGAAGGAGGAGAAGTGGGCAGAACAAGGTGAGAAGGAGGAGAAGTGGGAGGGAAGTGGGAGGAACAGGGTGGGAAGGAGGAGAAGTGGGAGGGAAATGGGAGGAACAGGGTGGGAAGGAGGAGAAGTGGGCAGAACAGGGTGAGAAGGAGAAGTGGGAGGAACAGGGTGGGAAGGAGGAAAGTGTGCAGAACGTGGGCAGAACAGGGTGAGAAGGAGGAGAAGTAGGTGGGAAGTAGGAAGAACAGGGTGGGAAGGAGGAAAGTGGGCAGGACGTGGGCAGAACAGGGTGAGAAGGAGGAGAAGTAGGTGGGAAGTAGGCAGAATAAGGTGGGAAGGAGGTAAAGTGGGTGGGAAGTAGGCAGAATAGGGTGGGAAGGAAGAGAAGTGGGCAGAAAGGGAGAGGAATAGGGTGGGAAGTGGGCAGAACAAGGTGGGAAGGAAAAATGAACAGGGTAGGAAGAAGTTGAAGAAACAGATATAACTTTTTATACACTATAACATTCTACAGTCCTGATGTGTTGCTTCTTATACACTATAACAGTGGTTCTCAACCATTTTTACTCAAGGCACCCATAATACGTAATCTAGAACTTTCGAGGCACCCCTAACATGCAGAGGCGTAACTATAAGCCTATGGACCCTGGTACAAGAAGTGCCACGGACCCCACCACCACCACATTGGCCCCCCTGACCACATTGACCACCTCCACAATGCCCCCATCTCCTACCTGGAGCTCCCTCGCGGTCCTCTTAGTAATGCAAAGTGCTGGGAGATGATGTTATCTCCCAGCGCTCTGCATTACTAGAGCGCCGGCGTGAGATTGCGGGCACCAGGCGGAGGGGTCGCAGGGGGAGGCTGGGCCCCTGGACTGCACTGGCCCGGTCGCAGATGCGACCCCTATAGTTACGCCACTGCTAACATGTTTAATGTAATTTATGAATTGCATAATAAAGGGTACAATTCATAAATATACAGATTTTATTAGGTCTCAATCATAGCCATTGAAATAAACATATTGTACATAACAATTTTCATTTCATTTATAAGACAATATTCACATTTTTGTCAAAGACTTCATTGAAAACATGGGGCACCCTACTTTGATGTCCGTGGCACACCAAAGTGCCACAGCAACCTGGTAGAGATTCACTGCACTATAACTTTCTACAGTTCTGTGATATCACTTCTTATACACTATAACATTCTACAGTTCTGTGATATCACTTCTTATACACTATAACATGATACAGTTCTGATATATCACTTCTTATATACTATAACATTCTACAGTTCTGTGATATCACTTCTTATACACTATAACATTCTACAGTTCTGTGATATCACTTCTTATACACTATAACATTATACAGTTCTGTGATATCACTTCTTATACACTATAATATTCTACAGGTCTGTGATAGCACTTCTTACACACTATAACAGGATACAGTTCTGTGTTATCACTTCTTATACACTATAACATTCTACAGTTCTGTGATATCACTTCTTATACACTATAACATTCTACAGTTCTGTGATATCACTTCTTATACACTATAACATTATACAGTTCTGTGATATCACTTCTTATACACTATAATATTCTACAGGTCTGTGATATCACTTCTTACACACTATAACATGATACAGTTCTGATATCACTTCTTATACACTATAACATTCTACAGGTCTGTGATATCGCTTCTTAACACTATAACATGATACAGTTCTGTGATATCACTTCTTATACACTATAACATTCTACAGTTCTGATATATCACTTCTTATACACTATAACATTCTACAGTTCTGTGATATCACTTCTTATACACTATAACATTCTACAGTTCTGATATATCACTTCTTATACACTATAACATTCTACAGTTCTGATATCACTTCTTATACACTATAACATTATACAGTTCTGATATCACTTCTTATACACTATAACATTATACAGTTCTGATATCACTTCTTATACACTATAACATTCTACAGTTCTGAAATTTCACTTCTTATACACTATAACATTCTACAGTTCTGATATATAACTACTTATACACTATAATATTCTACATTGCTGTGATACCACTTCTTATACACTATAACATTCTACAGTTCTGTGATATCACTTCTTATACACTATAACATTCTACAGGTCTGTGATATCACTTCTTATACACTATAACATTCTACAGTTCTAATATATCACTTCTTATACACTATAACATTCTACAGTTCTGTGATATCACTTCTTATACACTATAACATTCTACAGGTCTGTGATATCACTTAATATACACTATAACATTCTACAGGTCTGTGATATCACTTCTTATACACTATAACATTATACAGTTCTGTGATATCACTTCTTATACACTATAACATTCTACAGTTCTGTGATATCACTTCTTATACGCTATAACATTCTACAGTTCTGTGATATCACTTCTTATACACTATAACATTCTACAGTTCTGATATATCACTTCTTATATACTATAACATTCTACAGTTCTGATATATCACTTCTTATACACTATAACATTCTACAGTTCTGATATCACTTCTTATACACTATACCATTCTACAGTTCTGTGATATAACTTCTTATACACTATAACATTCTACAGGTCTGTGATATCACTTCTTATACACTATAACATTCTACAGTTCTGATATTTCACTTCTTATACACTATAACATTCTACAGTTCTGATATCACTTCTTATACACTATAACATTCTACAGTTCTGTGATATCACTTCTTATACACTATAACATTCTACAGTTCTGATATCACTTCTTATACACTATAACATTCTACAGTTCTGTTATCACTTCTTATACACTATAACATTCTACAGTTCTGTGATATCACTTCTTATACACTATAACATTCTACAGGTCTGTGATATCACTTCTTAAACACTATAACATTCTACAGTTCTGATATATAACTACTTATACACTATAACATTCTACAGTTCTGTGATATCACTTCTTATACACTATAATATTCTACAGTTCTGTGATATCACTTCTTATTCACTATAGCATTCTACAGTTCTGATATCACTCCTTATACACTATAACATTCTACAGTTCTGATATCACTTATTATACACTATAACATTCTACAGTTCTGTGATATCACTTCTTATACACTGTAACATTCTACAGTTCTGATATATCACTTCTTATACACTATAACATTCTACAGTTCTGTGATATCACTTCTTATACACTATAACATTCTACAGTTCTGATATATCACTTCTTATACACTATAACATTCTACAGTTCTGATATATCACTTCTTATACACTATAACATTCTACAGTTCTGTAATATCACTTCTTATACACTATAACATTCTACAGTTCTGATATATCACTTCTTATACACTATAACATTCTATACTTCTGTGATATCACTTCTTATACACTATAACATTCTACAGTTCTGATATATCACTTCTTATACATTATAACATTCTACAGTTCTGATATATCACTTCTTATACACTATAACATTCTACAGTTCTGTGATATCACTTCTTATACACTATAACATTCTACAGTTCTGATATATCACTTCTTATACACTATAACATTCTACAGTTCTGATATATCACTTCTTATACACTATAACATTCTACAGTTCTGTAATATCACTTCTTATACACTATAATATGATACAGTTCTGATTTCACTTCTTATACACTATAACATTCTACAGTTCTGATATATCACTTATTATACACTATAACATTCTACAGTTCTGTAATATCACTTCTTATACACTATAACATTCTACAGTTCTGATATATCACTTCTTATTCACTATAACATTCTACAGATCTGTGATATCACTTCTTATACACTATAATATTCTACAGATCTGTGATATCACTTCTTATACACTATAATATTCTACAGATCTGTGATATCACTTCTTATACACTATAACATTCTACAGTTCTGTGATATCACTTCTTATACACTATAATATTCTACAACTCTGTGATATCACTTCTTATACACTATAACATTCTACAGTTCTGTGATATCACTTCTTATTCACTATAACATTCTACAGTTCTGATATATCACATCTTATACACTATAACATTCTACAGTTCTGATATATCACTTCTTATACACTATAACATTCTACAGTTCTGTGATATCACTTCTTATTCACTATAACATTCTACAGTTCTGAGATATCACTTCTTATTCACTATAACATTCTACAGTTCTGATATCACTTCTTATACACTATAACATTCTACAGTTCTGATATATCACTTCTTATACACTATAACATTCTACAGTTCTGATATCACTTCTTATACACTATAACATTCTACAGTTCTGTGATATCACTTCTTATACACTATAACATTCTACAGTTCTGATATCACTTCTTATACACTATAACATTCTACAGTTCTGTGATATCACTTCTTATACACTATAACATTCTACAGTTCTGTGATATCACTTCTTATACACGATAACATTCTACAGTTCTGTGATATCACATCTTATACACTATAACATTCTACAGTTCTGATATCACTTCTTATACACTATAACATTCTACAGTTCTGATATCACGTCTTATACACTATAACATTCTACAGTTCTGTGATATCACTTCTTATACACTATAACATTCTACAGTTCTGTGATATCACTTCTTATACACTATAACATTCTACAGGTCTGTGATATCACTTCTTATACACTATAACATTCTACAGTTCTAATATATCACTTCTTATACACTATAACATTCTACAGTTCTGTGATATCACTTCTTATACACTATAACATTCTACAGGTCTGTGATATCACTTAATATACACTATAACATTCTACAGGTCTGTGATATCACTTCTTATACACTATAACATTATACAGTTCTGTGATATCACTTCTTATACACTATAACATTCTACAGTTCTGTGATATCACTTCTTATACGCTATAACATTCTACAGTTCTGTGATATCACTTCTTATACACTATAACATTCTACAGTTCTGATATATCACTTCTTATATACTATAACATTCTACAGTTCTGATATATCACTTCTTATACACTATAACATTCTACAGTTCTGATATCACTTCTTATACACTATACCATTCTACAGTTCTGTGATATAACTTCTTATACACTATAACATTCTACAGGTCTGTGATATCACTTCTTATACACTATAACATTCTACAGTTCTGATATTTCACTTCTTATACACTATAACATTCTACAGTTCTGATATCACTTCTTATACACTATAACATTCTACAGTTCTGTGATATCACTTCTTATACACTATAACATTCTACAGTTCTGATATCACTTCTTATACACTATAACATTCTACAGTTCTGTTATCACTTCTTATACACTATAACATTCTACAGTTCTGTGATATCACTTCTTATACACTATAACATTCTACACGTCTGTGATATCACTTCTTAAACACTATAACATTCTACAGTTCTGATATATAACTACTTATACACTATAACATTCTACAGTTCTGTGATATCACTTCTTATACACTATAATATTCTACAGTTCTGTGATATCACTTCTTATTCACTATAGCATTCTACAGTTCTGATATCACTCCTTATACACTATAACATTCTACAGTTCTGATATCACTTATTATACACTATAACATTCTACAGTTCTGTGATATCACTTCTTATACACTGTAACATTCTACAGTTCTGATATATCACTTCTTATACACTATAACATTCTACAGTTCTGTGATATCACTTCTTATACACTATAACATTCTACAGTTCTGATATATCACTTCTTATACACTATAACATTCTACAGTTCTGATATATCACTTCTTATACACTATAACATTCTACAGTTCTGTAATATCACTTCTTATACACTATAACATTCTACAGTTCTGATATATCACTTCTTATACACTATAACATTCTATACTTCTGTGATATCACTTCTTATACACTATAACATTCTACAGTTCTGATATATCACTTCTTATACATTATAACATTCTACAGTTCTGATATATCACTTCTTATACACTATAACATTCTACAGTTCTGTGATATCACTTCTTATACACTATAACATTCTACAGTTCTGATATATCACTTCTTATACACTATAACATTCTACAGTTCTGATATATCACTTCTTATACACTATAACATTCTACAGTTCTGTAATATCACTTCTTATACACTATAATATGATACAGTTCTGATTTCACTTCTTATACACTATAACATTCTACAGTTCTGATATATCACTTATTATACACTATAACATTCTATAGTTCTGTAATATCACTTCTTATACACTATAACATTCTACAGTTCTGATATATCACTTCTTATTCACTATAACATTCTACAGATCTGTGATATCACTTCTTATACACTATAATATTCTACAGATCTGTGATATCACTTCTTATACACTATAATATTCTACAGATCTGTGATATCACTTCTTATACACTATAACATTCTACAGTTCTGTGATATCACTTCTTATACACTATAATATTCTACAACTCTGTGATATCACTTCTTATACACTATAACATTCTACAGTTCTGTGATATCACTTCTTATTCACTATAACATTCTACAGTTCTGATATATCACATCTTATACACTATAACATTCTACAGTTCTGATATATCACTTCTTATACACTATAACATTCTACAGTTCTGTGATATCACTTCTTATTCACTATAACATTCTACAGTTCTGAGATATCACTTCTTATTCACTATAACATTCTACAGTTCTGATATCACTTCTTATACACTATAACATTCTACAGTTCTGATATATCACTTCTTATACACTATAACATTCTACAGTTCTGATATCACTTCTTATACACTATAACATTCTACAGTTCTGTGATATCACTTCTTATACACTATAACATTCTACAGTTCTGATATCACTTCTTATACACTATAACATTCTACAGTTCTGTGATATCACTTCTTATACACTATAACATTCTACAGTTCTGTGATATCACTTCTTATACACGATAACATTCTACAGTTCTGTGATATCACATCTTATACACTATAACATTCTACAGTTCTGATATCACTTCTTATACACTATAACATGATACAGTTCTGATATATCACTTCTTATACACTATAACATTCTACAGTTCTGTTATCACTTCTTATACACTATAACATTCTACAGTTCGGTGATATCACTTCTTATACACTATAACATTCTACAGTTCTGTTATCACTTCTTATACACTATAGCATTCTACAGTTCTGATATATCACTTCTTATACACTATAACATTCTACAGTTCTGATATCACTTCTTATACACTATAACATTCTACAGTTCTGATATATCACTTCTTATACACTATAACATTCTACAGTTCTGATATATCACTTCTTATACACTATAACATTCTACAGGTCTGTGATATCACTTCTTATACGCTATAACATTCTACAGTTCTGTGATATCACTTCTTATACACTATAACATTCTACAGTTCTGATATCACTTCTTATACACTATAACATTCTACAGTTCTGTGATATCAATTCTTATACACTATAACCTTCTACAGTTTTGTGATATCACTTCTTATTCACTATAACATTCTACAGGTCTGTGATATCACTTCTTATACACTATAACATTCTACAGTTCTGATATCACTTCTTATACACTATAACATTCTACAGTTCTGTGATATCAATTCTTATACACTATAACATTCTACTGTTCTGTGATATAACTTCTTATACACTATAACATTCTACAGTTCTATGATATCACTTCTTATACACTATAACATTCTACAGTTCTGTGATATCACTTCTTATACACTATAATATTCTACAGTTCTGATATCACTTCTTATACACTATACCATTCTACAGTTCTGTGATATCACTTCTTATACACTATAGCATTCTACAGTTCTGTGATATCACTTCTTATACACTATAACATTCTACAGTTCTGTGATATCACTTCTTATACACTATACATTCTACAGTTCTGATATCACTTCTTATACACTATAACATTCTACGGTTCTGTGATACCACTTCTTATACACTATAACATTCTACAGGTCTGTGATATCACGTCTTATACACTATAACATTCTACAGTTCTGATATCACTTCTTATACACTATAACATTCTACAGTTTTGATATATCATTCACTTCTTATACACTATAACATTCTGCAGTTCTGATATCACTTCTTATACACTATAACATTCTACAGTTCTGCGATATCACTTCTTATACACTATAACATACTACAGTTCTGTGATATCACTCTTTATACACTATAACATTTTACAGTTCTGTGATACCACTTCTTATACACTATAACATTCTACAGTTCTGATATATCACTTCTTATACACTATAACATTCTACAGTTCTGATATATCACTTCTTATATACTATAACATTCTACAGTTCTGTGATATCATTTCTTACACACTATAACATTCTACAGTTCTGATATATTACTTCTTATACACTATAACATTCTACAGTTCTGAAATTTCACTTCTTATACACTATAACATTCTACAGTTCTGATATATAACTACTTATACACTATAATATTCTACATTTCTGTGATATCACTTCTTATACACTATAACATTCTACAGTTCTGATATATCACTTCTTATACACTATAACATGATACAGTTCTGATATATCACTTCTTATACACTATAATAGTCTACAGTTCTGTGATATCACTTCTTATACACTATAACATGATACAGTTCTGATATATCACTTCTTATACACTATAACATTCTACAGTTCTGATATATCACTTCTTATACACTATAACATTCTACAGCAGAGCATTATTTTTCATCAGCAGAGCAATGCAACATTACATTTCACCAGCAGAGCAATGCACTGTTACATGCCACCCCAGCTGGAAGGTTGGGGATGATGGCAGCTTTGATCTCCAAAGGGTAACTGTTACTGTTCCACAATTAAAAGGAAAGTAAACTTTTTTAATGAAAAAAAAATATTGTAGTGCTTTTCCTGTCAAACACAGGTATACACACAGCTTGGAGATGCTTTGTTTCAAACTTATCACAGCTGAATCTTTGGGGGGAGTTTATACTGAAATATTAGCAACAATGCCACTCTGTACCCAAACAGCTGTTCTGTTGCACTCTATGGGAGAGCTGAGCAACTCGCTACAGTTTCCCATAGAAGGGGATAGTAACAGCTCTACTACAGACTGAACTGTAATAGCATTTGAAAGAAGCATGTTCTGGTAGTAGGTTTACCCTTGACTTACTCAGCAGGAAAAAAGTTCTACATCAGGCGTCATCAGTTGATGGCCCTCCAGCTGTTAGAGACTACAGCTTCCATCATTCTCAAACAGCTGCTGACTGTGCCAACAACTGACTACCCCTGCCGGACAATATATGTTTTTCTACATTCTGAAACTTTAACCCTTTCAGTGACAGAAGGGTAGGCAATGCATTGCAGAGAAGTGCGTTGAGTGCCCCTCTGGCATTCAAAGGGTTCAGACGGACTTAAAGGGATAGTAATGTCCCGTAAAAAAATCTTCTAGTTTTGTAGAGGTTAATAAACTAACTCATGTGGCTCAAATCCCATCTCTCAAATTGCATTGGTTTGAGAGATATTCGCATTAAACGTTTCCCTCTTCCTTTTCCTTTACAGCTGACAGCAGGAGATTTGAGTCGGCTGACATGAGGAGGCTCTCCAGCAGAGTCGAAATCTCATTTAAAATGAACTATTTCATTGGAACGGTCTACAAAGTGTGCTTGCAAACCAGACACACTTTGTAGACCTTTCCAATGAAATCATTATTGTTTTAACCTCTAAAAAATTAGAAGAATTTTTTCATGGACATTACTGTCCCTTTAATGTCTCTTTATCATGTGCTTTTAAAGGATCATCTTCATTTAATTGTTTTTTTTTAATCTTTATAAATCAGAAGATATTTGAGTTAAAGGGATAGTAATACTTTATTATTACTATCCCCCATATTGTAGATATTTGTAAAATAATGTAATAGCCCCCAGGTTCATCTCTCAAACCTTTTTGGTTTGAGAGATAACCGAAGGCAAAGTTCCCCCTCCCTCCCCCTTCCCTGAAGTCAGCGTTGTACTAACTGCAGGGGAAGTCTGTCGTACGACAGGCTTGCGGCTCTGCAGCTGAACCGAGTTCCACTGAAACCGTCTTCTACATGCGCTTGGTTTGTGCTTGGTTTGCAATCACAAGTAGAAGACCATTTCAGTGAAATAATTCTTTGTCACTAAGCGATCGTGGCTCTGCTGCAGAGCCGCATGATGAAAGTCAGACCGGATATCCCTGCAGTCAGCACAACACGGACTTCAGAGAAGGGGGAGGGAGGGGGAACTTTGCCTTCAGTTATCTCTCTAACCATAAAGGTTTGGGAGATGAATATGGGGGCTATTAATTTATTTGGCAAATATCTACAATATGGGGGATAGTAACAATAAAGTATTAATATCCTTTTAAAAGTAAACAGGTGATGTCCTCTGGTCACTCTGTGCAGCACTAGCAGTAGAATACTTCATCAGTGTAAGATTAACACCCCCCCAAGCCTTCCCACCTTATCACCATACCTGGTGCGCATGATTAGAAGAGTTCTCATTGGGTGACTGGAACAGGAATGTGCCAAAAACACTCCCCATTAAAGCAGAACTACCACCCAATAATAAGATGGCATCACATCATTGCCCATCTGGCGACTATCTGCTCAGTAATGCTAGTCACCAGAATTGTTACCGGATTAAAGAGAAATCTCTATTCTTCATGGACTGACAGTAAGACGGAGCGCGGACATCTTGTCCTAGTGACGTCCACACGCCTGCGCTGTCAGTCCCAACCGGAGCCAAATGGCTCCTAGCAACGCCTCCTAGACCCGGCTGGGACTGACAGCGCAGGCGTGTGGACGTCACTAGGGCAAGATGTCCGCGCTCATTCTTACTGTCAGTCCATGAAGAATAGAGATTTCTCTTTAATCCGGTAACAATTCTGGCGACTAGCGCTACTGAACAGCTAGTCGCCAGATGGGCAATGATGTGATGCCATCTTATTATTGGGTGGTAGTTCCGCTTTAAGAAGGGGACAGATTCACAACAGTAACTGGCTCACAATTGGAGAGAGAGTGCTGCCTCTTAGATAGCACTTCGCCATCAGCGCTACAGAGATTATAGAGGAATATTCAGCTCTTAAAAAGGTTTAGTTATTAAAGTTATTAAAGTAGTTTTAGGAAATGTGTGTTTTTTTTTTTCACTTAGGTACTTTTTACGTACATTTAATCTTCTGTGCTGTGCACTTCCACATAATGGGCAAGCTGCTTCTCCGGCACAGCTCTTCTTTTCCTCCCACCTCCCTCTCAGCTGCCCCAGGGAGCGTCTTCACACTTCCCTTCGTGAATGGCTTCATTCGTTACATCAAGCTCCGGTTAGCATTATACTGAGGTTGCAAGGCCAGTATAATGCTAACCGGGGCTTGATGTAACAGTAGAAGCCATTCACACCACACTGAGGGGAAGCGTGAACGTGTTTCCTGGGGCAGCTGGGAGGGAGGTGGGAGGAGAAATAGGAAGTGTAGAAGTGGTGCGGCTGAAGATTCAGCGTGCTGCATTATGCTGACTGGCACAGCTTGAAGATTAAATATCTGTAAAAGTACGTAAGTGAAAAAAAAAACACATTTCCTAAAACTATTTTAATAACTAAACCTATGCTAAAAACTTTTTTAAGATGTGATAGTTCCCCTTTAAAATATTACACTTTTAAAGGGATAGTAATGTTTCATAATAAAAGCAGCTCCAATTAATCATCATAGTATTTGGACTTTGGAGAGTGTTATTTCAGTACTGTCAGAGTTGTAGTTCAAGAGCAATTGAATGATAAAGTATCCCCCTCCCGCCCCTTTTACTGATGTAACACTGCTCACCTCAGAACAGAAAGGTGGTGTCCAGGTGGATCGCAGAGAGGGACAATGTTCAATTATCATAAGGGAAAAACCTGAAAAACCTGTCAAGGGGGGCAGGGCTTTCATTGTTCTCACAGTAAGAAGATTGTCCCCTTCTGTTATCTGTCCGGTCAAGAGACCAGATTCCACATCTGAGGTGAGCAGTGTTACATCAGTAAAAGGGGCGGGAGGGGGATACTTTATCATTCAATTACTCTTGTACTCCAACTCTGACAGTATTGAAATAACACTCTCCATGGCTCAAATACTATGAAGATTAATTGGAGTGGCTTTTATTGTGAAACATTACTATCCATTTAAAGGTATTTCTTACAACAAAAGTGGGCACCAGTAACACTTTATTTAAAACTATTATACTTCCTTGGGGCAGACAAAACTATACAGCATCCATTATGTATTCATGACAGTTTTGCTTTAATGATCTTTTATACTAGTACTAGTTACAAAGCCCGTATATACGGGCTGATCCGGGCGGGGAGCTCCGGATGGCTCACAGCCTGTCTGTACTCCTGGCTCCGGGGTAGCAGCGGAGGCGCTGTGTGACAGTTTGTTACCCAGCCGCCTCCGCTGCTACCCCGGAGCCGGGAGCACAGACAGGCTGTCAGCCTTCCAGAGCTCTCCGCTCCAGATCAGCCAGTTCTGCGAGTCCCCACTGCGCATATGCGGTTACGCACACAGTGAGCGACGCATTCTAGGACTTTATATTATAAGGATACATAGTGTCAATATCTACAAGACAAAGAGACTTTATTGTGTTTAAGAGAATTACATTTGGTTACTTACCTGTTATCTATTGTCTTGCAGGACAGTATATTTGCACCTTTATTTACAAGAATTTACAGTGGCAAGCTGGTTACACGATCAAATTCCCACTGCGTCCTCAAGATATCACAAGGAACCCAACGCAAGTCTCAATCAGGAATAATGCCACAGGATTTAGGGGGATCACTTTAGAGTGCTGCATTTGGGATGACGGACAGTCCTACAACGTTTTCTGGGAGCCGGGAAAGACTACTGCAGGTCTGACAGCCTATGCGTCTTACAGAAGCAGATCAGTGAACCTGTCACCTTGAATTTTCTTACATATTTGAAAAATGAATTAAAAACTGCCATATTATCCAAAAGTCCAGCAGATGTGTAGTTTAGGAAATATCCACCCCTTTATTCCTGTGGAAAGTAAAAGTAAAAGTCTCCTGGTGCAGGACAGTACATAATAAGCATATGAAACATCATTGAATGAAACTTCACTGAGAAAGCTAAGTTAGTATACTTTTCTGAAAAGCTTAATTAGCATATAAAGTCACTGAAAATCTTCATTGCCATTTGAAACTGCGTGGATACCATAATAGTATCCATTAGCATGTGGTACCAAGCATAAATATCCCCTTAACTGTACATTTGCTGGTGTTTTGGCAAACATGACACATAGACAGTTTTTTGTGGGGTTTTTAAATCTGCAGACTTGAATCAAGGTGAGTGGTACTGGTCCTCTTTAACACTCTGACCTAAATATATCAAAAACCGTTCAAGGGTTAGTAATACCTTTATTTATCTTGCTACTATACTTTAGACTGGCAAAAGGGGCACGGCGTTGCCCGTGGGGATTAAGTCCTTTGAGTGCTTGAGGGGTTTTCAACGCATCGATTGAGAGTGGTTTGGGTAAATTTGTGACAGTGAAAGGGTTAAGTGTTTGAGAGGCAAAGACATATCCATGCAGTGAAATGTGGTGCATACCTCCTTTTGCCCAAGACATTGGCCATTTTCTTTGAAGCCCTTCAGTGCCAAAGAGGTATCCAGCCCATTCCACTGCATGGACGCTTGTTTGGCTCTGAAACAGTGAACTGTTTCAGTGCTGCAGACAGGGCCGGATTTAGAATTAGGCAGAGTAGCCATCTGCCTACAGGCGCACCCAACAGAGGGGCGTCTGTCACTGGTATCATGTGTGTGGTGTTTTTTTTTTTTTCTTTTATTATTAAATACGCCTGAGTCACCTCCCTACCCGGCGCCATGAAGACAGGTCTGTGCCTCCTTCAGCACAGACCTGTAGCTGCTGTGCTTCCTCGTCAACTCTTTAGTAATACAGAGCGCTGGGAGATGACATCATCATGACATCATCTCCCAGCGCTCTGCATTACTGAAGACCGCGCGGGAGCTCCAGCAGCTACAGCTCTGTGCAGAAGGAGGAAGCACAGAGCTCTCTTGCCGCTGGACCACAAGGGAAGAGGCAGGAAACGGACACTGGGGGGCAATGTGAGGGTAATATGGAGATGAAGGGAGCAATGTGAGGGCAATATTGAGCTGATGGGGTGCAATATGGAGCTGATGGGGGACAATGTGAGGGCAATGTGGAGCTGATGGGGGCAATGTGGAGCTGATGGGGGCATTGTGAGGGCAATATGGAGCTGATGGGGGCAATATGGAGCTGATGGGGGGCATTGTGAGGGCAATGTGGAGCTGATGGGGGGCAATGTGAGGGCAATGTGGAGCTGATGGGGGGCAATGTGAAGGCAATATGGTATATGGAGATGATGGGGGCAGTATGGAGATGATGGGGGCAATGTGAGGGCAATATGGTATATGGAGATGAGGCGGGCAATGTGAGGGCAATATGGAGATGATGGGGGGCAACGTGGAGATTAGGAGCATTGTGAAGGTGTCCAGTGCAGATGGCCCACGGCGGTGGGGGGGGGATGTTAAAGGAATGCTTCATCAGTAGGTGCAATGCCGTGCCCATTTTAGTAGTTATATGTACACAATAAAATGCCATGTGTGAATAGCTGATGAGTTAACCATTTGAGTGGCAGTGGGGTAGGCAACGCATTGCTTTGCAATGCGTTGTGTACCCCTATGGCACTCAAAGGGTTAATATGCAATAGGTTGTAATATGCATATACATCACAAAGGTCTGTAAAGGCAAAGTAACAACAATATTGCAATGAAAACAGCTGAAAAAATGTTCAGAAAACAATAAGACCCAGAGAAGGTTGGTGGCAGATTCTCAGCCTCCAGGCACACCCCCCCCTGGGCAGACAAACAGACCCAGGGGTGGCGGCACTGATGTATATTTGTACCTGGGAATTTTCTCTTCTGTATTCCCCAGAGAAGACTCCTGTGGTGGCACTGGGGAATATAATAGAACACAATAGCGGTGAAAGGGGGTGTGGCTTATTCCCGATTGGTTTGCAAGCACACGTAGAAGACCATTTTAGTGAAGGATTTCTGTTTCTATAACAAGATCTCAGCTCTGCTGCAGAGCCGCCGCCGGTCCCGGGACCGGATTCCCCTGCTGTCAGCTAGAATGCAGACGTCAGGGGAGAGGGAACTTTCAAAGCGGATATCTCTCAAACCATAAAGATTTGAGCAGGGCCGGATTTACATCTCAGGAGCCTGTAGGCACAGAAATCTGAAGGGCCCCCCCATTTGCCATCTCCACTGGACACCTCCACAATGCTCCTAATCTACACATTACCCCCCACCCATATTGCCATCACATTGCCCCCATCAGCTCCCACTTGCCCATATCAGCTCCAACTTGCCCTCACATTACCCCCATCATCTCCACATTGCCCCTATCAGCTCCAACTTCCCCTCACATTACCCCCATCAGCTCCACATTGCCCCCATCAGCTCAAACTTGCCCCCATCAGCTCCAACTTGCCCCATCAGCTCCAACTTGCCCTCACATTACCCCCATCATCTCCACATTGCCCCCATCAGCTCCAACTTGCCCCCATCAGCTCCAACTTGCACTCACATTACCCCCATCATCTCCAACTTGCACCATCAGTTCCACATTGCCCCATTTCCTACCTCCCTGGTGGTCCAGCGGCAGGAAAAGTTTGTGCCTGCTTCTGCACAGACCTGTAACTCCTGTTGCTCCAGAGCGGTCTTCTCTTTAGGAATGCAGAACGCTGGGAGATGATGTCATCTCCCAGCGCTCTGCATTTCTAAAGAGCCACCGAGGGAGCAACAGCAGGATCTCACCGGGTGGCAGGCAGGCAGCGGGTAGGGTGAATGAAAATATTTAAAAAAATAAAATAAAAAAATAATTTATTCCATTGACAGGCGCCCCTCTGTGGGGTGAGCGTGTAGGCAGATGCCTACTCTGCCTTATGGCAAATCCGGCCCTGGGTTTGAGAGATGCCACTGGTATAACTGAATTCAGAATTGTAAGGGCTACAACATGGGGGATAACAATGAAGTATTACTATCCCTTTAAACAGTGCAATTTCGGATCTGCTGAAGAGCCACCGGCTGGTCCCAGGTCCAGGATCTCCTGCTGTCAGTAGAGCGCTGACGTCAGGAGAAGGGGAGGGAGGGGGGAACTGTAGTGTTGAATATCTCTCAAACCATAAGGGTTTGAGAGATGGGACTTTCTCCATATACTATTTTTTTTTAACATCTACAATATAGCAGCAAGTTAAATACAGGCATTACTAACCCTTTCAGCTTTAGAAATCTATGCACAAAAAAATCATCTGAAGTGGAAGTGTCACTTTGTAACAAATAGGGGATTTTGAAAGAGCCATTTCTAGCAATAGTTTATGAGATATATAGGTTTGTCAGCTGGTGCAAATAAGCTAGTACTGGCTGGTAGGAAATGGCAGTTGGGTTGGGTAGCAATGTGGCAGTGGATACAAGATTTGAACTGACTGACTAATAATGCAATACATTGCAAAGTGCCCTCTGGAATTCAAGGGTTAAATAGAAAAATGGCCAACATAAATATAGGTGCTTTTGGAAGTTATTTTGAAATCACTTATTTGTCACAAAGTAATAATTCTACTTCAACAGCTTATAGCGGTCAATTTACTAAAAAAGCCTTCTAAAAGTGCAACAGATTATCTGGTGCACTTGATGTATATAACCCTTTGAGTGCCAGAGGGGTATGCACCGCACTGCAGAGCAAAGTGTTGCGTACCCCTCTGGCACTCAAAGGGTTAAGTACCTTAAAAAAAAAAAAAAAAAAAAACCACATTCAAAGGCATA
Organism: Rhinophrynus dorsalis; assembly: GCA_037306005.1. Taxonomy (NCBI): domain Eukaryota; kingdom Metazoa; phylum Chordata; class Amphibia; order Anura; family Rhinophrynidae; genus Rhinophrynus; species Rhinophrynus dorsalis. The sequence goes on from CM074720.1 coordinate 554,146,803, forward strand.
GTAATACTTAAAATGTAAAAAAAAAATGTTGTAGTCTTTATCTTCCTGAGTGAAAAAAGGGAACTCTCATTGCTGAGAGGTGTTTTATTCAAATGTTATTCCAGCTCAAAGTTGATTTGTTTAGGTGCAGTATTACAGTGGCCTGAAATTGTACAGTGGCGCTGTTGCTAAACCATCCTGTGGATAGATCTGTGGATAGAGCTGACCATAAATCACCCTTGGATGGTGCAGCAACAGCGCCACTCTACAATTTCAGGCCACTCAGATACTGCACCTAAATAATTAAAGTTTGAGCTGTAATACCTTTTGAATAAAACACTTTTCAGCAGTGGGGTACCCTTGTTTTACAATATCCACAAGAAAATCGCTTTCACAAAATTACTGCAACTTTATAAAAACATTCTAACTTTATTCTCAAAACATATAAAAGAGTAGGTACCTTAACAACATCCTGAATTTCAAAACCATGGAGGAGAGACTTTTGAGAAGTGTAACTTGGACCAGCAGGTGTATAATCATGAGTAAGCGCGTTAAGCGTGAAACGCGTTGATCTGTAAGGGACCGAGATTATACACCTGCTGGTCCAAGTTACACTTCTCAAAAGTCTCTCCTCCATGGTTTTGAAATTCAGGATGTTGTTAAGGCACCTACTCTTTTATATGTTTTGAGAATAAAGTTACAATGTTTTTATAAAATTGCAGTAATTTTGTGAAAGCGATTTTCTTGGGGATATTGTGAATTTTGACGGGGGCTCATTGGAGAGTACCCTCACATCGCTTAGTACTGCACTAAAAAATTTACCGATCCAGATATATGTGTATACATTTTGATATATCAGCACCTCAAGGGTAAAAGATACCGTTTTAAAAGTTAGGTCTTAAAGCAACAGAAGTTTTGAGCCACTGATCTTGCTATAGTACCCTTGTTTTACTCAGGGGGATAAACACTACTATATATATATATCCTATATAATAATTTGCTAAGTTGTGTGTAACGCCCGACATGCGCAGTACACACTGCTGCGCGTGCGGCAGTCATGCGCAGTAGAGACTGCCCGCGCCGCGGCTGATACAGAGCTGGGCGCTCCGAAGGAGCATCCTGCTCTGTATCAGCCGTGGCGCGGGCAGTCTCCACTGTGCGTGACTGTCCCGCGACCGGCTGCCAGAGGCACTGTGGCCTGTGTAACGGGCTGCTCAACTAGTATATATATATATATATTTACATTTTAAGTATTACTGTACTATATTACTATACTATACTTTTAAGCTATGCTAATGTAAATAATTAACGATGCAGAGAGCTATACTCTCTGCATCATGTAACCCAGGGTTGGACAACCTGAGGAATCTCCAGCTGCTACCCACCTACAACTCCCATCATCCCCTGCGACCAAAGTAATAGAGATTAACATGTTCAGATTATCCAGTTCATTATCTCAATGCATATTACAAATCACAAATCATATTACATCTTATCATGCAGAGATGGATTAAAGCGGAACGACCCCCCCACCTAAAGTTGACGCCAAATAATTACCCATCTGGCGACTAGCTGCTCAGTAGTGCCAGTCGCCAGAATTATTACCTCGTTATAGAGAATTCCTACTGCTCCCGGGACTGACAGCCAGGAAACAGCGCAGACGTCTTTCCATAGTGACGTCTGCACACCTACGCTGTCAGTCCCTTATGGTACCGTGCGGCTTCTAGCAACGCCTCCTGGAGCAGACTGGGACTGACAGCGCAGACGTGCAGACGTCATTGTGCAAAGATGTCTGCACTGTTTCCTGGCTGTCAGTCCTGGGAGCAGTAGGAATTCTCTAACATAGTTGCCAGATGGGTAATTCTTCGGGGGCAACTTTAGGCAGGGTGGTAGTTCCACTTTAAGGCTCCATGGGCTCCTAGGGAAAGTACCTATTTGGGGCCCCACATGTCTTGATCCGGTGCTTCCGACACAGAATGCTGCTAGAAGGTACTGGCATTGTGTCTCTAATGGAAGTGGGAGGAACTGAATGATGTTGATTGTGTTCAACCAAAAATGCATCTGACTCAAAATGTTAGTGGCAGCAACAGCAGGACCTCTCTCTGTGACACATCACTTCCAGTCAGGGCCCCTCATATTGCCATTGGCCCTGGGCAGTAGCCTAGGTTGTCATAATGGATAATCCAGATCTGTTATATCTACCAGAACAAAATTAGTATGTTCATCTAGAACAACATATTGATATTTTCCTGCTTATATCACATATGAATTTCTTGGAAAATCCAACAGGTCTTTGACTGTTGCTAGAAGTAATGATGGTCTCAAACTTTTATTTGTGCTTTTTGTGATCCTGTGTCTTTAGTTGTTGGGAGAAAGAACGGGCAGCTCTGCTACTCAATGTCCATCCAGCGCATCCCAGAGGCCGACACATCGTACCAATGTGTTTTTCAGGATAACTCAACCCGAGCTGTGAAAGCTGAAGTCAAGGTTGTGGTCATAAAAGGTATGGATGTAACAAAAGAAACCACAGAAAAATTTGCAACATTCATAGATAAACACATTGATATAGTTTTCCTGTTATGTGTTATATTAATCATACCTCGCAAGTGTCCCTCTTTAGGAGATATAAGGGGTCCATACCTCGCAAGTGTCCCTCTTTAGGAGATATTAGGGGTCTACACCTCCCAAGTGTCCCTCTTTAGGAGATATTAGGGTTCAAACCTCCGAAGTGTCCCTCTTTAGAAGATATTAGGATCCATACCTCCCAAGTCTCCCTCTTTAGGAGATATTAGGGGTCCATACCTATCAAGTGTACCTATTTAGGAGCTATTAGGGGTCTCTACCTCCCAAGTGTCTCTCTTTAGGAGATATTAGTGGTATATACCTCCCAAGTGTCCCTCTTTAGGAGATATTAAGGGTCTATACCTCCCAAGTGTCCCTCTTTGGGAGATATCAGGGTCTATACCTCCCAAGTGTCCCTCTTTGGGAGATATCAGGGTCTATACTTCTCAAGTGTCCCTCTTTAGAAAATATTAGGGGTCCATACCTCCGAAGTGTCCCTCTTTAGGAGATATTAGGGCTCCATACCTCCCAAATGTCCCTCTTTAGGAGATATTAGGGTCCGTATTGCCCAAGTGTCCATCTTAAGGAGATATTAGGGTCCAGACCTCCCTAGTGTCCCTCTTTAGGAGATATTATGGCTCCATACCTCCCAAGTGTCCCTCTTTAAGATATATTAGGGGGTACATACCTCCCAAGTATCCCTCTTTAGGAGATATTAGGGGTCTATGCCTCCCTAGTGTCACTCTTTAGGTGTTGAAATAACACTCACCATGACCCAAATACTATAAAGATTAATTGGAGCTGCTTCTATGGTGAAACAGTGCTATCCCTTTAAGCACTGTTGCCCATATACTAAGATAAGGTCTGAGTTGAGCTTCATCACAGCACAGAGGAATGATATGGTATGTCAGTCAGTGATATGATTAAAATACTCATCACAGCTCCAGAGGAGGTATGCAATGCATTGATTTACAATGCGTTGTATACCTCTCCGGCACTCAATAGCTTTTAAAGGAGAAGTAAATCCTTATTTTCTGCTGCATAAAAAGGGTATTTCTATTGCTGTGAGAAGCTTCATTCAGAAGTTATTACAGAGCAAACTTGCACTTTGTTGTAGAGTTTGTGTTCAAGATTTTTTTTGTCACCAGGGGGCACTGGCTCTTGTCATTATTGCCTGTGGAAACTGAGTGCAGTAGACATAGGCTTTTCAAAGGCAGATGTAGTAACAGCACGGTTTACTTTCAAAAGGTTGCACGCTTCAAATGACACAGTTACCATGTCGCAGTAATAAAAATGGCGACATGAGAATCTCACACTGCATGACAGTGTGAGATTTGCGTGTTGAGCAATGAAAGGTCGCATCCCAATCCATTTGCTAAGCTAAAGGAAATTGCCATTGTTGCAGTTAAGGGTATGGAGAGTGGAGGAATAACACTGAGGGAGTAGTGTGTTTGATGGGAAAAGGCAGGTGGTAACGGTGATGTAGAAAAGTGGTATGTGCAGCAGCAGGTGTGTACCCCAGTGTCACCCAGACTGAGTAGGAGGGGTGGTTATTATACCATTGGTATTAGTTCTCTGGGAAGTCAGCTGGAAGCAGGCATGAAGAAGCTGAGAATTCCGGTGTCACAATGGTATTGTGTAGCAAGCTGCCTGGAGGGTCTGATCCAGAGACAGCAGGCTGTGAATTACTGAGATTGCGCCAGAAAAGTGGTAGCCGGTGTCTGTCAGGGAGAGGCGCAACAAGGCCGGAGGAAGTCACAGTATGCAGCTGAGTGGTGAGATCCGGAGGCACCGGGAACACAACACTGGGCACAGGGCCTCATTCACATCTCAGGAGCCTGTAGGCACAGAAATCTGAAGCGCCACCCCCCATTGGCCATCTCCACTGGACACTTAACCATATTGCCCTCACATTGCCCCCATAAGCTCCATATTGCCTCCATCATCTCCATATTGCCCTCACATTGCCCCCATCAAATCCAACTTGCCCCATCAGCTCCATCTTGCCTCCACATTGCCCCCATCATCTCTACCTTGCCCCCCATCAGCTCCATTGCCCCATCAGCTCCAACTTGCCCTTACATTGTCCCCATCAGCTCCAACATGCCCTCACATTGCCCCCATCGTCTCCACATTGCCCCATCATCTCCAACTTGCCCTCGCATTGCCCCCATCAGCTCCAACTTGCTCTCACATTGCCCCCATCAGCTCCAATTTGCCCTCATCAGCTCCAACTTGCTCTCACATTGCCCCCATCAGCTGCAACTTGCTCTCACATTGCCCCCATCAGCCCCAACTTGTCCATCAGCTCCAATTTGCCCTCACATTGCCCCCATCATCTCCACACTGCCCCATCATCGTCACATTGCCCCCTGTATCCGTTTCCTACCTCCCTGGTGGTCCAGGGGCAGGAAAAGTCTGTGCCTCCTTCAGCACAGACTGTATGCTTTTGCTCCCACGCAGTCTTCTCTTCAATAATGCAGAGCGCTGGGAGATGATGTCATGGAGATTATGTCATCTTCCAGCACTCTGCATTACTAAATAGCCAATGAGGGAACAACAGCATGCAGATCTGTGCTGAAGAAGGCACAGATCTTACTATGAGGCTGGTTACTGCTGCCACTGTGCGCAGCGCGAGCGCTGTGAATAAAAATATTTTTTTTAAAATTGATTTCAGTGACAGGCGCCCCTCTGTGGGGTGCTCCTGTAGGCAAATGCCTACTCTACCTTATGGCAAATTCAGCCCTGAATGGGCATCAGCTGATAAAGGTGCTTTGTCTGGATAACAATTGGGAGGGGGTATTGAAGCAGTTGGGTGGTAGAGGAAGATTAAGGGGATTTAAGAAGGTGACAGACGAGCAGCAGAAAAGCGCATCTGCTCTCATTGATGACCCGCTCCCTCCCGTCAGTTTAACTTTGACTGCTTCAAAGTAATAACCCCATGAAAACTTAATATTGGCATTTGGCTGTCCATGCTCATTAACATTATGCTGTCCTGGCCCTATCCTTGCACTGTTGTACTTATTGGATTGGGATTTGACCATTCATTTAGATATGAGAATCTTGCGCTGTCATGCAGTGCGAGATTCTCATGTCACCGTATTTATTACTGCCACACAGTAATTGTGTAATTTGATCGCACACTGTTTTGCGTGCGACCTTTTAAAAGGATACCTAACAGCACCACCTGGCAGGAAGGTACCATGAACTAAAGTGATCAAAAGATGCCAAGATAACTCTGTAATCACCTTTGGAAGAAGCATCTCCCAGAATTAAGGGTACATTTGTTTTAATCAATAGGAAGGGCTCTACAATATAAATATATAATTCTAAAAGGTTGCTGGTTCTCCATCCACACTGCCCCGGAGACTGCATTCTGCGAATCAGGAGGTGTTATTTTCACAGAAGTGGGAGAGGGGGCGAACGCAGGCCTCCTGTCCACTCTTGTGAAAATCTCTGCAGCGAGACTCCCCAATGCAATGGTCTACTGGGTCCCACACATGCATGGTGTGCCCAATCCTTAGTGTGTGTGTGTGTGTGTGTGTATATATATATATATATATATACTAGTTGAACAGCCCGTTATACGGGCCACAGTGCCAATGCCACCCGGTGGCGGGGCAGTCATGCGCAGTGGAGACTGCCCGCGCCGCGGCTGATATAGAGCTGCGGCGCGGGCAGTCTCTGCTGTGCATGTTGCGGCGTTACACATGAATTAGCGAATTATTATATAGGATATATATATATATAATTTTTTTCTTTCTTCTTTTCATAATTATGTTTTACTTCCCATTTTAAATAGCTTTAACCCACTGAGTGCCAGAGGAGTACGCAACACATTGCTTTGCAATGCGTTGCGTACCCCTCTGACACTCAAATGGTTAACGTTATTTATTTAAATTTCACTGAAAATTTAACACCTTTCAGTTTGTCATTATTATGATTATTATATTATTATTGAATTGAAGTTTTATACTGCGAACAGGTGATGTGAAGCTGCTTCTATCACGTACTGTGGACAAATGTAGTCTATGATCAAAATGTTTCTATACAACGTGTTGACTGGAGCTGAGAATCACTGGCACAGACACATTTCAATAATAGCGTCACAGCACCCTCTAGTGAAACAATATAATATGACAGTCAGTAATTTATACTGGACGATATGTAGTGACTGTAGTGACCTTGCCTTGATGTATCCATAGCAGTAATACAGAGCACACAGTGATGGCACACTCACTGGACTCTACATCCCATAAATGTTCAGTTACTTTTTATTGCTTTCTCTCCTTCTCTCTCAGGCGCTCTTTCTTTATCTGGCACAAACAAACTGCACTTTAGGGAGCACGTAACCAATCCTATCAATTTAACCCTGCGAATGCCAAAGTTCACTTTTAAAACCTCTTGCACAAAACAGGTTGCGACGTCCTGCCGCTATAAACATATCACAATGATTAAAGGGTGACATGAGAACCTCACCCTATCAGAAAAGCTCTAGATTCTCATGTTGCCGGTATTGAACAGCGCATCCAGTACTTCCCCTTGTCTCCGCGTGCTCCACTCTGCCCTGTTATTCTGCACGCAGAGACAAGGGGAGAGAAAGCCCCGGAGCAGCGCTGAGCTGCACTCAAGGGGTTAACAATGCAGTTTACTCATCTGATCAACCTGGATGCCCAATACAAATGTAATAAAATAAAGTACTGGATGCGCTGTTCAATACCGGTGTCATGAGAATCTAGCGCTTTTCTGACGGGGCGAGATTCTCATGTCACCCTTTTAATCACGGCAACATATTTATTGCGCCGTTATGTTGCACTCTGTTTTGTGCGTGACATTTTAAAGTGAACCCAGGCACTCACAGGGTTAAATTGATATGCATGGTTATGTGTTCCCTAAAGTGCAGTTGGTTTGCGTCAGATAAAGAGAGTGTTAAAAACTTATTACACCTCAAACATAGTTTTTTTAATATGTGCAGTATCACAGTGGCCTCAAATTGTACAGTGGCGCTGTTGCTACACCATCCTATGGACAGCTCTGGTCAATTGACCATAAACCTGCCTAGAATGGTGTAGCAACAGCACCACTGTAACATTTCAGGCCACTGTGATATTGCACCTACAAAAATTCAAATTTCAGCTGCAATAACATTTGAATAAAACACCTCTCAGCAGTAGGGGGTACCCTTGTTTTACTCAACAGAATAAACTCAACAATATATAGGTTTTTTTAAAGGAGAATATTCACGTAAGAAAAAAAATTTGTGTAGTGGATTCAACCACTACAACAAGATTAGCAATCAACTAAAGGAACTATACTAGAACCCAGGTCAATAAAGTCTGTAATCCAGTATTGTCCCACAAAGGGTGCGCTACCTACAGGAAATCTAATGGACACAAAAACGGGGATAATATGAACCAACAAATGTCCAAGTATAAGAGGATATTCAATAAAACTCTTCTGGACACCCACACTCCTGATTGTCTGCTGCCGCTCCTTTGACCACCTGGTCACGTGATCCACGCCACAGGACAAGTTCCTTCAGGGCCCTAATACCACAGAAACACACACAAAGAGAACAGCGCAAATACGCCTCTAAGTGCAGACTATTATGGGGTACCGTAAACATATTTTGGCCAAACTGTGCAACAAAAATCTAAATTTATCAACACAACGGTGTAATATATGCTTTATACAGTGTGTACATTTGGATATTTGGATGGCGGCGCACAGGTCTGTTTTTATGTTTTAAAGGGATAGTAATACTTCGTTTTAACTTTATTTTATTTTGTAGGCATTAAAAAAACATGAAGAATGATATAAGTCTTATCTCTCAGACCTTTATGGTTTAAGAGATATTCACAAACAAAGTATCCCCCCCCCCATTCAGCCAGATCAGAAGGGAGGTGCCCAGGTAGACTGCAGAGAGGGACAATCTTCAATTAAGATAAGGGAAAAAGCTGAAAAACTTGTCAAGGGGGGAAGGGCTTTCATTGTTTTCATAGGGAGAAGATTGTCCCCTTCTGTTATCTGTCTGGTCATACAACCTGATCCACATCTGAGAAGAGATGGCTTACACTAGGTAAAAGGGGCGGGGAGGGGAACTTTGCTTGTGGATATCTCTCAAACCATAAAGGATTGAGAGATAAGACTTATATCGTTCTTCATGTTTTTTTTTAATGCCTACAAAATAAAATAAAGTTAAAACGAAGTATTACTATCCCTTTAAGGCAGAATGCATCAGCCCAAAGCAATGCGTTGCACACGCCTCTGATCTTTAAAGTTTTAAAGGGATAGTAATAGCTGTATAAAAATGCAGCACTGATTGATCCTCATATAAGGAGGGTCGTGTAACGCTGTATTTTAACATTTACATTTTGTAGTTCAACAGTAATTCAATTCTAAAGGATCCCCTCCCACCCCTTTCAGCTACGTCATGCTGCCTCTCTGAGCCGGCCGAATGGAGCACAGCAAGGGACAATCTTCACTGAGCATAAGAAAAATCCTACTATCCTTAGTCAAGTGGGGCTGGGATTTCCTTGTACTCAGTGTAAGAAGATTGTCCCTCTCTGAGAGTTGTCCGGTCCCACCACCGGATTCCACATCTGAGGGGAGACGGCTAAAGACAAGTGAAAGGGGTGGGGGGGAATAATTTAGAATTGAATTACTGTTGAATTACAAAATATAAACTGTCAAAATACAGAGCGACATGACCCTCGTTATATGAGTCTCAATCACAGCTGCATTTTTATTCAGTTATTACTGTACCTTTAAAGGGATAGTAATACTTCATTTTATCTTTATTTTATTTTGTAAGCATTAAAAAAACGTGAAGAACGATATAAGTCTTATCTCTCAAACCTTTATGGTTTGGGAGATATTCACAACCAAAGTTTCCCCTTCCGTCCCTTTTACCTAGTGTAAGCCATCTCTTCTCAGATGTGGAATGCAGTCCATAGACCGGACAGATAACAGCAGGGGACAATCTTCTTCCTATGAGAACAATGAAAGGCCTATCTTCCTTGACAAGCTTTTCAGGTTTTTCTCTTATCTTAATTGAAGATTGTCCCTCTCTGCAGTCTACCTGGGCACCTCCCTTCTGATCTGGCTGAGTAGTGTTACATCAGTAAAAGGGGTGGGAGGGGGATACTTTATCATTGAATTACTCTTGAACTACAACTCTGACAGAATTGAAATAACACTCTCCAAAGTCCAAATACTATGATGAATCATTAGAGCTGCTTTTATTATGAAACATTACTATCCCTTTAAGATTGCCATGTGCGGTGAGCAGGGTTTGAGATCTAGTGGTCTTGCTAGCCACTGTCATGGCCGCCTCCATGAATATGACATTTAAGCTTGAGTGAAGATGTTATCTATTTAACCAAGAAGCATAGGCAAAATCCACAGGGGTCATTAGAATTTTTTGGTCATAGTAAGATAAGTGTGTGTGGAGTTTTATTAAGAGACCTTAGTTCTCTTTTATCTTTCCACAGATAAGGACACATTTTGCCTTGAAGACGGGTATGATTTGAGCTGGAAAGCAGCCAAGGCCGGGCAAGTGGCAGAAATCCTCTGCCCCCAGGGTAAACAGGGCAGCATCACAAGGAGATGTGGTACAGATGGGCATTGGGAGGACCCAGAACCCAACTGCATGGATACAAAGCTTTTATTGCTTTTGGAACAGACACAGGTGGGAAAATGTTTCATCTCACCAAAACTTTTCTTTATAATAATGCTGCTGAGCACGGCCACATTTTCCAAATAGGCAGAGTAGACAGCTTCCTCTGAGATTAAAATTCTAAATGATGACACAGCCTTGCTGGTGCAATTTCAGTGCTTCTCTGTCAGAGGTACCCTCCTGATTTGTGGTGGCTGGTTTGTTTATCTATATATATAAAAGAAGACTTTGTGCATGGCAAAACACACCCAGGGGTGGCAGTATGGAGGAGTTACTGCTCCCATTGGGTGATTCAATGGGGGAATGATTTTTGGCCCGCCCCCACTACCCAGCCCGCCCACCACTATCTTAGGCTGAAAAAAAAATGGCTGCCACTCACTCCTACACCACAGACACACACACATGCCCCCCACACACTGGCAGACACATACACACATATACACACACTCATACAGAGACACACACACACACGCTGAGCAGCTGAGGATGATGGGAACTATGTTCAAGCTACAGCTGGAAGACCATGGTCCAAATCTGTATTATGCATCAGGGTTCCCAACACATAGATACAAGGTTATGGGCTCACTACAATAAACCACTCATATGCAGCTTCTTCATTCCCTGTCTGTGACCCTGCACATCCCTGCCAATTACTACAAGTGAGCTGATTTCTAACCAATCAGCAGGCAGGATGCTGGGGAGCTGACTTGCTAGCACAGAGAAGCTGGGAAACTGGAACAATGGCAGAGACATGATCCAGCAGTGCAGAGCAGGGCTTCAGCTGAGCTGGTAAATGGCAGAGACATGGATGTGACTGTATTTATATATTGCACAAAGACAGAGAAAGAAAGCAGATTGTTTGTCAGTCTGTCTGTAAGTAGAGGTGCCAGTTCCTGCAATCATCTCCATGCTGTACATAGCTCACTGTATAGCATGTATGATAAACTATTTATATATGGTCTGGCACTGTATAGTATACAGTCTGCATGTGTCTGTGTATAAGGACTGGCACTATACAGTACAGGAGGGATAGTCCCTGTTTGAGACCCAAATCCCTCTGCTCCTCTATTTAGGACATCACACTGTGTGGTGTATATACCAGTGTATCAGATTGCTCCACATCAATAAAACCCACAGTAATGTGGGTATAAACTTCTGTATATATCTTATAAATTAGTCTGTGTAAAAAATACTTTCACCTTCTTCTAAATCATTCACTTACACAAAGAATAACTTAACCATTTCAATGCCAAAGGGGATGCAATGCATTGCACACCCCCTGGCACTCAAAAGGTTAAAAATTCTCAGTGACACCACCTAAAACACAAGTGTCCCTCTTTGGCCATTTGAAATGTTGGGAGGTATGTTACTTACACTGCTCACACTGTATGTATGTATGTTCTGATTTGCATCTGTGTGTCACTGTTTGTGTATGTCAGTGCATGTGTGTGTGTGTATGTGTGTTGCATGCGTCTGTCTATCACTGTGTGTCCCCCTGTATATGTGTGTGTTTGCACATGTGTCTGTGTATCACTGTGTGTACCTGACACGTACACTCTACACCATATTTCACTATCATAACATTTATTAAAAAAAAAAACATTCCCTGCATAACATGACGAGCATCGCCATCCCACAATGTTAGTTACATTATAAATTGCTATGATTGCATGAAAAATAGAAGAGCACCCTACACAGCACCAAACCCTCCCCTCTATGTAGCAAAACAGGCTACGTTTCCAGACGAATATTCTAGGGCTGAGTAAATAAAATACTACTTTTTTTATACACAGTAAAATAATTTAAGAAAATAGATTAAAAACTCTGCAAAATGAAAAGACAGAGCTATTAATTACAAAAGAGAGCTAATGGAAAACCATTTATATATATATATATATATATATATATATATATATATATATATATATATATATATATATATATAAAAAGCTCAAAATAATTTTGCGGTATCGTAAATAGCTGTTCGACTGGCTACTAGAGTGGGCATTAAAGTTGATATGTCACCTATGTATAACATAGCTTAAATAGTTAGGTTACATATCGAATATTACTAAAACGTTATTAGTTTTTTTTTTAAGTTTTATTTAGTGTAAATTTAACGTAGAAAGCCTGGACTGTAGCTGCTTCCACATAGACTGCTGTTAGTCGTTCTGCCTCTGCTCTCCTCCTTCCTCCGAGGACAGAGGCTTCTGTCTGCAAGCTGGAGCGATCTCATTGAAAGAGATCAATATCTAACCAATGAGAGTGCTCCAGCTTGCAGACAGAAGCCTCCGTCCTCGGAGGAAGGAAGAGAGAAGAGGCAGAGCGACTAACAGCAGTCTATGTGGAAGCAGCTACAGTCCAGGCTTTCTACGTTAAATTTACACAAAATAAACTTAAAAAAAAAATTAAGAACGTTTTAGTACTATTCGATATGTAGCTAAACTATTTAGGCTATGTTATACGTAGGTGACACATCCACATTAACTATTACAACACCGCTGTATAAGTTGCATGCAAATCCCCCAATAGGGGTTTACTAACTCCCCATATGTAACACCATAATGAGCGGCTAACAACACAATATTCTATAATGGTAATTGAATGATGACATATACATTACTTGTGTGATTACCCTGAGTTAGAGCCATTAAAGGGGAACTGTCGCCCCTATAGAAGTTTACCCCTCATATAGCGATAAGCTTTAATCGTTGTTGTTGTTTTTTTGTTAAAAAAAGCATGCTGTGGGGAAATTTACATTAATATAAATTAACCTGTGCCTTACTACAGGACAGACAACGGTTACAGCTGTGAACCGCAGCCTATCAATCTTCTTCTGTTCCTCCAAATTATTGTCATGTTTCAACGTCTTCTCATGATGGAGGATTTCTCCATGTAAGTTGGTTGGAGCGTGACGTTACTTGGGGATGAACAAAATAAGACTGACAGGCTGCGGTACGGAAGCTGTAACTGCCGTCTGTCATGAAGTAAGGCCACGGCTCATTTTTAATAATGTAAATTTCCCCGTAGCATGCTTGTTTTTAACAAAAAAAAACCAAAAACGATTAAAGCTTATCACTATATAAGGATTACGATATTGTAAACTTGTATAGAGGTGATACTTCTGCTTTAATTGACAGCCACCATTAGTCACGTGACTTAAGGCAAACCTTACCGTTATTGTGGATAACTAAGTATCTGCCACCAGAAGTAGTTTGACGAGATGGCTCAGTTGGTTAATGTACTGGATGTAGAATCTGATCAAACCTTAGAACTGCAGGTTCTAGTCCCGGCCAGGTCTACTCAGCCATTCACCCGTCTCAGATGGATAAAACAAGTACCCAGGACATACTTGTAAATGACAGCCAGCCTCCCATAGATTGCAATAGAATAACTGCCTGGATACCAGGAGAACTGTCTGGACACCCAGTGGCATTGTTAATGTAAAGAAACAAGTTTAAAGGGATAGTAAAACTTTATTTTATTTTGTAGGCATTAAAAAAACATGAAGAACGATATAAGTCTTATCTCTCAAACCTTTATGGTTTGAGAGATATTCACAAGCAAAGTTTCCCCTCCCGTTCCTTTTACCTAGTGTAAGCCATTTCTTCTCAGATGTTGAATCCAGTCCATAGACCAGACAGATAACAGAAGGGGACAATCTTCTTCCTATGAGAACAATGAAAGGCCTGCACCCCTTGACAAGCTTTTCAGGTTTTTCCCTTATCTTAATTGAAGATTGTCCCTCTCTGCAATCTACCTGGGCACCTCCCTTCTGATCTGGCTGAGCAGTGTTACATCAGTAAAAGGGGTGGGAGGGGGATACTTTATCATTCAATTACTCTTGAACTACAACTCTGACAGAATTGAAATAACACTCTCCAAAGTCCAAATACTATGATGATTAATTAGAGCTGCTTTTATTCTGAAACATTAATATCCCTTTAAACAAGTGATAGTTAACATGACTTCCAGTTGATGGGGACTGAAACTCCCATTATCTCAACCAGCCAGTGGATATAGGGCCAACAATTGACTACCCTCAGTTTAAACTGTAATCTCTTTATAATGACCCATCTCCTAGCATTGTGTCGTTGTTATACTTAAAGGGATAGTAATACTTCATTTTAACTTTATTTTATTTTGTAGGCATTAAAAAAACATGAAGAACGATGTAAGTCTTATCCCTCAAACCTTTATGGTTTGAGAGATATTCACAAGCAAAGTTTCCCCTCCCGCCCCTTTTACCTAGTGTAAGCAATCTCTTCTCAGATGTGGAATCCAGTCCATAGACCAGACAGATAACAGCAGGGGACAATCGTCTTCCTATGAGAACAATGAAAGCCCTGCCCCCTTGACAAGTTTTTCAGGTTTTTCCCTTATCTTAATTGAAGATTGTCCCTCTCTGCAGTCTACCTGGGCACCTCCTTTCTGATCTGGTTGAACAGGGGGGGGGATACTTTGTTTGTGAATATCTCTTCAACCATAAAGGTTTGAGAGATAAGACTTATATCGTTCTTCATGTTTTTTTAATGCCTACAAAATAAAATAAAGTTAAAACAAAGTATTACTATCCCTTTAAAAAAAAATAGTAAACAGAGAGGCAAGCACAGTGTTATAGCAAATCACAGATTTTATTCATTGAGATACTTAGCTTCAGATGATCTCAGTGTGTACGGGAGAGCCCCTGACGGATCAGACCACCACCCATATAATCCCCTCGAGAGTGCACACAGCTGGACACAGACATCACATTCCAGGTGAGCTCTTATTAAAAAAAAACACAACACCCAGCTCTTTATACACTCTATCACATTCTGATCACATCCTGACCAGGATGCTTTAATTTATCAATTTATCAGGCTTCATGGGTTAACTACATGCTCAACTCGTGATCTGCATTTGTCCAGCTCATGATCTGCATTTGCAAGGGTTAGTATAAACAAGTACGTCAGCGCTTGTGCCAAACCAAGTGTACTGTATCATCAATTCTTGCTAAACTAAATTTCTACTGATTTATTCCTGATGCTCTTTTATCTGAAATGCGCCAGTTGCTATCATCCCCCCTCTAATTCTTTCCTCAGTGGCTCCGGGAAGGGCTGGGAGTACCAGAGAGAGACATTCCCTGGATGATTCAAGGTTTAAGGAATTACACCATGGAAAAGAATCAATATGTCAATACTTCGAGGGACATTGTTACTGTGGTAGACACAATCAAGACCATCTCTTTCACTGCCACTGAAAATAACTTGCACTTTAACTTCAGCATTATGTCAGTAAGTAGTTGTGGTATTATCACAAAAGTCTAGCTATTCAAAAATTGAAAGAAATGTCCAGTGCAGTAAACGATCGCTGACTAATGGAAACTAGATGAACATCAGATATTCTAAATCTAGAACACTCAGACCAATAAAGAGGTCTATGTATATACCAACAGCTTTTTAAAAAATGATGTAACCTCACATATACTGACATACCCTTATGATCTCAACTTAAAGGAATAGTAATGTTTCACAAAAACAGCAGCTCCAATTAATCATCATAGTATTTGGGCCATGGAGAGTGTTATTTCAATACTGTCAGAGCTGTAGTTCAAGAGTAATTGAATGATAAAGTATCCCCCTCCCGCCCCTTTTGCCTAATGTAACACTACTCACCTCAGAGCAGCAAGACTGTCCGGATGGATCGCAGAGAGGGACAATCTTCAGTGATCATAAGGGAAAACCTGAAAAACCTGTCAATGGGGCAGGGTTTTCCTTATGATCACAGTAAGAAGATTGTCCCTTGCTGTGACCTGTCCGGTCAAGTGACCAGATTCCACATTTGAGGGGAGGTGGTTACTCTAGGTAAAAGGGGTGGGAGGGGGCATACTTTATCATTCAGTTACTCTTGTACTACAACTCTGACAGTATTGAAATAACACTCTCCAGGGCCCAAATACTATGAAGATTAATTGTGATAAAGAGATAGTAATGTCTCAGTATAAATGAGCATTCAATTATTCATTATACTTTGTAATAACGCTCTGTACCTTTGGCAATGTTGTGATCCGTGTAGTTTTTGTGAAATTATATTTTAACGTTTCCCCCTCCCGCCCCTTTTACATATATCATTATTCTTTGATCAGATCTAAAATCCGGTCACTTGACCGGATGGATCATGATGAGGGACAATCGTGTCAGGATAAGAAAAAACCTGCCCTCATTCGTCAATGGGGGAAGGATTTCCCTTATACTGATGGACACAATATTGTGCCTCGTTGCGATCTGTCCGGTCAAGTGACCGGATTTCAGATCTGATCAAACTTTAAAATACACAAAATACAATTACACAAAAACTACACGGATCACAACGGTACAGAGAATTATTAAAAAGTATAAGGAATAATCGAATGCTCATGTATACTGAGACACTACTATCACTTTAAATGGAGTAACAAAGGCCAAATCGCCCAGTACAAGACTATAAAAACACTGTCACAGTTTTGATATTATTAACCCTTTGAGTGCAATGCATTGGAGACCTCTCTGGCACCCAAAGGGTTAAATTACATAGTCCAGTCCCTTCGAACAGTCCCATATAACAATGAGCCGTGATCCCAGTTTCTCAAAACGGACAGGGTCTAGTAATGATGGATGAAATATAAATTAGAATAAGAATTAGAATGAATAATGAAATGAATAGATAAAAATATTTGGCTAACACACATGGGCAAGAGGTTGTGCTCACCTCCCTGCACTTACCCAAGGGCAGAGCTTAACTGCTGGCATAGACTTTATAGCCTACCCTGCTTGTCACTTTGCCCCTCTCCTCTGCAGTAAACATGTCTGCAGATGCCCAAGGGTGCTACATGACGATGTATAACAATGCCATTTCCTCTGTAGAAAGAGGAAACCAGAAAGGGCACAAACCACCAGTGTTTGATCTTAGCGGATATCTACTGTAATCTCAAATACTCGATCCAATACTGACACGTGGCAAGGAGGGGGGCAGGTTGTGGGTACAACTGGCAATATCAAACAAGGTAATACTACCGCCCGCTACGGGCAATTTTCTCTCCCACGGAAGAAGAAAAAAAAATTATTCAGATCCACAGACAATATTAAAATCTTTAACCCTTTGGGTGCCAGGGGGTACACAACGCCCCATGCATTGGAATGGGATCTGCCAGCTTGAAGCTAGCGGATCACATTTGCGGATCTGTCTGGCCATCGCTTATTGAAGAATAAGGGACAGCCAGATACAATCCGTAAATTGCTGAATGGGCGAATGGTTAATGCGCACAGAAATCCTCCGATTTTCTTGAGCATTAAGCCATTCGCACCTTGATGAATCCTGGCCTTAGTATATTAAAAATAAGTATAATTATACATTGGCAAATATACCCGCATAGACATCAGACATCCTCTGCTCATCAAAACTTGGCTATCTGAACAAAAGGGAGTGCAGAGCACAATCTAGAAGCACTATTTAAAAAAATAGCTTAAAGGGATAGTAATACTTTATTATTACTATCCCCCATATTGTAAATATTTGTAAAATAATGTAATAGCCCCCAGGTTCATCTCTCAGACCTTTATGATTTGAGAGATAACCGAAGGCAAAGTTCCCCCTCCCTCCCCTGAAGTCAGCGTTGTACTGACTGCGGGGGAAGTCTGTCATACGACAGGCTTGCGGCTCTGCAGCTGAGCCGAGATCCCGTTAGTGAAAAATAATTATTTCAATGAAACTTTCTTCTACGTGTGCTTGGTTTGTGCTTGGTTTGCAAACACACATAGAAGACCGTTTCAGTGAAATAATTCTATGTCTCTAACGGGATCTCAGCTCTGCTGCAGAGCCCCATGATGAAAGTCAGACCAGATATCCCTGCAGTCAGCACAACACTGACTTCAGAGAAGGGGGAGGGAGGGGGGGAACTTTGCCTTCGGTTATCTCTCATACCTTTATGGTTTGAACCTGGGGGCTATTAACTTATTTTACAAATGTGTGCAATATGGGGGATAGTAATAATAAAGTATTACTATCCCTTTAAAGGAACACTAATGTCAAATTAAAAAGTTTTCTTGTTTTGCAGATTTTAAAAAAATTAATTATGTGGCACAAATCACATCTCTCAAACCTTTATGGTTTGAGAGATATTCACATCTAAAGTCCCCCCCCTCCTGCCCCTTCTCCTGATGTCAATGCTGTGCTGACAGCAGGAGATCCCGGTCCTGGGAACAGCCAGCAGCTCTGTAGCAGAGCCGCAATAGCAATATTGGAAAAGAATTACTTCAATGGAACAGTCTACAAAGCGTGTCTGGTTTGCAAGCACACTTAGTAGACCGTTCCAATGATGTAATTCTTTTTCAATATCGCTATTGCGGCTCTGCTGAAGAGCCTCCTCGTGTCGGCCGACACGGATCTCCTGCTGTCACCTTTACAGCTGACATGTGGGGAGGGGGAACTTTAGATGTGAATATCTCTCAAACAATAAAGGTCTGAGAGGTGGGATTTGTGCCACATAATTTTTTTTAAATTTACAAAACAAGGAAAAGTGTTTATTGGGCATCAGAAGGGAGGTGCCCAGGTAGACTGCAGAGAGGGACAATCTTCAATTAAGATAAGGGAAAAACCTGAAAAACTTGTCAAGGGGGGCAGGGCTTTCATTGTTCTCACAGGAAGAAGATTGTCCCCTGCTGTTATCTGTCTGGTCTATGGACTGGATTCCACATCTGAGGAGAGATGGCTTACACTAGGTAAAAGGGGCGGGAGGGGAAACTTTGCTTGTGAATATCTCTCAAACCATAAAGGTTTGAGAGATAAGTCTTATATTGTGATTCATATTTTTTAATGCCTACAAAATAAAATAAAGATAAAACGAAGTATTACTGTCCCTTTAAAGGGACAGTAACACTTATAATGTAAAAATAAATAAATAATATTAATATATATATAACTAGTTGAACAGCCCGTTACACGGGCCACAGTGCCACTGCCACCAGGTCGCAGAGCAGTCACGCGCAGCAGAGACTGCCCGCGCCACGGCTGATACAGACGCGGCGTGTGCAGTCTCTACTGCGCATGACTGCAGCACGCGCAGCAGTGTGTACTGCACATGTCGCGGCGTTACACGCGATTTAGCGAATTATTATATAGGATGAGGTTTATCCTCATGAATAAAACTTAATGCAGCTCACGCTTGAATTTTTTTAGCTGCAGTATCTCAATGACCTGAAATGTTACAGTGGCGCTGTTGCTACACCATCCTACGCACATCTCTGCTCAGCTGACCAGAAATCTTTATAGAATGGTGTAGCAACAGCGCCACTGTAACATTTCAGGCCACTGTGATACTGCACCTAAAAAAATTCAAGTTTGAGCTGCAATAACCTTTGAATAAAACAGCTCTCAGCAGCGGGAGTTCCCTCACACAATATATATTTTACATATGTTTGAAAGAAAAGTGGAGGTGTCCTGGATCAAACCATTTCCACTTTGTGGGAGAACTAAAAATTCTCATTGATTGAAATGGGGATTTTAACCCCTTGAATGCCAGAGAGGTCTCCAACGCACCTAGCATTCAAGGGTTTAAAATCCCCATTTAAATCGTTGATAATTTTTGGAATTTCTAGGTCTTTCCTATAGTGCGGTTGGTTTACCCAGGAATGCCTCCACTTTTCTTGTGATCATATGTCCCTAAGTGTTACTGTCCCTTTAATATATCAGTTCACCAGGGGATGGAAAAGCTAAGGAGACACTGGGAGTAGAACTGGACTTCAGTGTCAGTGATGATGCACTGGACAGAAGTATTGAAGCAGTACCAGAGACCGACACCAGAGGGACCCAGTCTGACGATGATCAGATATTGCTTTTAGATTGAGTTCTGCACTCTTTTCTTCGGTATCCTTTTAAATGGTCGCACGCGAAACAGCGTGCAACCAAATCACAGACTTACCATGTCGCCTGGATGAAAATGTCGACATGAGAATCTTGCACTGCATGACAGAGAGAAATTCTCATGTCAGTTATTAAAAGGTCACGTGAAATAGCAAGAAATTACAGAAGGAGAGCCGGCAGTACTGCTTAACCCTTTTCGCCCAATACCTATCATGCTGTGCTGGTGCTTTAACTACATCTTTTTTTTTTTTGTCTCACAATGTGCTCCCAGGATCATTTCCTACAGATTTTCTGTCAGGCACTGTAAAGCAGGACAGTGATACAATGTAAATCATATTCACTATATAAAAAGATAGAATGCTGAGCACTTGGTGCTGCAGGTGTAGTCATACAGTGTAGAAAAGGTACAATGTAAAGCGTACAGCACACAATGTTACAGGGATAATGATACAATGTAGAAAATATATAATGTAAAGTGTACAGCACACAGGGCATTCGGTGCTGCAGGGATAGTGATACAATCTAGAAAGGATACAATGTATAAAAGATAGCATACAGAGCACTCAGTGTTACAGGGATAGTGATACAATGTATAAAAGATAACATAGAGAGCATTTGGTGCTGCAGAGGTATTGATACAATGTAGAAAATATACAATGTATAAAAGATAGCATACAGAACAGTGCTGCAGGGACAGTGATACCATGTAGAAAAGATACAGTGTATAAAAGATAGGTTACACAGCAGTTGGTGCTGCAGAGGTATTGATACAATGTAGAAAAGATACAATGTATAAAATATAGGTTACAGATCAGTTGGTGCTGCAGAGGTATTGATACAATTTAGAAAAGATACAATGTATAAAATATAGGTTACAGATCAGTTGGTGCTGCAGAGGTATTGATACAATGTAGAAAAGATACAATGTATAAAAGATAGCATACAGAACAGTGCTGCAGGGATAGTGATGCAATGTAGAAAAGATACAATGTATAAAATATACAATGTAAAAAAGATAGCATACAGAGCAGTTGGTGCTGCAGAGATATTGATACAATGTAGAAAAGATACAATGTAGAAAAGACAGGTTACAGAGCAGTTTGTGCTGCAGAGATATTGATACAATGTAGAAAATATTGCATACATAGCACTTGGTGAAGCAAGGATAGGGATACAATGTATAAAAGATACAATGTATAAAAGATAGCATACAGAGCAGTTGGTGCTGCAGAGATATTGATACAATGTAGAAAAGAGAGGTTACAGAGCAGTTTGTGCTGCAGGGATATTGATACATTGTAGAAAAGATTGCATACATAGCAAGGATAGTGATACAATGTATAAAAGATAACATACATATCACTCAGTGATAGTGATAGTGATACAATGTATAAAAGATAACATACATATCACTCAGTGCTGCTGGCATAGTATTACATTGTATCACTTTCTGCTATGATGACAACTTTATCAGAAAGCTTTCCTTAGAAAGGTCCTGCATACAGCCCATAGAATCTTTATGGAGAGGGCTCCATATATATTATCAGACTATTTTTATTAAACCATTGCGCTTTTTCTTCCAGGTCTTTGTTGCCGTGTGCAGTCACATTCTGGACTATGACACTGAACCTCTGTGGTTGGATGCCCGAGCGGAAGACCCTTATCTAGGAGCCATGTTCTTGCAGTCCATTGAAAACATGACTAGGCTTCTAGAGCCCAGCGGAGAAAGCTTCACTCTCACTGAGCCAAATGTGGATCTGAATATTTTTTTTTTGAGCAACTACTCGTTCATATACTACAATATAACCTTCGACATATATCCCAGGGTCAATGTATATATCAAAAGTGTTCAATTACAAGAACTCGTCACACGTGGCAATCTGACAGTGGCAAGTATAGTCCTTAAGAATCTAGCTAGAATCCTCCCTAATCATTATGATGAAGATCTTGAAGGCGCTGGCCAAACCGTAAAAAACCTTATCCTAATCAACACTATTATGATGAACAATGAAATTGTACGACAGGTTGGAGTAGATGTGATATTTGATCATGTAGATGAATTAAATGAAACCAGAAGAGGATATGCTCAGTGTGTATTTTGGGATTACAGGTTGTTTGATGGTGTTGGAGGTTGGTCATCAGAGGGATGTCTGTCCTACCCTGAGGAGAACAGTACAAAGTGCAGCTGTAATCACGTCTCCTCTTTTTCGGTGTTGAAGTATGGCGGCTCCTCCTCCAGACGTCTGAAGAATTTTACTTCCGTTCTTCTCAGCCGCATCGGTGTCACGATATCCATCATCTGCCTTATTGTTTGTCTCGTCGTTTACATTGTTATGAGGAATTCAATAGTTAGGAATAAGATTTCATTTTTCCGGCACATGTCTGTGGTCAACATCACTCTATCTCTGTTGATTGCTGATTCGTGGTACTTGGCCTCATCCTTTATAAAAAAGCGGCAATATAATAGATTCTGCATTGCAGCAGCTTTCTTTGAACATCTCTTTTACCTGGCTACATTCTTCTGGATGCTGTTCGAAGGTCTAATATTGTTTCACCAGATGATCTTTGTCTTTCACCAGTTAATCAAAAGAGCTGTTATCCCCACCATGGTGACTATCGGTTACGTTTGTCCACTGTTAATCTCTATAGTGACTCTTGCTGTTTATTATCCACAGAGGACATATATTGAAGAGGAGGCTTGCTTTCTCAATGAAGAAAATGGGGTCATACACACTTTCTCTATACCAGTAATAATCATCATCGTGGTGAACATTATCATTCTGCTGGTGGTGGTCTTGAAATTGCTGAGAACTTCTGCGTCAGAACGACCAGAAGGAGAAGACAAGGAGGCCTTGATAGAGATCTTAAAATCCCTCCTATTTCTAACACCGACCTTTGGCATAACGTGGATTCTTGGAACTGTGCTACCTCTGATATGTAGTGTTCACCCATTTTTTCATCACTTTTTCACAATTTTGAATTCATTCCATGTAAGTGAGCCTTTAGTTGGGAATTTGTTGACTCTCTCCAGGGCTGGATTTACATCTGAGGAGCCTGTAGGCATAGAAATCTGAAGCATCCCCCCCCCCTGATAGGCCATCTCCAGTGGACACCTCCACAATGCTCATAAGCTCCATATTGCCCTCATCATCTCCATATTGCCTTCACATTGCCCCCAGCAGCTCCATATTTCCCCTCACATTGCCCCCCATCAGCTCCAGCTTGCCCCCATCATCTCCATATCCACTCACATTGCCCCCATCATCCCAATATTGCCCCTCGCATGTCACATTGCACCATCATCTCAATATTGCCCCTCACATGTCACATTGCCCCCATCATCTCAATATATTGCCCCTCACATTGCCCCCATCATCTCATTATTGCCCCTCACATGTCACATTGCCCCCATCATCTCAATATAGTCCCCACCCCCTTTTCCTATCTCATTGGAGAAAAGAGGTATGTGCCTCCTTTAGCACAGAGCTGTAGCTGCTGCCTGCTGGATCTCCCGCTCGGTCTGTAATGCAGAGCGCTGGGTGATGATGTCATCTCCCAGCGCTCTGCATTATTACCAAAGAGCCGTCGGTGATGAGGGAGCTCGGCAGCTCTACATGTCTGTGCCGAAGAAGGCACAGACCTCTCCTCTGAGATCTCTCCATGTTGTTGCGGGCGCCAAGTGGGGGGCAGGGGTGACTGGCGAGGCTAATAAAAAAAAAAAAAAACAAGGCAAAAAACGATCCCAGCAATGACGGGCGCCCCTCTGTGGGATGCGCCTGTAGGCTGGTGCCTACTCTGCCTTATTACAAATCCGGCCCTGTCTCTCTCACAGAAGATTCTTTCACCATGTAATCTTATTTTTATATACCAAGTAGGGATGAGTAAAAGATCTGTATATTTGATAAAAAAACAAAATGCAATCCTGTCTGCTCCAAACAAAATTACAAAATGTGAACCCTGTGTACAGCATATTTTATATCAATGTGTTCATTTAAAAAAATTAAGATAAGTCTGTATAAGCTCACTTACCTCGTCAAGATCCCCAAAGCAAGTCCTATCCACAATCCTATTAAATCTCATCCTAAATCTAAATTGTTTGGAGCAGCTCAGGATTGTGTTTTGCTTTCAGTCAGAAAAAAGAAGAGAGAAGGGCGCCCAATAGTACAATATTGTCCAGTAAATAGATATATGAAATAAGACCGTGGGTAATTGCAGCAGTCAGCTAGGATGTCAGCTGACACATGCATATTCAGAGTAATTAAACCCGCCTCCTCTCAGGTAACAGTAATTAAAATATCCAGACTGCACTGCTTATCAAAGAAGGTTGATATTTAATAAAAGATATATTCTGGTCAAAATATGTTTAAGCTTGCTTACCTTTCTAAATTACCCATTTAAAGCGAGTCCTATACAATATCCTATCAAATACATATTGCCATCTTAATGACATATAAAAGCACTTTAAAGCAAACACTCCTAAATTTGAAAATTGTTCCTGATGAGTTTGCTTGTGAAAAAACGCGTAGTTGAAAACACCTAAACATTACTACTAAAGATATGGCATATCCTCATGATTAGAATGGCCTGGTTTTAAGAAAAAGTATTTTGCAGTGAGTGGATGAGGATCCGAATGGACTGAAACATTACCACCAGCCCCCTTTTTATAGGCCTATCCCATCCACCACTACAAACCACATAAGAACTATATAACACAGCATGATTACAGGTAAACCAATACCAAACAAGCCAATCAAAATAAGGTTATGTTCCATGCCTTTAATCCCTTAAAGGGATAGTAATGTTTCACAATAAAAACAGCTCTAATTAATCATCATAGTATTTGGACTTTGGAGAGTGTTATTTCAATTCTGTCTGAGTTGTAGTACAAGAGTAATTCAATGACAAAGTATCCCCCTCCCTCCCCTTTTACTGATGTAACACTGCTCAGCCAGAGCAGAAGGGAGGTGCCCAGGTAGACTGCAGAGAGGGACAATCTTCAATTAAGATAAGGGAAAAACCTGAAAAACTTGTCAAGGGGGGCAGGGCTTTCATTGTTCTCATAGGAAGAAGATTGTCCCCTTCTGTTATCTGTCTGGTCTATGGACTGGATTCCACATCTGAGAAGAGATGGCTTACACTAGGTAAAAGGGGCGGGAGGGGAAACTTTGCTTGTGAATATCTCTCAAACCATAAAGGTTTGAGAGATAAGACTTATATCATTCTTCATGTTTTTTTAATGCCTACAAAATAAAATAAAGTTAAAATGAAGTATTACTATCCCTTTTAAGGACCAGTGGTCCCGGGTGTGTGGTCCTTTAAGGAATACATAGGAAATTTTGATGTGCCATCACAACCGATCACGTGTGCTGAACTGAAAGAGATCGCTCCGGTCTTGAAGTGATCAATTTCAGTGCCTGTTATTACTCACAACGCTCCTGCAGGAGCGCTGTGAGTAAAAAGTAAGTGACGTGCCAGGACCGTCACTGGTCCTTAAGTGCCGGACAGCCGCGACGGTCCTGGCACGTCACTGGACGTGAAGGGGTTAAAAAACACATTTGAAATAATGTTTTCTCTAGCGTCATTGAGAGATGCAGGGACCATGGAGTTAAGCAGTGTGCCTATAGGAGGCAGGGAGCTCTAAACAGAAACTCCACCCACTTCCCAGCTCCTAACCCGTACCC
The DNA here is from genome assembly GCA_037306005.1 of Rhinophrynus dorsalis. Classification (NCBI taxonomy): domain Eukaryota; kingdom Metazoa; phylum Chordata; class Amphibia; order Anura; family Rhinophrynidae; genus Rhinophrynus; species Rhinophrynus dorsalis. The sequence goes on from CM074720.1 coordinate 554,172,582, forward strand.
CTGCCTAACTGCCTTCACTTGTCTAAGAGTGTCCCTCAAGGAGATCCAGGGCTATATTTATCAAGAGAAATTCTGATTAGCTAGACTTTTTTTTATTTTAATTTCAGTCCTAAAGCTTGTGAGGACCCTCACTTTATGAGAAGAGTCCCCTTATCATAACTCTAGAATTCCCAGCTTCCTTCCTTTGGAATAGCCAACAGTTATGAACTGTAGAGACCCAAGCCTGCCTTAAATTGTCTCTGCAATGTTATTTTGACTCAGCTGAAGAGCCGTCCGGTGTGCGGAGGAGGGAGGGGGGAATGTTACCTGCATATTACTCAAAAACTATACATGTTATTTAAAAAAAAGATTTGGATCATTTTATTTATGTATTTAAGAAGAATAAATTTAAATAATTTTTAATATAGTAACATAGTTGATTAGGCTGAAAAAAGACATGTGTCCATCAAGTCAAGCCCATGCCAAAAACACCCCTGTTGATCCAGAGGAAGGCAAAAAAAAAAACCCTCTGGAACAATTTCTAATTTAGCCCCAAGTGGGGGAAAAAATTCCTTCCTGACTCCAAATAGCAGTCAGACATTTCCCTGGATCAACATCCTATCTGCATTGAAGCCAACTGTTATAATTTTCAACATCCTGTCTGCACTGAAGCCATCTGTCATAATTTTCAATATTGTTCTGTGCTACATAGGCATCAGTTGCTTTTTTGAAAGCAGTTGCATTATTTGCAAGTACAATATGAAGAGAATTCCATAGCTTTACTGCCCTTACTGTAAATAATCCCTGCCTTTGTTTTAGTTGAAAGCGCCTTTCCTCTAGTCTTAAGGCTTCCCACCCCTGCTCTACAAACAACTCCCAGTTCACCCACACACAGAGGAGACCATCCAACCACATTATTATTGTGGGCTTGGTTCACCAAGAACACGTTTTGGATAACGGACAGGTACAGGCTTATGTGCTAAAGTACTCAAGCAAACCAGATGCATCAATGGGGAAAAATAAAAATTCCCCAAATTTCCATTGATTAAAACAGGGGTTTTAACTGCTTCAGTGATGACGTTCAAGGTTAAAAGTTCAATTTCTGTGTAGATATGCAATGGTAAATTAAAGGCATATTAATACTTAATATATAAAAAAATATAAATTGTACTGTTTACCCACCCTGAGTAAAACAAGAGTTCTCCCAACTCTGAAAGGTGTTTTATTCAAAAGATATTACTGCTCAAACTTGATTTTTTTAAGTGCAGTATCACAGTGGCCTGAAATGTTACAGTGGTGCTGTTGCTACACCATCCTGTGGGTAGTCTATTGGATGGTATAGTAACAGCGCCACTGTACAATTTCAGGCCTTGTGATGCTGCATCTAAAAAATTCAATTTTGAGCTAAAATATCTTTTGAATTAAATATATTAGTGATATAAAAGAGCTTACAGTTGATATGGAGCTACATTAGTGATATCGCAGATATTACAGTTGATATGGTACAACATTAGTGATATCACAGAGCTTACAGTTCATATGGAGCTACATTAGTGATATCGCAGATATTATAGTTGATATGGTGCAACATTAGTGTTATCTCAGATATTACAGTTGATAAAGCACTACATTAGTGATTTCACAGATATTACAGATGATATGGAGCTGCATTAGTGATATCAAAGATATTACAGTTGATATGGTGCTACATTAGTGTTATCTCAGAGTTTACAGTTGATATGGCGCAACATTAGTGTTAATACAGATATTACAGTTGATATGGAGCTACATTAGTGATATCACATATATTACAGATGATATGGCACTACATTAGTGATATCACAGAGCCACACCTCCCAATTGTCCCTCTTTAGGAGGGACAGTCCCTCTTTCAGACCCAAATCCCTCTGTCCCTCTTTTCTACCTTTTTGGCGCTCTTTTCAGGAGATCAGAATAAGTAGTGTTTATTACATGCTCCACAACAATAGATAAATAGATAAATGTGTAGTTAATCTTTAATATATAAATCAATCTGTGTAAATAAAATACTTTGGTCTTGCTCTAAATAATTTATTCAGTGACACAAAGAGGAGCCGGTAGGTTATGAAATAGCCTAAAACTTCTGGGTAATGCCCCGCCCACCAGCCACACCCCCATAAACACCACCTAAAACAAAAGTGTCCCTCTTTGGCCATTTGAAATGTTGGGAGGTATGCAGAGCTTACAGTTGATATGGAGCTACATTAGTGTTATCACAGTGCTTCAAGTTGATATGGAGCTACATTAGTGTTATCACCGATATTACAGTTGATATGGCACTACATTAGTGATATCACAGATATTACAGTTGATATGGAGATAAATTAGTGTTATCACCGATATTACAGTTGATATGGCACTACATTAGTGATATCACAGAGCTTACAGTTGATATGGAGCTAAATTAGTGATATCACAGAGCTTACAGTTGATATGGAGCTACATTAGTGTTATCACCGATATTACAGTTGATATGGCACTACATTAGTGATATCACAGAGCTTACAGTTGATATGGAGCTACATTAGTGATATCACAGAGCTTACAGTTGACATGGAGCTACATTAGTTATATCAGATAGCTTACAGTAAGTACAGCTACATTAATGATTCTATAAAGCTTATAAGGCAAATAGGTTATCCTAGTATGACCGGACCAGGGGAGCAAGTGCCACCTTATCGCCATAGACCAACCCTTCCTTGTGTGGGAGTTTGGTGTCCTACAGTCCTGCAACAGAGAATCTTGTCTGCTGCCATGGTCATTTTATCCATTAGTAATTAACATGCCTGAGCACCTTCTTGTCCCAAATCCTCCAGAGGTCCACTAAGGACTGGCGCTGGTAGTGTCCAAATTATGCAAATTGTACTATAAAGTGGGCAAGGATTTATTGGATTGGTGGGATAGGGAGGAGGGAAGAACAAGGCAGAGAGACTGATTGGAACTGGCAGGGAAGTGGGTGGAGTTACAAGGGAACTCACTAAGGCCTGATAATCAGCCTCGGTCCCCAGACACCTGACAATTAAAGAGATAGTAATGTCAAGCTATAAACGCATATCTGATTATTCCTTATACTTTTTTATAATGCCCTGTTCTGTTCTAAATGTTCATATCGGTGTAGTTTTATTGTAATTTTATTTTAAAGTTTCTCCCTCCTGCCCCTTTTCCTGACATCAGTCTTCTTGCTTCAGATCAGAAATCCGGTCCTGACAGATCGCAGTGAGGGACAATCTTGTGTCAAGGGGGCAAGGTTTGCCTTACACAGACACACAATAATGTCCCTCTTGGTGATCTGTCCAGTCAAGCAACCGGATCTTAGATCTGAAGGAAGAAGAGTGATGTGGGCAAAAGGGGTGGGTGGAGAAACTGTATAATTACAATACAATTACACTGATATGGACATTTCAAAAGGTACAGAGCATTATAAATGGATCCCTTGCTCTCTGTGCCTAGGGAATCCAGCTGCACCCTCCTGATGAGGCCCAACAAGGCTGATACGTATGCCAGGGGTTAGCTGACTTGCCCTTCATTTTGGAACTTGACCACCCTTTTGGGCGGGATTAGTCTAATATGTACATGGAAATGTCTCCTGTGTGATGGCACTAGAGAGCTAAAACGTAATGCTTCTGAGAGGTATCTAGCCTTAGAACAGGCCAGTGTGCTGTTGTTTATCCTCAGAATCAGGGGCGGATTGTGGTACAATACCAGCCCGGGGGATGTTTTTTATTTAACTGGCCCACTAGCTGGTATTTGAGTGCAGGGGGTACATAGTGCATTGCTCAGCACTGATAAAGAGGCATAAATGCTTATCTATTAATCCCTTGACCTACTGTATGCAATACATTATCAGTTATTAACCTCTTGCATGTCTGAGAGGTATACAGCAATGTGTTATACAATTAACCCATTGATTATCTCATAAATGCACAGGAATGTGTACCTCAATGATTAACCCTTGTGTGCTAAAGAGGCAGAATTCATCAGTAATTAACATCTTTATTCACCTTTCTGGCATACAAGGGGTCAATTACTCATGAATTATGCCTCTTGAGCATATAAGGGGTTAAACAGTGAGGTACTGCACCTATGAGAAATTAAATGGGTTAATAACAGAATAAAACATTGCTGTAATCCTCTCTGGCATGCAAAGAGTTAATAACTGATTATTTATACCTCTCTAAAGCATACAGGAGGTTAAAGGGTTAACAGATGATAAATTAAGTTTCTTAATAACTACCAACACTGAGATCTGACTCCCTCTCTAATTCTTGCATATCACTTAGTAGCAAGGGGTTAAAATCAGCAGACACCATACCTGAGTTAAAAATAAACCTTTTATCTGTTACTTTTTTTCTTTAACCCATTGAGTGCCAAAGTGGTACGCAACGCATTGCTTTACAATGCGTTGCGTACCACCCTAGCACTCAAAGGGTTAACACGCCATATATGCAGACCTCAAGACAGTTAAGAAGAATTATACACTACCATCTCAAACTGTGATCCAGAAGCTCTGCCTGGACACACACTGCAGGCAGAGCAGGGACGGCTAAGTCAGCCTTGGGGGCGGGACAGTTAGAGAGGACAGGACCCGGTCTTCACTGCTGCTCGGTTCTGGTGAGTTGTGCCTCACAGTCCAGTGTTGTGAACTGGAGAGGTGAGATCATATGATCTCCCTACCGGCCCACAACTGGGGCAGCCCACCGGGGGATGCCCGATCCCCCGATAGGACAATCCGCCCCTGCTCAGAATCCTCTCACATATTTTCCGTCTCTTATAAAAAAAAAAAAAGTATAAGGAAGAATCGGATATGCATTTATAGCGTAACATTAATATCTGTACAATCCGCACAGAATTGATTCATAGTGCGATTAGGGTGTGTTGCATATACCGCTAGTCCTAAAAAGGGTTGAGTATGTATTTAAATGACGCTATTAACTTCATCGTACATGTATTTCCATATTCAGTAATTATAGTTTTTTGTGTATATTTCTCAGGGCGTATTCATCTTGATATTTGACTGCCTCATGAACAAAAAGGTGAGTCCCGTTCACTAACGGACTCTTGGTAATTTGCTGATGATGACCTAGCATTGTGTAATATAATGATGCCCCCTATAGATCATGTTTAGTAATGGTGCCTCTCTCTACATGTGCAGGTGAGGGGAGTGCTTTCACGCAAGGTCCATAGTTACTCATGCCCAGAGATTCCATCCGTGGTCTGGCTGTGGAAAAGAAGAGGAAAAAACTCTTATAGTATGGTAAGAGATTAATTCTGACTAAACCCAGCACATCATACATGTATGCAGTGAGAATTACCACGTTCAGCATTGGGATACCTGAATTCATTGACTTGACGTACAACCCACATTAATGCAGGGGCATAACTACAAGAGGTACTGTTAGGGAAAGGAACCAGACAGACACAAAGATGTAAAATGCAAAACACCTTTATTAAAATAACAAAAGCAAATGAAGCAAAATTGTGATGCAGTAGCGTAAATCAAAAGACAAGCCGGGGTCAGGAACCAAGACAGTTACTCAGCCAAGCCTGGGTCAGGAACACGGAGATCAGCGATGTCAGGAACAAGAAAGGAGTCAGGAGCCAGAAGGGACGTCAGAGGAAGCCAGGTCATGCACAGGTAATCAGGAACTCAGTAGAACGCTCTTGCAGCCAGAAGCAGACACAAGGGCAAGGAGGAAGTGAGCCAAGCTGCTTTAAATACCCTGGAAGGGGTTGGCTGATAACAGTCAGGTGACAAATCACAGAGAGGTCAGCTGATTCAGCCTAACCCAGGAAAGGGAAGGTAGCAACAATCAATCAGCAGAGTGCTAGATTAGCTCAGGCAGCAGAATCAAACAGCAGAGTTAGAGCAGCTCAGCCAAACCTTGACAGGTACAGAGAGTTCAGATGTACTGGTGCCAAGCATCCAAGATTAAATAGGTTCTAGTTATGAACCAGGTAGAATAATTTAATGTTGGGAGTCCTTAAAAATGTCCGCCAGGCAGCACCACTGGAATCCACTCACATCTCCAAACACACACTGCACAAGGCCAACCGTGCTAAGCACTATTGCTTTAGGGTGCATTGGAAACTGCTTGTTTCAAGGTAAAACTTTGTTAGTGTATATAAAATAAAGACACTGCATATATTACTCATCAAGTTACAGTTGAATCAATTACAGCTGTATTAAACTTTCATTTGATTTACATGATTCTTGTAAAGACAGAAAGAATGTTGTGGGTTTTTTTGTTTTTTTTTTTAAAGCGGAACTCTCACTTAATATAAAGTCTCCCTCCAATAATTAAACACATGGCGACTAGCTTCATAATACTTCTATTACCTCTCAGAGGTGCCAGATTCTAAACTAATCCTTAATCTTCGGAGACCGGAAACCAGAAATCAGCGCAGACATCTTGTCTTAGAGATGCCTGCGCTGTCAGTCCCGGTCTCCTCTAAGAAGCATTGCACTGTGCCATAAGGTAACCACAAGGGACTGACGGCGCAGGTGCGCGGACGGCACTAACTTGGTCGTCAGTCTCCGAAGATTAAAGGGATAGTAATACTTCGTTTCAACTTTATTTTATTTTGTAGGCATTAAAAAAACATGAATAACGATATAAGTCTTATCTCCCAAACCTTTATGGTTTAAGAGATATTCACAAGCAAAGTTTCCCCCTCCCTCCCCTTTTACTGATGTAACACTGCTCAGCCAGATCAGAAGGGAGGTGCCCAGGTAGACTGCAGAGAGGGACAATCTTCAATTAAGATAAGGGAAAAACCTGAAAAGCTTGTCAAGGGGGGCAGGGCTTTCATTGTTCTCATAGGAAGAAGATTGTCCCCTGCTGTTATCTGTCTGGTCTATGGACTGCATTCCACATCTGAGAAGAGATGGCTTACACTAGGTAAAAGGGACGGGAGGGGAAACTTTGCTTGTGAATATCTCATAAACCATAAAGGTTTGAGAGATAAGACTTATATCGTTATTCATGTTTTTTTTAATGCCTACAAAATAAAATAAAGTTAAAACGAAGTATTACTATCCCTTTAAGGAATAATTTAAAATCTGGAGGGTGACTTTATACAGTGTGAAAGTTCCGCTTTAAGAAAGATCATAAAACAAAAGGGCCTAGATGCACTAAAGGTCAAAGAGGGCTACAAATGTCGATGTTCTGTCAGAGCAGTGTTGTAGGCACCTCCTCAGTATTCACAAATTGTCTATGACATCACTTCACCAGAACTCCGACAAATAAATACCCACATCGACATCAATCCGACATGCCTTCACCAGGTCTACGAAGTCGTATTCTTATAATCGACAATTGCTCATTTCCATATAGAAATTAAGCATAATCAGATACATTCGTATGCAAGGGGGTGTGTTGATATTATAATGTGACACTTTGACTCATTCAGGAAACTGATAGCAGCCTCTGCTGTTGGAGTTCACAGTCTCCACTTCACCTGCCTCAGGCTGTTATAGCTGGGATCTCCCCTGTACTCTCCTATGGAGTAACAGCAGGGAGAGCTGCAACAGTCTAAACCACATTCTTTGTGCTTCCCTACCCAACCAGTAGGGGGATACAGAGAAGGCTTTCAGCACCATGGACAGCACTGAATGCCATAGGGATGTGCACTGCTCACCCCTGTGGCATTCATAGGGTTAAGAGCCAGCTGCAGTTTGTCCACTTTAGGTAGACAAGTCATTAGGTATCTCATGTGTTTTTGAATGTGAATCAGGCCCGGACTGGCCATCGGGCATACCGGGCATTTGCCCGGTGGGCCGGTCCGGCGACTCAGGCTCTGTAGTAATACAGAGCGCTGGGAGATGACATCTGCATTACTGCGTCCCGCGCGCGGGAGATTCAGCTCTGTGCCGAAGGAGGCACAGAGCACTGTTAAGTCCCTGGTGATCTAGTGGCATACCATGAGGTAGGGGATCAATGGGCATTGTGGAGACGAACGGGCTTTATCGGGCATGGATCAAGGGACATTGTGGAGACGAATGGGCAATGTGTAGATGAAGGGGCTTTATGGGGCACTGATGAAGGCGGCATTGTGGAGATGAAGGGGAATTGTTGAAGGCGGCATTGTGGAGATGAAGGGGCATTGTGGAGATGAAGGGGCATTGTGGACATGAAGGAGGTATTGTGGAAGGGGCAATGTGGAGATGAAGGGGGCATTGTGGTGATGAAGGGGGCAATGTGGAGATGAAGAGGGCATTGTGGTGATGAAGGGGGCAATGTGGAGATGAAGAGAGCAATGTGGAGGTGAACAGTGTGGGCGATGTGGAGGTGGGGAGGAGGATGGGGTGGGCAGTGTGGAGCTGGGCAGAGTGTGGGGGTGAATATGTGGGCGGGTCAGGGGATTGTGTCCGGGTCGGAGGGGGGGTGGGGGCATCAAAATGCACCTTCGCCCTGTGTATACATAAATCCTTGTACCGGCCCGGGGGCCGGTCCGGGCGGTAAAAAAAAAAAAAGCGAACACGCGCGCCCCCCCCCCCCCCCCCCCCAAGGGCTGCTCGGAAAATAAAAATGGGCTGCTCAGCTTTAAATGCCCGGGCCTATTTTTTGTCCCAGTCCGGGCCTGATGTGAATTGTAGGGCTTGCTAAGAATAAAGCAAATAATTGCTCTAATATTGTAACTCTAGTTCACAGAGACCGCCATGTCCTATTTTTCCTCAGGTAGTACACGCATTGCAGTTGTCACTGGTTAGGAGATGCCACAAGCAAACAGGGTTAGAACAGTCACGTCAGGAAGAGTAAAAGAGGAAAGATAACTTAGCGCTGTAAATCAAATTGCACCAACAGATTAAATGAATGAAAACAGTATATAGTTAGTTCAGCCAGAGATTAGATCTGTCACTCTCAGAATCCAAAACCAAATATCAATATTATACCCCGGCGCTCCAATCTACATACCAATAAACTGTTACTTAATAACATGCATGACTCAACATGAGCGTAAAGCATGCTCTGCACCCCAATTTCATATATCTGTCCCACTGTGCAATTCATTTGATATGCTGCCTTTGTGTTATTTTGCATGATGTATCATTACATTGTAGAGTCCACAGTATTGTCCATTCATCTGACTCTATTCCCCAAGGAATGTCATTCTATTTACAGACATTCATGTTATGTGCAAAAAGGCACAACGTCCCTTAAAGACCACAGTTAATTTCACTAATAGGGATGAGTGAAAAGACAAATTTTGTTCCTGTGGGAAATCTCACCAATAGAAAAGCCACTTTTTCCCGGTTTTCATGTCCTCAGGAAAGGACCGGTGATAGTCCTGGCACTTCACGGATTTTGTGCTTACAGCGCTCCTGCTGAATTACTGTAAGCGCAAACGGGGTCTGAAATTGACTGCTCCAAAACCCGTTTGGTGCGCTGGTACACGTCATCTGTCATGTGTACCAGCATGTCGACCAGCTTCAAAGAGACCCTTAAAGGGGGATAGTAATACTTAAAATGTAAAAAAATATATGTTGTAGGGTTTATCCCCTTGAGTAAAACAAGGGTACTCACACCGCTGGGAGATATTTTATTAAAAAATTATAACAGCTCAAACTTGGATTTTTTAGGTGTAATATCACAGTGGACTGAAAATTTACAGTGGCGCTGTTGCTACACCATCCTATGGAGATTTATGGTCTACGGACCAGAGCAGTCCATAAGATGGTGTAGCAACAGCGCCACTGTACATTTTCAGGCCACTGTGATATTGCAACTAAACAATTCAAGTTTGAGCGGTTATAATTTTTTAATAAAATATCTCTCAGCAGTGGGAGTACCCTTGTTTTACTCAGGGGGATAAACCCTACAACATATATTTTTTTACATTTTTAATGTTACTATCCCTTTAAGGGGAGTTCACTTACCGGACTGCTAGTCCTTAAGAGGTTAAGGACCACATGTAGTGTGCTACGTGTTGCGGCATGATCACAAGTCCAAAAATCATAAAGAAAGCAATCACCTCTATTTGTTGTTTCAGGACCAACGCAACATAGAAGAAAGCATGGAGAGATACAAAACGGTTTGAAAACGACAGGAAATTCTGTGTTATCCATAAAAGGTTTATTATGTCTGCATTATTTCATGGAAAATATCACAAAATATGGGAAACCTATATTTATTAAAGCTCTCCCTGATGAGTGAAACAAGGATATACCTACTGCTGCTATTTTGTTGTGGTGCTCAGCAGGAAAATCCTTACAAAATGAATAAATCAAATGAATGAGTATCACAGCATGTAACAATATCTTTATTTTAAGATGAACCTTTTATTTTCAGGGTTAAGCTTTCAAGAGCAACAACCTCCCTTTATGAATCAAAAGCAATACTAATTATCAAAATGAAACATCCAAATTAAAAGCTTGGGTTAAGAAAACACAAACTGATAAGCTACAAATCACCCGAAAGATAGAGCGAAATCTATTATTCACAGAAATAAATGTAAAATAAGGAAAAAATTACGAGGAAGATGGGTCAATATGAACAGAAGAACATAAACTGCAGCTTATCAGTTTGCGTTTTCCTAACCCAGGTGTTTAACCCCTTAAGGACTACTTAACGTACTATGGCCATCATGGTCCTTATACCCTTAACCCCTTTGCGTCCTGTGACGTACCCGGACCGTCACGCTGGTCCGGCACTTAACGACCAGTGACGGTCCTTATACGTCACGTACTTTCACTCGCCGCTCTCCTGCAGGAGCGCGGTAATACCGGGGACTGAACTTGATCGCTCCAAGACCGGAGCAATCTCTCTCAGTCCCTCATTCGACATGCCGGAACACGTGATCAGTCACGTGGGATGGCACATCGAACTCGCCTATCTGGTCCTTAAAGGACCAGACACCCCAGGACCGCTGGTCTTTAAGGGGTTAAGGACTGATGGCAGTCATTGTATGTCACTTACTTTTTACTTACAGCGCTCCACCGGGAGCGCTGTAAGTAAAAATAGGGCCTAAAAGTGACCGTTCCAAGACTGGAGCGGTCTCTTTCAGGTCCCAAAGCGGAGCTCCGATACACACAACAGGTCACGTGTACTGGCGCGTCGGCAAGGATCAAAGCGGTCCTTTTGGGATAGAAACATCCCAGGACCGCTGGTCCTCAAGGGGTTAAACTAGATGTTTCATTTTGATGATTAGCATTGCTTTTGACTTGATAAAGGGAGGTTATTGCTCTCAGAAGCTTGTCCTGAAAATGTAATGTTATTCCAATATAAAAAGGCACAGGAGTAACTATAAGTCACCGACCCTGGTGCAGAAACTGCCTTGTCCCCCCCCCCCTTCCCACATTGCCCCCAGTCTCCATACCCCCCCCCCCCCCAATCTCCACATTGCCCCCAGTCTGCATTACTAGAGCGCTGCAGAGGGAGAAGGCACAGACCTACTTGCTGCGGACGCAAGGCGAGGGGTTGGCCGGGCCCAGTCGCAGGTGTGACCCCTATAGTTATACCAGTGAAAAAAGTTATTATTACATACTGTGATCTTCTTTCATTTGGCATCTACACCAATGGACTAACACAGCTATCCTTAAAGGAGCAGTAAACTTTTTTATGAAAAAAATATATATTGTAGAGATTTTTCTATTGAGTAAAATAAGGGTACTCCCACTGCCGAGAGATTTATATTTCCAGAGTTATTACAGTTTAAACCCATGTTTTTTTTACATTAGCAGTGCCCTCTAGTGGTCAAATTCTAATTAGATTTCCTGTTAGATTCTAATTGAGAGGAAAGTCAGAAAAGTCAGAGACATACAGTTCTCCAGAGAATGTGATAGAAACTGCTGAGTCACTTCCTGTCAGAACTATCAGGAAGTAATCACAGTAAATTCACTTCCTGTCAGTTAGAACTATCAGGAAGTAATCACAGTAAATTCACTTCCTGTCAGTTAGAACTATCAGGAAGTAAACACAGTAAATTCACTTCCTGTCAGTTAGAACTATCAGGAAGTAAACACAGTAAATTCACTTCCTGATTATTTAAACTGCTATAAATTTTGAATAAAACATCTGACAGCGATGGGAGGGACCTTGTTTTTTTCAGCAGGAAATGCTCTGTAAAATATGTGTTTTCATAAAAAAAAAAAAAGTTTACCGCTCCTTTAAGTATAGAATGGGGAGGCAGAAGCACTCACTTTGGATAAGCATTTGTCCAGGTGCACATTCCCATAGAAAAGAAACACATATAGAGTGTAAGGAAGAGGGCAGCACCCGTGGGACTTATTACAAAATAGTTTATTCGGCAAGCAAATGGCCAAGGGCAAATGGTCAATGTTTCTGTCACAAGACCTTCATCAAGAGAATTTTAGATTTTTTTTTATTCTGTATATTGAAAGTATACCATGTGAAGCGGCACAGTTGAATAGGAATTATATTTATCCTCTATTTCCTATTTTGCTTTATTTTCATATATTTCTTGATAAAGGTCTTGTGACCGAAACGTCGACCATTTGTTTGCCGAATAAACAGTTTTGCAACATGTTCCACGGGTGCTGTCCTCCTTTTTACACTCTAAATTATAAAATATATATATTATACATATATATATATACACACTGTGACGGGGGTACAGGGGTTACTAATTGGTAGACCGAGGGTTAAGCGATTTATCCAGCTAGACAAAAAGATAATAAATTGCATTTATTAGAGAGGTCACTGCACACAAACTTAGGACAACAATTACAGGAAACAAACAGGGGTAAAACATAAAAACTAAACACTTCTGCTGTTCTCTTCTTGGTGGCACAGATTGCCAGGGGGTACATATAATACTCACAGTCCATTTTAGCCTAATGCTGGAGCATACACATAGTCCCACTAAAGGCAAGAGTAGGCACCCCGCCCACTCCACATGCTGCTGGATTACATGAAGGTTCCTTGTATCTTTTAGTCCTGGCAGAGGAGTTGGGGAAGACATCCTAAGATCCTTCTGGTGGGAACATCAGGGTACTCTCTCTGTGTCTGAAGCCACCTTGACTTACAGCCCACAACTGAAAAGGGGACCTGGCCCTACAGTGCCCGCTCACTCTAACTCTTCTGGTGAGGGCACTCACCAGTCCCAGTCTCTGCAGTACTCCTTTAGAATGCCCATGGACCCTAGGCCTCCCACCATTATGGAGAGGCCTACCTCCTGTTCCTACATTTTGCAACTCTTCTTTTTTTTCTACCCACCCCCTACAGGATGTGATGTCACAGGTACCATCTACCAGGTCTGTTCTGCTTGGCCTGATGTGAGGGGGAAGATACACACATTCCACACACAGATTTGCCCTCCCCCCTCTATCTGACCAACACTGGCTATCTCATAACACAATCTCTGGGTTTAGTTAGACTGGATGGCACCATCCCTCTGTACATCATACACACTAACCAACCCATTCACTGCTGGTAACTGGACAACCCTCTCTAATGCATGCACACACAGTGGACATTAATGTTTCAAGCATGGGAACACATGTTAAGACAATGGCGATCACTGAAAACAGACATATTTCTTTCTCTGGGTGACAACCATTCCGTCACACACACAAAATAGATTGATATCTAGATATCCAGGGATTGTAGGAGACATCACACAGTCATATAGCAAAACCAAAGATTATTTATTGCATCCGACCTAAATGTTTTCAGTTCACTGGGAACTTTCCTCAGGTCATTTTTGCCCCACAGAAGGTCCCCAGTGGACAGAAAACATTTTGGCTAGGATGCAATAAATATTTTTTTTATTTTTCCTACATGACTGTGTGCTGTCTGCTAGGATTCATGGATACCCCAGGCAGAGTATATTTAAGCACGTTTTCTGTGGGACGTGCATCATATTGTTAAATTGTGTGTGTATTATATGCTAAGATTGGTTATGAGTGCCACAGCCCTTTGTATATTTATCTTACCCTTTAAATGCATCTGTCATAGCATTCTAGGATGGAACTTGGGAGTGACAGAACATAACATCGATATCACAGCTCCAAAACCTTGGAACAGATGCAACATCAAGATCCTTCTTTATCCAGCTCACACAAGGAACAGTTAACCTTAAAGATTGTGAGCTATACCAGCTCGAACCTTCGTTTTCTGCAGTGTGTGACATTTGGGTCTGTCTGAATAAAGTTATAGCTGTTTTGAATTCATGGGCTCATTTTTTGCACAGAGCTATAGGCAATAACCAGCAGAAATCAGAATAAAATCAATTCATTGTACCATCTTACTCCTGCAGGCAGCAGTTTAGACAGACTGCTGGAGATAAAGGGAAGGCAAATGACAGGGAGAGGGCAACACATCATTGTAGATGAAGGAAAGATGGCTGTGTTTTCCCTCATCTTGGATCAAGATTTGGCTCACAGTTTCACCTACAGTGAAAAACTACAGTAGCTAAAACCAGCCTCTTTATAACATTTTATATGTAAGCAGTTGATTGGGGGGGAGGGGTTCTTATTTGGTGAAAGTTAAGTTTTAAGGACCCATGCCAGTCCTGCACTTAAAGGAGCAGTAAACTTTTATTTATGAAAACACATTATGTTATAGAGCATTTCCTGCTGAATAAAACAAGGGTACTCCCATCGCTGTCAGATGTTTTATTCAAAATTTATATCAGAATAATCAGGAAGTGAATTTACTGTGTTTACTTCCTGATAGTTCTAACTGACAGGAAGTGAATTTACTGTGTTTACTTCCTGATTGTTCTGACAGGAAGTGACTCAGCAGTTTCTATCACATTCTATGGAGAACTGTATGTCTCTGACTTTTCTCTCCATTAGAATCTAACAGGAAATCTAATTAGAATTTGACTACTAGAGGGCACTGCTAATGTAAAAATACATTGTTTTAAACTGTAATAACTCTGGAAATATGAATCTCTCAGCAGTGGGAGTACCCTTATTTTATTCAATAGGAAAATCCCCTACAATATATATTTTTTCATAAAAAAAAAAAGTTTACTGCTCCTTTAAGGACCAGTGATTCTCTCTGGAATTCTGGGATGGCACAAAAAAAAGTGCTGTGGTCATAACAGCCACGCCATGCCAGATCGAGCAGTCGTTAAGGAGTTAAAGACGTTTCCCAAGGTGCCTTCCAGTGATACTGGGGGCACCAACTGGAAACCCTGTAATAGGAACAAGGTAGAAGGAACAACATTTACCATAACAGCCGAGTCATAGCCCATCCCCTCACAAAAAGTTGGGTGATTCAATGGGGGTGTGATTTTTGGCCCGCCCCCACTATCCTGCCCACCCACCACAATCTAAGGCTGAAAGAAAGAAAAAAAAAAAAAAAAAAATGGCTGCCACTCACTCCTATACCACAGACACACACACACTCTCTCTCTCTCTTTCTTTCTTTCCTACAGCTGAAAGGCCATGGTCCAAAACTGTATTATGCATCAGGGTTCCCAGCACATAGGTACAAGGTTATGGGCTCCCTACAATAAACCACTCATATGCAGCTTCTTCATTCCCTGGCTGTGGCCCTGCCAATTACTACAAGTGAGCCAATTTCTAACCAGTCGGCAGGCAGGATGCTGGGGAGTTGACTTGCTAACACAGAGAATCTGGGAAAGTGGAACAATGGCAGAGACATGATCAGGCAGTGCAGAGCAGGGCTTCAGCTGAGCTGGTAAATGGCAGAGACATGGTTGTGACTGTATTTATATATTGCACAAAGAGAGAGAGAAAGAGTAGATTGTTTGTTAGTCTGTCTGTAAGCAGAGGTGCCAGATACTATGAAGATTAATTGGAGCTGCTTTTATTGTTAAACATTACCATCCCTTTAAAATTCCCACATTCAAGTATTCACACGCTCTCTCTATTTTATATAGCAGAAATTCACCAATTACAACCCAGCAATCAAAATGAAACACGCGCACCATAGACAGACTGCAATCACCCTGCATGGGGAGAGGGAATAGCCTTTAGTTTCTTAACCCTTCCCTTATCACACTAACAAAACACAGGTAACACAGAAAAAATAGGATTTTAGTCTTATCTTGTTAAATCCTTTTCTTTTAGTTCATGCGGAATACAGGTACCATGGGGATTGACCTTTGGAAGGTGGAACACATCAGCCGACAAGGTCTTGAAGGTGGAGCCTTCCCTCTCTTGAAGGTCAACCTAGCCTCCAGTTTTTGAAGAGAGACAAAATTTCCCAGTTAAGGACAGTGAGAGAAGTGGTAGTAAGCTACTGTGAGAAAGACCCTAGAAGTACTCCCCTGTTTGTACGCCCTACGAATGGTAGACATGATCAAAGAAGCAATTGTGACCTTGGAAGCAACCTGGCCTATCCTGGGACCCTCAGGAATGATAAACAGGGAATCAGTCTTACAAAAAGAGACTGAACTGTGCACATAGAACTTAAGGCACTGACCCACATCCAACAAATGGAGATACCTTTCCTTGTCAGTCTTTGGAACAGGACAAAAAGAAGACAACAATCTCCTGATTGATGTGGAACTCAAAAACCACCTTAGGAAGGAATTTCTGAGAGGTTCAAAGAACAGCCTTGTGCTTGTGAAAAACCAGGAAAGGCGGCTTGCAAGCCAAAGCCTGTAACTCGGCAAACCTGAGGACAGAGACCACAGCCAGAAGAAAAGCAATCTTCCACATCAGAAGAAGAAAAGGAATAGTGGCAAGGGACTCAAAGGGAGGCCTCTGTAAAACTCCCAGTACCAACTTAAGGTCCCACTGAGACATGGGATCCTTATAGTCAGGGAAAGCAAGAGACCCCCTGAATGAAAACCTACACATCATGCAGGATGGCAATAAGTATCTGAAAAACACAAAGTGCAGAAATCTGCACCCTCAAGGAACTCGAGCTGAGTCCTTTGTTCACCCATCCTGGAGGAAAGAAAGGACCACCAGAAAGTCCTGTGAAGAGAGGTCCCAGTCCACACACCAAGAATGAAAAATGGAACAAACCCTGTGGTAGGCTTTGGAGGAGACCAGATTCCTAGCCTGGATCATAGTAGAAATAACCTCAGGGGCGACCCCTTTCTCCTCAATATGTGGCCTTCAACAGCCATGCAGTCAAAGCCATTCCGCCACATCCTCTTTCCAAAGGTAGCTCTGAACGAAGAGGTCCGGACTGGGTGGCAGTGGAAATGGATCTCGAATGGAAAGACTAATCAGTTCCGCAAACCACTCCCGTTCCAATAAGAAGTGACCAGGATCACATTTGCACCTTCCCATCCTTATCTTCTGAAGCACCCGGGGAATGAGAGGAATCGGAGGAAAGTCAAGCCAGGCGGAAGCACAGTGGAATCTCCATCTAGTTTGTTGCAAAGGCCAGGGGAACAACAAAAACAGGAACAAAACACTGGAACCTTCCAGTTGACTCTTGTGGCCATTAGGTCTATCTCAGGCAGTCCCCACTGTTGCACAATCAGGTTGAACGCATCCGGATGCAGTTCCCACTCTCCTGGATCTACATCCTGGCTACTTAGAAGGTCTGCCAGAACTTTTTCTATGCCTGGAATGTGAACAAGGAGATGGCCAGAACGTGGGATTCTGCCCAGCCTAGAATGTACTTCACCTTGTACCAGGAGGTGGGGCTTTGAGTGCCCCCTGAAGGTTGATGTAAGCCATGGCTGTGGCATTGTCTGTCTGTATTCTCACAGGATGACCCTTAAACTGAGAGGTTCGGTACACCAGAGCAAGGCGGATCGCCCTAAGTTCCAGAACATCCGCAGTCCACCTGCACTGGATCCCCAAGTGACCCAGCACCACACCCCATCCACTCAGACTGGCATCCTTCATGACCATAGTGCATTCCTTGATCATGAATGGCTTTCCCAGGTCCAGGTTGCACAGTTGCAACCACCACTGCAGATCCAGTCTGGATTCTGGAGAGAGGAAGAGCTGCCGATCCAGGAGATCTGTATTCCCGTGTCTGGATGACAAGTCTCTATAGCTCCCTGGTGTGTACCTGGGCATATAGCACTGCTTCTAGGGTAGACACTAGGTGGCCCAGCACCATCATGTACTCCTGAACCAGGGCAGAAGGCCACTCCAGAGCTTGGGACACATCCTGCATAATCTGTAGGATCTTGCCCTCCGACAGGAAGACTTTCCCCAGGCAGGTGTCAAACCTCATGCCGGGGAACACCAGCTCCTGAGATGGCACTGAAACACTTCGACAGTTAAGGATCCACCCATGGTAGACCAGCAGTCAAGCACATTCTTGGACCTACTGAGCTAAGAATTACTCCGAAGGAGCCTTGAACAAATGATAGTCAAGGTAAATGGTCTTATAAACTCCCCAGGTGTGAATGAAGGCTGACAAGGCCACCATGGCTCCAACACTCAAGAAGCAGAGGCCAGACCAAATGACAGAGCAGTGAACTGGTAATGATCCAAGTCCAAGGCAAAATGCAGATAGCGTTGACTGTCTGGGTGGATCGTGATGTGTAGGTACGCATCCTGAAGGTCCAGAGGTGCCAGATACTGTCCAGGGCACACTGCTGCAATGACACAGTGCAAAGGACTCCATCTTGAAGTGAGCAGCCTCCAAATACAAGTAGAGACTCTTGAGCTCCAGTATAGGACATGAGCTTTGCTTCTGTGGAGGGTACTGGAATCAGTATCTTTTTGTCCATAAGGGACTGCACCGTTTCCCAGAATAGACGCAACTTGGTCTGAGCTGTCGTTCCACTGGACTGGAAAAAACGGAAAGGAGGAAAGGACTTGAAACAGATTCTGTACCCTTCAGAGACCACCCACAAGTCTGCAATAGAGAGTTTACCCAGGCGTCCCAAAACAAACAAAGACGTCCACCTACAGGGACCTGCAGACTAGGATTCAGCGAAACATGCGGAAAAGGATTTGAGACTTAGGCCTTGAGGCTGCTCACTTGGCTTCCAGTGCTGTCTGGGCTTGACAGGGGGAGTGGGTTGGAGGCCTGTGAAGCTTGCGGCACTTGCATCTCTGTTTGGCAGGGACAAAAAAAATGCAGTTTCCTTGCCATAGTAGGGTGCTTAGTGGACATCTGAGGCAACATGGTGCTCTTGCCCCCAGACGTATCACAGGTGATCTGCTTCAGTTCAAGTCCAAACAGATATTTGCCCTGAAAAGGTAAGGATACCAGTGACTTCTTAGAAGATTGATATGCAGAACAAATCTTAAGCCGCAAGGTGCGTCGTACAGTAACAGAGAAAGCCAAGCCTTTGGCAGACAGTCTGACCTTCTCAAAGAGGGCATCTGACACGTGTTAGTCTCCATCATGTTGGCCAGAAAAGCAAACGAGTCCTCCTTGGGTGCATCCGCACGGACAGTCTTCATCATTTGCTCACCCCAGACTGCGACAGGTATGTTGACCCTGGCTGAGGCAAATATAGGCCTCAATGCAGCCCCACAAAATTAGACCTGAGGATAGAATAAAAAGTCTTATCTGTCACATCTTGGAGTCCAACAGCATCAGCCAACTGCAGAGCAGTGGACTTAGCTAGCCTGGAAATTGGGGGATCCACAGAAGGAGAAGTCCACTGAACCAAAGCTGCCTCAGAAAAAGGGTATGGCTTAGAAAACCTCTTAGATATAGACAACCTCTTATCTGGTGTCTTCCACTCATCCATAATAATCTGATCTGGAGTGGCATTAGGGGGAAATGCAGTAAATGATTTAATACGCCTCTGGAAAACATCTGTAGAGGATGTACCATCATCAGGGATGTCAGGGACCTGACGGGTCTGCAAAACAGCCCTGATAAGCCCCTCAGCAGAGGGAAGAGGGTCAGCCTCTTAAGAGTCCCCATAGGAGTAGGAAGAATCCATGTCTTCATATTCCCCTTCCGCCTGAACATCCTCAGAACAGTCCTCCTCTGAGGATAGGAGTAGGAAGAATCCATGCCTTCATATTCCCCTTCCTCCTGAACATCCTCAGAACAGTCCTCCTCTGAGGAGGCCCCTGTGAGGACAGGCATACTCTGAGCCCTAGGGGCCAAATACCTAAAAGAGGTAGGGGGCTTCCAAGACTGAAGAACCCAAGAATACTCTCCTGGGAGCCCCATTTAACATGAGGAACAGTAAGCAAGGGGGGGGGGTTTCGAGACACGCCTGATTCCTTAGCATTAGGTCTAGCCCCATGTCCCTTAGTATCTGACATCCTGACAGGAGTAATGTCTAAAAATAGTATAAGGCACTAGCAACAGTTCCGCAGACTAATAGTGGTCCCAAGAAAAGCCCATAAAGTACTGGCAGGCCAAGGGTTAATCCTGGGGGAGGGGTTAGCAGCTGGGAAGTGGGAGAAGTTTTTGTTTAGAGTGCCCTGCCTTCAGTAGGCACGCTGATTAACTCCATGGTCCCTGCATTCCTCAATGATGCTAAAGAAAAGAGGATTTTAGTCTTACCTGTTAAATCCTTTTCTCTTGGTCCATACAGGTTACTGGTAACTTTGGGTAGGTGATCAGCCACTTTAAGTAGGCAGGAACAATTCTGAAAAGTGAATGCAGGGGTGGAGCCTACCTTCCCTTCCTTGGCTGCAGCTAGCCAACCAGCTCCAGTAAGATTTGAGACACTAGCTATTGACTAGGTAGTGAGAAGGAAAAGACGAGTCCGGTGAGCATGAACCCGAAAGGGCCCCCATGTTCTGTCACAGGAGAGCCGAGCATGGTCCCTTGACAGGGTGGGAGACCACTAACCTGTATGGACTAAGAGAAAAGGATTTAACAGGCAAGACTAAAATCCTCTTTTCTCTGTCATCAAATATAAGTTACTAGTAACTCTGGGATGTCCAACCATTGAGTTTCCCAGGGCAGTAAGGAAGGCAAGGACCAGGTGCAAGGCCCCCAAAGTCACCTGAGCATATATGAACCATCAGATCAGAGATAGCCCAACAATAACAAATGAAGTGTCAACTGACACTGAACAGGGGTAACATCACCCCAGGAACTGCTACACAGCATGCTGAACTAGAGCCAACAGGGCTCAAAAGTGAGGGAGCACTGAAGAACTGAAAAGAAGATCCTAGACAGTCTAGACTGCCTCCAGGATCTGTCTCCCAAAACTGGCATCAGCCAATGCCAGCACAGCAACACAGTGGTACTTCGAAAAGGAGTACACAGACGACCAAGTGGTGGCCTTGCACAACCGATCAGCTAAGGGCTGATTCTTGGAAGCCCAAGATGCCCCAATACATCTAGTGGAAGGAGCCATGACCCGAAAGGAAACAGGCTCCTTCCTCAGTTCGTGAACCTTACGAACAGTAGACTGAATCCAAGACACAAAGGTCACTTGGATGCAGGTCTCCCTGCCCTGGGACCCTCAGGAATGACTAAAAGCACGCCAGACCACAGAATAGACTCAGTGCGATGCACACAAAACATGAGACAATGCACCACAGCTAACAAGTGGAGATCCTTCCCCTTGTCAGAGGAAGGGCCAGGGCAGAAAGAAAGAACCACAATCTCCTGATTAAGGAGGAACTCAGAAACCACCTTCGGTAGAAACTCCCACGAAGTCAGAAGCACCGCCATGCCTTAGTGAAACACCAAAAAGGGGTGGTTTACAAGACACCGATGCAACTCTGTAACACGGCGAACAGACACGATCGCCAGAAGAAAAGCCACGTACCACATCAGCAGACGTAGAGGAATAGTAGCCAAAGACTCAAAGGGAGGGTGCTGAAGGGCGCCCTAAACCAAGTTAAGATCCCACTATGGAGCAGGAGACTGAAATACGGGACGAGTATGAGCAACACCCTCGAAGAAAACCTAGACAACTGAATGAAAAACAGAACAGATGTCTGAACCTTAAGGGAACTCAAACTGAGGCCCTTGTCCATACCTTCCTGTAGGAAGGCCAGAACCATAGGAAAATCAAAATCCAGAGATAGGTCCTTATCAGCACACCAGTAGAGAAGGTAGACCAGACTCTATGGTAAACCCTAGAGGAAACAGGCCTGCGTGCACTAAGCATAGTCAATACCACACCAGAAGAAAACCCTTTCTTCCACAGTAGTGATGATTCAATTTCCAAGCCGTCAAGGGTAGACGATGGACATCCTCCTTCCGCAGTTAACCCTGTAGAAGAAGATTGGGACGGCAAGGGAGCCGGAAGGCTCCGCCACTGATAGGTCCAGAATCTATGGAAACCAAGCCTGCCGAGGCCAGTACGGAGCAATCAGAATGACTGGACATCGCTCCAGTCTCAGTTTCCTTATCACCCTGTGCAACATGGGGATGGGAGGAAAGATGTAAGCCAGAGGAAATAACCAAGGAATGGACATGGCATCCACTGCTAGAGCTAGAGGATCCCTCCAGCGAGAGCAGAACGTCGGAATCTTCCGGTTGTGTCTTGTAGCCATCAGATCGATGCATGAAAGACCCCACCTCTGAACAATGAAGTTGAACACCTCTGGGTGCAGTTCCCACTCTCCGCTGTCCACAGTGTGTCAACTGAGGAAGTCTGCAATGACGTTGTCTATGCCGGGAATGTGAACTGCGGATAAGGCAGAAACATGTTTGTTAGCCCAGGACAAGATAGCCCGGACCACTAACCAAGCTGTGAGACTTCTTGTTACACCTTGCATATTGATGTAAGTCACCGCTTTGGCATTGTTGGACTGGACCCGGACCGGGCAATCCTCCAGCTGGTATGTCCAGTGGTGAAGGGCGTGATTGCCCAAAGCTCCACCACGTTGATGGGAAGGAGAGATTCCTCCAGAGATGACCGACCCTGAGCATTCAGGTGACCTAGGTCTGCTCCCCAGCCAGACAGGCTGGCATCCATCATCACCATGGTCCAGAAGGACACCAGTAAGGGCTTCCCCTTCAGCAGATTGGAGTGGTTGAGCAACCACGACAGACTCAGTTCCACAT
This sequence comes from Rhinophrynus dorsalis, assembly GCA_037306005.1. Classification (NCBI taxonomy): domain Eukaryota; kingdom Metazoa; phylum Chordata; class Amphibia; order Anura; family Rhinophrynidae; genus Rhinophrynus; species Rhinophrynus dorsalis. The sequence goes on from CM074720.1 coordinate 554,195,402, forward strand.
GAAGATTGAGGGATACTGACAGCTCAGGAGGTCCGGCTGACCTCTGTACACCTGGATCACAAACCTCTGGGGTTCCTTTGTGTGAGCCATGGCAAACGGGACTGCTTCTATGGTGGAAATGAACTACCCCGCTAGAGAGGACAATGTCTTGGCTGGAACTAGATCATGAGCCAGAACAGCGGAAACCCAGTGGGCAATCTGGTGAGCCACCTCGCCCGTGAGAAACACCATGCTCTGCTGAGTGTCGAAGAGAAGGCTCAGGAAGACCAGACGCTGGGATGGGACAAGAGCCGACTTGCCCATGTTGAGGATCCACCCTTGATGGGTGAGTGCATGAATGCATCCTGAACCTGCAGATGAAGAAGTTCAGAAGAAGGGGCCTTCAGAAGCAGGTCGTCCATGTATGGGGTGACTCTGATGCCGTTCCGATGGAGGACGGACACCATGGCTCCCAGGACACAATTGAAGACTTGAGGAGTTATAGACAGACCAAAAGGGAAGAGCTGAAAACTGAAAATACCCTTGGTTGCAGGCAAATCTGAGATACTGCCGGCTCTCTGGATGAACGGTGATGTGCAGATATGCGTCCTGAAGATCCAGAGAAGCAAGGAAGTCTCGGGGGACATGGCAGCAATCACCATCCTTAGGGACTCCTGGTGATAAGGAGTCTTGATCACAAAGGAATTGAGATCCTTCAGGTCCAAAAATCGGACAGCCGCCATCCTTCTTGGAAACCACAAATAGGTTTGAGTAAAAACCCAAACCGCGGTCCTGAACAGGAACAGGTTCCAGAACATCCTTGTCCAGAAGGGCCTGGATACCCCCGAACAGATGGCATGTCTCTACACCCTGAAGCATGTGAGAAGGAAAAAACCTGAAGTGAGGAAGAGAGGTGAAAGGGAACCTGTACCCTTCTGCAAAACCCACGGGTCCACCACTGAGTCCTCCCAGACGCTGTGGTAGTGACACGGACGGCCACCCACAGCCGAGTGGGGAACTGGGTTCAGCGAGTCATGCCGAAGAAGGTTCAGAAGCCTTAGGCTAGGAGGATGACTTAAGGCTTCCCTTGTGGTTTGGCCTTGGAAGAGGAACGCGGAGCTGGGGGAACCACCTGGTTCGCCAGATGTCTCAGTCTGGAAGCACGAAAAAAACGATTACATTTCATAAGTGTCTGCTTACTGGAAACCATAGGCATGAGGGTACTCTTACCCCATGTGGCCTCACTAATCAGATCCTTAAGATCTGGCCCAAAGAGAGAAGTGCCCTGAAGGGGCAAGGAGTGCAATGTTTCCTGAGAAGCAGTGTCAGCAGACCAGATCTTGAGCCAAGGAGCTCGTCTGGCAACCACAGGCATGATGGAAACCCTTGCTACCAACTGCTGGCATCAATCCAAGCAGCAGAGACCTAATGCTGGGCTTCAGAAATGTTGGGAAGTAGCTGCAACATATCAGGAGTAGGAGCTCCCTGACGAACATCAAGTGTGAGCTGTTCAGTCCAAACTGCACTGGTCCTATTTTACCCAGGCCGCAGCAAATACTGGACATAGGGAAGTACCAGCTGTGGCAAAAATGGACTTGAGGGACGCATCAAGTTTCTCGTCAGTCCAATCTATAAGAGCAGAGACATCAACAGTTGGCAAAGAAGTGGACTTAGAAGTCCTAGAAACAGGGGCATCCACCTTGGGGGGGGGGATGAACCCCATTGAGCTAGCGCCACATCAGAAAATGGGGTAAAGCTTAGCAAACTTCTCGGAGACAGAACCAAGGGAATGTTTAGGGTGTTTAATATGGCTCTGATAAGGCCATCAGCAGAGGGATCAGGGTCAGCCTCAAATGGGGGTCTCCAAAGAACTGAGAGGAGGCCACTGCAGAACATTCCTCAACGTCAGAATCCACCAACAGTTCCTCAGAGGAATCTGATACGTCAGGTACACCCTGCGGTTTCAGTAGGGAAGATCTGACAGAAGTAGGGGTCTGCTAGGAGTGGCAAACCCCCCTGTAACTGGGATGGAAAGAGTTGAGAATTATGCTGGATGTCTCTAGTAGCAGCCTTAAACTCTTGCACCCAAACTGGCTCTAATGCATGGCTGGAGGTCCCTGGGGAAGACTCGGGTCAACAGAACATGCTGGGCATAAATAACCTGACAACTCTCTAGGCAACCCGACTGACATGAGGATCAATGTGCAAAGGGGGATGCAGAGACCCCAGCATCCTCAGTCTTAGTCCTAGGCCCAAGCTACAAAGAAATAAACATTCTCACAGAGTCAAAACGTTCAAGGTATAAGGAAATGCCCAAATACAGTGTGTATGATTAAAATTTCACCCCAGAAATCGCTAAAATACACTTATCTGGCAGGCGAAGGGTTAATCTGCTGAGGAGAGAAGGAGAGTCCAGGCCAAGCGTAGGGTACTTCTTCAGGGAAAGCACAAAATGGCTGCCGAGACAGGAGACAATCAGGAATGAGCGCGTGATGCAAGCACTCATGGGAAATGTAGTTTTCCCAGAAAAAGCACCCTCAACAGTGCCCAAAGCCCCGCTATGCACACTAAACACTGACCGGATAGTAGAGCAAGGGCAGACAATTAAAATGAGCCATCTCTGAAGTCGCTATGTTGAGCGGTTGCAGCGATATATGTCCCAAAGAAGTGAATGGAGCAATGGCGTCTATGCGGTAAAAGAATGAGGAACACAATTTTTGCAAAGTTATAACTATGAAGTAAATTTGCACCAAACATCACTAAAACATGTCACAAGACCCAACAAACTCTGAACCCAGTAGGAAAAGTGTCAGAAAACCCCCCAAATATGCAAAACCAGCAGCTAAAGGGTTAAAGTACCACATAAACCTGCTCCAAAACACCCAACAGACATACAGATAGACCCAATGAGTACAGGAGTGTGCAATAGGAACTCCAAAGGAAAACCCCTGTGTGGAGGGGCTCTGTGGGACATGTGGACCTGCAGCACTCAAAGGGTTGTTCACCTTTCCTGCAGATCTTCTGTGTTCAGATTACCATGTATTAAGAAGAAGCCTCGGTGGGCAACTCCTGAGGAAAGAACTTGAACCCAAGATTTTCCCTGCAGGGCTTAAGGTCCACAAAAGCACCTGGTAAATTGAGCTATCCACATTTCGGTGATGGCAATGGTCATTGATGGTAATCTGCCTAATGGTGGTATTCCATATCTAACAGAAAAGTAATAAAAAAGCTTAAACTATAGCAGAACTGTTCTCTTGCCTTGTGTCTTCACCAAGGAACAAATCTTACTGGGGCTGATTGGCTAGCTGCAGCCAAGGTAGGCTCCACCCCCTGCATTCACTTCTAGAATTGTTCCTGCCTAATTAAAGGGGCTGACCGCCTACCCAGAGTTACCAGTAACCTATATTGGACGACAGAGAAATACTTATTCAATTAGTTCACCACAGATATCCCACAATTGATCTTGTTTCAGTTTGCAGCTAATACTTAGTACAGCATATGGAAGATTTTGAAAGCTCTTCCAAAACCAACTTATTAGGTGATGGGTTCACTTTATAGTGTATAACAAGATTTTGCCATCATCCTTTCCATACAGTATAAACAGAGAACGAAAATAACAGGGTTAAGCACAACTACCTGCATTATTTGTGCAATTTTAAAGACACTACTGTAGCTGTGTTATCAAATGCTCTCTCTCTCTCTCTCTCTCTGTAACATGCACTTAGATGACCAACACAGTGCTGATTTACAACAGTTTTTTTTTAAATGCACTGCTGTCGCTGAAACAAGGTCTCCCACGCTAAAGGGGCCTTATCCTATATAATAATTAGTTGGAATGTTTTGTCAGAAGCCGTCACGAGCAGTAGAGACTGCCCGAACGCCCAAAATGCTGGGAGCACAGAAAGAAAGCTGGGAGTTCTGTGCTGGGAGAATTATGTGTGGAATGCTGGGAGTTCTGTGCTGGGAGCATTCTGTGTGGAATGCTGGGAGTTCTGTGCTGGGAGCATTCTGTGTGGAATGCTGGGAGTTCTGTGCTGGGAGCACTCTGTGTGGAATGCTGGGAGTTCTGTGCTGGGAGCACTGTGTGTGGAATGCTGGGAGTTCTGTGCCGGGAGCACTGTGTGTGGAATGCTGGGAGTTCTGTGCCGGGAGCATTCTGTGTGGAATGCTGGGAGTTCTGTGCTGGGAGCACTCTGTGCTTTCGGAGAGTGTCTACAGTGCAAGACTACGTCGGTGGCAGGACGCAGAGGAGGAACGGCCTCTTAACCCTCTGAGTGCCAGAGGGGTACGCAACGCATTGCAAAGCAGTGCGTTTAGTACCCCTCTGGCACTTAAAGGGTTAACATCACCCAGACATTGGCCCATGTACACACTAGTATAAAATAAATAAATTAAAAAAAAAAAAAAAAAAAACAACATGAGGCTGGTGTTGAAATTCTTGTTTATTAAATAAAGTACAAGTGTGCTGCAATACACTTTTCTTTACAGTCAGCAGGAAGACTATTGCATTATTGGGATGTGTGTGTAGTAGGCTTTATTAACCCCTTGGATACTAGATCTCTTCAATGCTTTGGAGAGATCTCCACCATCCAAGGGGCTCTCTCTAAATTTGCGTTTGTTTATTCATCTTCCTTTTCCTGTTAAAGCAAAAAATACGCCTGATTTCCCCAGGAAGATTTTCTTTGTTAAAAGAACACCAACACCATCTAGTTCATAGTGGTTATTATGATTTTCTGCCCAGATTAAGACAAATGGGGATGTTTATAATTAGGTGCTACGGTTCCACTAGTTCTGACTGACCAACTAGTAGTCTGAGATTTCAGGACGTGCTAAGTGCTCCAATATAAATCTGTTATTCATTTCAACATCGCAGACAAGGCAACTGGAACGTATTTACATGTTTTCCTTGACATTAAGGAGACATTCAGCGACTGGTGTATGAAGAACTGCGACAAGCCATCGGCACGGTAGGTGACAAACATTCTGATTTGAGTTAAATGGGGCTTTTAACCCCTGCAATGCAAGCGTGGCCTCCAATGCATTGCTTCTCATTCAAGGGGTTAAAAGTTCAATTCAAATCAGTGAGAATGTTTGTCCTCTGTGGTGTAGTTGATCTGCCTCAAAAATGCCCCAGCTCTTCTCAAAAGGGGCAGTAAACTTCCCTTTATGAAGAGAGTATATATAAAACATAAGCATAACCCCACTGCTGGGAGATTTCTTCATTCTAGGGTAATTACAGATCAAATATGCCTCTCTTTTTAAAGCAGATCACCCCAAATAAAGTCCCCCCCCTCCCCAATAATTAGCCATATAGCGATAAGCTTACCAATAGTCATATTATCCAGCATATTTACTGCATTAGTCAGAAATCCTACTTCTGCCGAGACTGGCGGCCAGGCGACAGAGAAGACATATTTGCACCTGTGCCGTCAGTCCGGTCTCCTCTAAGAGGCCTTCCATGGTACCTTAAGGTAACAGGAAGGGACTGACAGTGCAGGCTCCTCTGGAAGAAGAAGCCTGGCAGTCTGTCTCGGCAGAAGTAATATTTCTGACTAACACGGTAATTAGGCTGGATAGTAGGACTATTGGTAAGCTTATCTCTATATGGTTAATTATTTGGAGGGGGCTTTATTTGGGGTTATAGTTCCCCTTTAAGTTACAATTATGTGGTTGTAGACAGAAAGTGGTGTTGTTCCTGTGACATACTATGTAGAGCCTTAGTCAGTGACTCCAGCTGTTCCACAGAAGGCAATGCATTAGAAAAAAATATCTGCCTTTTGGACAGACGTTGAAGCTGTTGCTTAAAGGGATAGTAATACTTGAAAATAATTTTATTTTATAATGTAGCCCTTACAAAAACATTAAAAATGATATAAGTCTTATCTCCCAAACCTTTATGGTTTGGGAGATATTAACAAGCAAAGTTTCCCCTGAGTGACGTTATCGTTCTAGCTCTCAGATTTGGAATCCGTCATGGACCAGCAGTGCCTCTCCAGAAGTGCCGAGATCACGATATTTAAAAATAATGTCTTCATTGGAATGATCTACAAAGTGTGCTTGCAAGCCAGGCACACTTTGTACACAGTTCCAATGATGTAGTTCTTTTTAAAGATCGTGATCTCGGCACTGCTAAAGAGCTGCCGGTTGTTCTGTGGACCGGATTCCAAATCTGTCCACTAGATGGCAGACTTGGCTGAAACAGCCAGGAAAAGGGAAATTTACTTGTGAATATCTCCCAAACCTTTATGGTTTGGGAGATATTCACAAGTAAAGTTCCCTTTTCCAAGCACACTTTGTAGATCATTCCAATGAAGAAATTATTTTTAAATATCGTGATCTTGGTACTTCTGGAGAGGCACTGCTGGTCCATGACGGATTCCAAATCTGAGAGCTAGAACGGTAACGTCACTCAGGGGAAACTTTGCTTGTGAATATCTCCCAAACCATAAAGGTTTGGGAGATAAGACTTATATCATTTTTAATGTTTTTTTAAGGGCTACAATATAAAATAAAATTATGTTCAAGTATTACTATCCCTTTAATGCTTTGAATGCCAGAAAAGGTAGCAAACGCATTGCGTTTCAATGCGTTGGGTATCTTTTCTGGCACTCAAAGGGTTAAAGGAAAAACATATTTTGTCTCTTTAATACCGTTTCATTGACAAATCTCCAAACAGTGGGAGAGCCGTCAACTTATTCAGCAAGAAAAAAGCAATAGCGGTTGTTTGTTAAAAGAAGATTACTGCCCTTTTCATATCTCAGTCTGTCTGAATTATTAGTGCATTACTAGCTTTACATGTGGAAGAAAGAGTCCAATCCGAGTTATTAACAGATCGTCACGTTACTGAGGGTAAAGTTCCACTATCATCCCGTGTCCCTAAAAGACAGAAGATAAACGAGGTTTCAGTTACTTATTTATCCCTAGTAAAGTGAAATAAACAAGTGACGCATGAGGTCCCTTGGCTGCCCAGCACACAAGGAAACTTTCACTATGGGCGGACCCGGAGAACTTTGCAATATTAACCCTTAAAGGGGATCTATCACTCCTATACAAGTTAGTCTTATTAGTTACATTATTTAGCGAATATGCTTAAAACTGTATTGACTTATTTTTTTTTTTTTTTTAAAGCTATTTAGACGAAAATTAATGTTTAAAGAGTGCCCTGCGCCTTGCTTCCGGGTAGACTGTGGTTACCAGCTTTCTCTCCGCAGTTTATCACTCTACCTCTGCTTCCCTCCCTCTATCCCAGTGGTTCTCAACCTGTGGGTCGGGACCCACTTGGGGGGTCGAATGACGATTTGCCAGGGGTCGCCTAAAACCATCAGATATTTATATTTCGATTCATAACAGTAGCAAAATTACAGCGATGAAGGAGCAACGAAAATAATTTTACTGTTAGGGGTCTCCACAACTTGGGAAATTCTATCAAAGGGTCGCGGCACTAGTAAGGTTGAGAACCGCTGGTCTATCCAGTCTCCTCCGATGACGGAAGGCTTTCTACCTGTAAGCAGGAGCGATCGCATTGGCTAGATATAGATCTGTGCCAATGCGATCGCTCCAGCTTACATACAGAAACCCTCCGTCATCGGAGGAGACTGGATAGAGGGAGGGGAGCAGAGGTAGAGTGATAAACTGCGGATACAGAGCTGTACGCACAGTCTATCCGGAAGTAGGGAGCAGGGCACTCTTTAAACAATTTTCATTCAAATAGCAAAAAAATAAATAAATAAAGTCAATACAGTTTTAAAGGGATAGTAATACTTCCGAATTACTAATCCCCATATTGGAGCTACGCTAAAAAGAAATTTATTGCCCCCAGTGTCATCTCGAGATAATTGCACACAAAATTCCCCCCTCCCTCCCCTTTCCTTGAAGTCAGCATTCTAGCTGACTGCAGGGGAAGATGTCGTCCGACAGTCTTATGTGCATCACGCGGCTCTGCTGCAAAGCAATTTTTTTTTTTTTTTTTTTTTTATAAAAGCGAATTCTTTCACTGAAACGGTCTTCTACGTGAGCTTGGTTTGGAAGCACACGGAGAATACCGTTTCAGTGAAAATTCTCTCTCTTTTTTTTTTTTTTTTTTAAACGTGATCTCTGTTCTGCTGCAGAGCCGCCTGATGCACATAAGACCGGAAATCCCTGCAGTCAGCTAGAACGCCGACTCCAGGGAAGGGGGATGGAGGGGGGAACTTTGAGCGCTATTATCTCCCAAACCATAAGGGTTTGGAAGATGACACTGGGTGCAATAAATTTCTTTTTAGCATAGCTACACTATGGGAATTAGTAATTTGTAAGTATTACTATCCCTTTAAGCATATTCACTAAATAATGTAACTAGTAGGACTAACTTTTATAGGGGTGATAGATCCCCTTTAAAAGTTCCCCATAGCATTGATTATAGGCAATATTTCTCTCCATGGTCTGACCACGAGGTTCTCCTATCGGTCCTCTAGGAAGTATTTACAGGCTACAATGTAGTGCTACCACTGCTTGAACCAACGCAAGACAAGCAGGACATCTCCCTCTGCTTTTCTGGTACAAATGGAACCAATTTAGATATTTAAGAATAAGTTAATTGGAGTAGATCAGATAGTAGGTAATTTTGACCTTCACACTGAGATCTGGGTCAAAACCCTGACACTGCCCAGACTCCCAACGCATAAAAATGTATTTATGGATGCCAAGAAGAGTGCCTTAACCCTTTAAGGACCGGCAGCGTGTGCACGCGGCCGGCACTTAAGGACCGCGGACCATTTATTTTTTTTTCATGCGATCCAAATCAGGGCTCCCCCGAACGGCGTGCAGCTGCGCGGGGAGCCCTGAAATCCATGACTGTCCTGGCATGTCATGCGTCCTTATTGCATGCTGGACCTATGACGTGCCAGGACCGTCACAGGCCCTTAATGGGTTAATGACTTGTTCATCTGTTTCTTTGTCCTTACGGTTCAGAGCTCTGGAAGCTGCAATTTTTCACATAAGATCAGGCAGGAGATGCGAGGAACAGACATACAATCTTGCTATAAAATTAACCCTTTGAGTGCCAGAGATGTAGCCAACATATTGCAGCATAATGCTTTCGATACCTATCTGGCACCTAAAGGGTTAAAGGCTGGCACCCAAACAAATTCTGGGGCACACATTTAATCCTTTAACCCCTTAAGGACCGGGGCACGCACGTGTGGCCGGCACTTGGTGACCACTGGGCTTTTTTTTTTTTTTTCCCTTCCAGATCAGGGCTTCCGGAGTGGCATGCAGCTGCGCATGGAGACCTGAACTCCATGACGTGCCAGGACCGTCACTGGTCCTTAAGTGCCGGACCACCGTGACGGTGCTGGCATGTCAATGGTCGCGAAGGGGTTAAGGACTGGCCGTGTGGCCGGCAGTTAAGTACCACGGGGCATGAGTACCACAGAGGTATCCAATGCATTTCAACTCAATGTGCTGGATACTTCTCTGTCAATCAAAGGGTTAACCCATTCTGTCTTACAGAGAGCAATAGATAAACCCTTATTTGCTGTAAGGCACAGATTACCTTCTTCCTTCATGTGTCTAAACCTTTGAGTGCTAGAGGGACATACCCCTCTGGCACTTAAAGGGTTAAAGGGGTAGGAGATATTTAATGTTAAAAAAATATAGACAGCAGGATGTTGGGTGCCACATTCCAAAGTAATTTCAGCATTTTTTTTTTTTTTTTTTTAATTAACACAACTTTATTTTGCCTTTACGTCCAACTCAGCAGAATGCCCAACTATACTCATTAACCAGTTAACTCAGTTGTGGTGTTAGAATGTACCAGATTAGATCATCAGATATAATAATTCTCTAATGTATGTTTGTCAGAAGCTGTCTTGCGCAGTACAGACTGCCCACTCCGTTATCAGCCGCGGCTCGGGCAGTCTCTACTGTGCATGACTGCACTGCGGCCATTGCTGCTTGGCACTGTGGCCTGTGTACACGGGCTCTTCAGGGAGAGGGAGAGGGAGATGTTTGTGCTATTCACAAATTTTAACAAGCCACTTTATACATTAACCCCTTGGATACAAGCCAGGTCTCCAACACATTACACAAAGCAATGCACTAGAGACTCGCATGCACATTTTACCAACAATCCATTTCTTTATTATTGTGACACTCATGTGACCAAACCATCACATTCTGTATCTTGTGTTTACCTGCCCTCCAGCCGCGCAGGCAGCCACCAGTCCGTATTGTCCTCCTTCTTTCTTCAGTCTGTGGGCAGCGGCCATGACGAGGCGGCAGCCTGTGGCTCCGAATGGGTGTCCAAGAGACAGGGAACCACCCCAGGTATTAAACTTCTCCAGTGGTGGAGCTCCGACCTGCAAAAATATTCCAATAATGAATCTTGCTCAGACAGACAGACTCATCAATCCATCTCCCTTTTAGTGGAGTCATCTGCAGTATTTAGGGGTAAATCAGCGATTTACATTAAAATACCATATAAGGGGAGATAGAACGGCAGATGGATTAGTCAACACTTTGAGTGCCAGAACATGGTGTTTTGCTAATATATGACCGATGAGGACTGCACTGAAAGACAGATTAATGAATCAACAACAGACAGAGCCAGCCAGCAAGACCGGGATGCGCCCTTTCAGTAGGCGACCTGAGAATCTTGCGCTGTCATGCAGTGTGAGATTCTCATGTCGCCATTTTAATGCTTGAGACATGGTTAATGTGTTATGGGGTTGCACATCTTTCGTGTGCGACCTTTTAAAAGTAAACCCTGAGGTCTTGCCCTGAATATCCTATGCGGAGGTCACATAAATGGAATTGTAGGTGGAGTTATTTGGGGTGAAAAGCGAGTGTGTGTGTGCACTCATGTCAGTGTATGAAGGAAAGGACGAAAACACACAAATTTCCTCTAATTGTAGCCAACTGATCAGACAAATAGATACAAGAAGAGTACAGTATGTGATGTACTTAGAGACAACTACTTTTTGTGCATTTTCTATGTATGAATGTTGGTGCATATCCGACTGCTTCATTAACAGGATGCAGAACCTAATCTGAAAATTTGAATTATGAACTTTATATATATATATATATACTGGGACTTTTCACCCTGAATTACTTCCTTTATGTTGTAAAGATTCCCATTTCTTTTTAATGGGTGTTAGATTGCACTCACTGTATCGTAGAATAATGCCTGGGTGCACGAGCCATAAAGAGAAGATACATACAGTTCAGTGGTTGTAGACACGACACTCACGGGGTCTTGTTAGTTGCAAAGTAAATCACATTTATTGAAATCGACGTTTCGGCTGAGAAAGGCAGTTTTACACAGCCGAAACGTCGATTTCAATAAATGTGATTTACTTTGCAACTAACAAGACCCTGTGAGTGCCGTGTCTACAACCACAGAACTGTATATTATATATTTATTATGTTTTTAAACAATATTAAGGGGAACTATAGGTGAGCGCTTAGGTCATTATTTGACGTACAGGAAGAGTCATAGGAGTGACAAGACTATTAACCCTTTGAGTGCCAGAGGGGTAAGCAACACATTGCAAAGCAATGCGCTGCATACCCCTCTGGCACTCAATGGGTTAAGTACTCACTTCTAGTGTGAGGAGCTTTACAACAGCGGCTCCTGTGCCCCCCAGCAGAAAGTAATAAAAAATCCTACTCTTGAGTCCATTGGGGGGACAGATAGAGAGTCAGCATGACTGTTTAGCGAGAGCCTACGGCTTAAGCTCAGACAAACACTGCCCAAGAAATATCTGGCTGAGATGCACACTACGGACTAAAGTACTTTACCTTTGACTTCCTTCCCATGTAATTCTGTGCAAACCAGTCGGACTCCATGGCTTTCAGGTTAGCCATTATCTGCCCCTGTGATACAGAAAGGAGACATTCAGTTAATACATTTCTAAAGACACTTTTCACTCTGTGCTTTCCATTCAACTTCAGTTGATGGTCAGCTGGTGGCTGGTGAGGGATTATGGGAATTGCAGTCACCGACAGCAGGAGGACTAAGAATCCACTGCTACTGATCCAAATATAGTCTACTAGCCAGGAATTCAAAGGAGCACTGAAGTGTAAATGTAACTATACCATGTATTATGTATAAAGTAGACAAATTAGCTGTCCCATGGGATAACAATGAACATCCCGATTACTTTAACCCATTAAGGACAACAATATTGCAGGATGAAGGTCTCCTTAGCAAGCTGAGGGTATGGACCATAATCTGCCACGTTGCTCCAATGCAGGATGCCCGGTATTTGACCCTGCTGGGGACTAAAACCTGCGACCCTGATGTCTGAGCAGATTCCACACCCGGTACTTTAACCAACTGAGCTATGTCACCGGGTACATATCCTATATAATAATTTGCTTAAAAGTTTGTCACAACGCAGTCATGTGTGCTGCAGTCATACTCAGTAAAGACTGCCCTCACCGTGGCTGATATGGAGCGGAGTGATCCGAATTAAGATCGGAGTCCTCTCTGCGCACCTTCCTAGGACTGCCCCGCTCCGAATTCAGGCCTGGAGTCCTCTCTGTGTTTCCCCTTCTTTGTTAAAATGCTATTTTCTATTGTGGTTACAGGTGGTAGTGTTCCTATAACTTACTATGGACAGCGCAGACCAGTCATTTGCAATATTAGTCCAAGGGGTGCACCAACAGTGCAAGTGTTCGTCATATTCCTGCTTTATCACACATGTGTAATTAGTTCAGTGACTGTGATTAATCCAGCTGTGTTTAAAGTGGAATTGCCATTTTGTAATAAATAGGCCATATCTGAAGAGCTTTCAAAATTGCATTTATACAAGACATGGTTTGAACAATGGTTTGTAAGATACGCATTAACTGAAATAAATATCTGCCAATCATAAGTAGCTGACAAACATTCCAGTCTGCTACATATTACCAACTGTCACTCCCTGCACTCCAGATCTAACATCCCACACGGCTCTGTATTACCAACTGTCACTTCCTGCCAGCCAGATACTAACATTACACACTGCTCTGTATTACCAGCTGCCGCTCCCTGCAGGCAAATCTAACATTACACATTTCTCTTTATTACCAAGTGCCACTTCCTACCAGCCGTATACTACTAAGTCTACCCTGCTCTTCATTACCGACTGTCAAATCCTGACAGATACTAACATTGTACACTGCTTTCCATTACCAGCTGTCACTTTCTGCTGGCCAAAACTAGTTGATTTGCTTAAACCTACACATAAATACAGCTAAATATCTCAAAAACTATGGTTTAAAATAAAAGGTGGCTAACAAATAAGATCTTTCTAAGAGAGGAGGCATTCTTACAAAGGAGTCATAAAGCTTTGCGTTTCTATAGCTGTCCATCCGTGTGTATAACTTCTGTCTCTGGGATATATAAGAAGCCCCGGATTGTCTGTAGATTTGTATTGCAATGCAACACTACACTAGAATGTGAAGCTGCTGTGTAGCGACGAGAGAATGCTGTAACACTGCCTGCTCCACGATAAATCTCCTAAAAGGGAAGGAAGTGTGTGTGCGCGCGTGTATTTCCAAATGGTATAAAAGCGAAGATTTTCTTACAGGGAATAAATAATTAAAAAAAAAAAAAAAATTCTGAATTACCACTGACTTTAATGGGGCGAGATCTCTCCAGCAGTCAAGGAGTTAAAACCTCATTTAACCTTTTGAGTGCTGGAAGGGTACGCACACCTCTGGTACTCAAAGGGTTAAAACAAAACAAAACAAAACAAAACCCCAAACAAACCAGTGGGACAGTCACTCTACAGATTTTTTTCCCCCCCAGAATTCCTTCACTTTTCTCCTAAGCAGAAGCCCCACAGACAGAGTACAAGTTCAGCTTACGGCAAAGGCTTCATGGAACTCAAAGGCGTCGATATCTGCGAGCGTCAGGCCGGCTTTCTCCAGCACTTTAGGGGTAGCGTATGTTGGGCTGGAAGAGGGGAAAAAAAACCAAGCTAAAGTCTAGTGATTTTTAAAACTACAATGCTTTTAAATGAGTAGTTCATTTATATTAAAAAAAAAAATGATTACAAACTTTTCCCCGCTGTGTAAAACTAGGGTACAGCCACCGCATTCTCATTCAAAATTATTACAGATCAACCTTTTTCCCCCCTCAACAAAATGTTAGCAACAGCACCAGTTGGTGTTGAAATGCAGTTTTTTTTTCTACTGTACTCTTATACAGAGAAACTCAACCACTATTCTCAAGTACCCTCACCATTGCAGATTGTAAGGATTTCACTAGCTGGGCACAGGTGTGTAAACTAGTGGATTTTTCTATCGGATTAGCTGACCAGTTCTCGGGCAGGAAAATCCCAGATACCTACACTGTTAGATGTACTTGAGGATCATGGTTGAGAAACACTGCTCTATGGGATAGCTTGAGCCTTATCCAAAAAGTCTTTGTGTAAGTTAACCCTTTGGATAATACCGCTGTCTCCAAAGATTTGCTTCACAAAGCGATGGAGAAGTCTTTAGTATCAAGGGGATAAAGGTGCCTATAAAGATACAAAAGGAGCCAAGAGCGAAACACGCCCATCCAATAACTAGTCTATTTACAAGCAATTTATCATGGCCAGTGTACCAAACAAACAGGATGACTTGCTGATAGCTCTGTATGGTTAGGAAGTATCAGGAGGCATACAAAAACAGGGATCCTTAAGTAGAAAGGAAAAGTGGAGATATTCTGGCAACCAGCTGCTCCATAGAAGACCAAACATCTTATCTGTTTAAATGGGGAATTCAACCCCTTGAATGCTACAGGTCTTCAACGCACTGAAAAGCTGTTCAGAGCAGTGGAAAGCCCAGTTCACACTAGCTGTGCCACCATCTTGGAAGTTCCAACTGAGAAGAGTTTCAGTGATTTTCACTGATACTTTGATAATAACATCCTCAACATTATGACTAGTATCTCCCTGGCATTTGTGCCCAATCTCTGTTCAGAGGAGTTTCATCTTGGATCATCTACAGCTGGTCTTGGTCAGTGACCTCCTGGAGCATATGGCTGGGGTTAAGCAGGCAATTTGTAACCTGGCTACCTTCCCATCATAGCTCTTTAAAGAGTTATGGTTGGTTGGTGAGTTGGTCAACAGGTTGCTTGCTGAAGGGGCAGACTCAAACTCCTTGAAAAGGGCCTTGGTTAAACCACTTCTGAAGCATGCTGGGCTGGATGTCGACCAGCTGTCCAACTACTGCCCTATGTCCTATTTCCCTTTTCTTAGGAAAGTGTTGGAGAGGGTGGTCTCATGATTGAGCTCTCTGTGGCTTTGAATACCACTGAACACAATACAGTGGTGTAGCGCCTATGCAACCTAGCAGGTATAAGGGGCATTGTCTTGCTTTGATTATCCACTTACCTGCAGGGTGAGGTTGTAATGGGTCCCCATTTGTAAATGCACCTGCCCGTTGTGTTTGGTGTTCCTCAGAGTTCCATTTTGTCATCCCTGTTGACTGATGTGTATATGGGTTTGCTGAGGGATGTCATCTACTGACATCGGCTGGTATGACATCAGAAGTCTCATTGCAGGGTACCTCGGAAACAGCCAAGAAAATGCTGACTTATTGTCTGACTGATGTTGCCACTTGGTTGCAGTCCAGTTGGCTGATATTGAATCCAGGCAACACTGATGTGATGATTTTAGGCTCAGAGAGTAGACTGATGTGAGGGCAGGGGAATAAAAGGGGCGAGTCCTCTATCTGTCCCAAAAGTTCACAACCTTGGGGTTCTCTTTGACCATACACTCTGCGAGTAAATTTAGGTTGATGCCACAATAAAAACTGAATCACAGCATTTGACAAATATCCTGGGTTTGCGGCATCTGGTCTTATCTACAAGGACCTGTGGTCATTTGTTTGTGTTGACAATTTTGGACTATGGGAATGCTCTTTACGCAAACCATGCCTTGTGCCTCACTAGGATGGTCCAAATGGTACAAAATGCAGCAGCTCGGATGTTAAAGGTCTCTCTAAATTTGAGCATATCACTGTTCGAGCTGCAATGGTTACCAGTGGTCTTCCACCTCAGGTACAAGCTAACAGTTATGGCTTATAAGTCCTTGCATAGTACTGGGCCTCAGGGCAGTGTGTAGTAACTACAGCCTTTGGTCCTCTGAGGGTGCCCTGCTGGTGGAGACAAAAACTGGTCTTTTCTCTATAGGTTCCATTTGAGAGTGGTCTTTGCAATTTGGAACTCCTGGCCAACAGGACTTGAGTGGAAGCCAGATCTCTCATCCTTCCACAGAAAGTGTATGACCTACCTTTTCCTTATGGTCTTTCATAACCAATATGGTTTATACACGTTTTATGTCCCCTTAAGGGTGTATTTTACTATAAATAAATTTGATTTGTTTTTAAAGCAACATTTAGATGATTGGGAATTTTGCAAATTGTTATTTTTTTTTCACTGTGGTGCATTTGGTTTGCCCCAGAATTTCTCCGCTTTATTTTGTGCAAATGACCCAGAGAAATGTTCTGTATCGATCACTCTCTGCTTCGGAATTTTGAAGAGAAAAAGTTCCAAACTCACTGTCTCACATTCCATTGTTTACTTCCAAACCAATCATCATCAATTCCCTTCCTCCATCCCAATCAGTGGCCCTAGATTGTACATACCCAAGCAGCAGCTGATCTTTAGGATCCTGAGACACATAGACAAAATCCCTGTGAAGGTAAAAACAGGTTTCAGTACCAGTATCTGAAAACATCACAGGAGCAATACCAGAGTCTATTTTGTGTGGAGCCATTAGCTCAGTCCAAGGCCTCACCCCAGTCCCTAGACTCTCACTTGACACAAAAAATGCCTTTAGCATGTAACAGTGGCACCAAACACGACATGTCTTTAGGATCTCCATACTGGTGCGCTGGCGAGCTAAATAAATGACTGACCCTCGATTACCTTACCATGCGCAAGTAGGTAAAGCCTAAATCAGGAGAAGTAAACTGTTAGACCTCCTGCTGTTGGCAACTACAACTCCCATCATCCCAACCAACCAACATACCTCACTTAACAGGTGTGGGGCGGGGGAAATGTGAAAAAAAGCTCTCAAATGTGAATATTTCCTATGCGTTCTTGGTTAAAAAGTGAGGTCAGGTCATGTGGATGATAATATTTGTAGTCCCCAACAGCAGGACAGCCACAAATGAATCTCCCTGTACTAAACACATGGCTTGTTAGGAGCTCCTGAGTACTGGGCTGGAAGCCTCTTACATATAAACATACCCAAAAAAGTGTTTTACCCCTCACATGCTAAGGAGGTTTCCAAACACACTGGAGACCTTTCTAGCTCCAATGGCTTAAAAAGTAGCATAGTTGTATGTATGTAAACTGGCCACACCTACAACTTAAGTGGGCGTGTCTAGAACACCTGAGGATCCTCCACTCAACTTCTGGTGCCTTAGGCCCGAGTTGGGATAACTGTAGGACTCTCCCCACAGGAAAGCCCCAAAAGAACTAGTTAAGGGAGCCTGCAATGTTACTCATCCTGCTGACCACTCTATATAGTCTATGAATGGTGCATGTGTATATTGAAATATAGGAGGCGGGAGCCTCCATAAAAATTTTAGCAAAAGAAGGCTCAGTCTTAAAAGTTTGACCATGTTTGCCTAAGGCTGTTTGACTACCCTGCCTAATGGAGATCTGTGCCTGCTTACCGGAGGTAGGCCTTTGGCTTGTAGCCCATGGCTAGTGCTTTCTCCTCAGACATAATCAAAACTGCGGAGGCACCGTCAGTCTGAAACAGCAAAATAAGGATGATTGCGAAAGGGAGAGCGAGAGAGGGGGAGCGCGAGAGGGGGAGCGCGAGAGGGGGAGCGCGAGAGGGGGAGCGCGAGAGGGGGAGCGCGAGAGGGGGAGCGCGAGAGGGGGAGCGCGAGAGGGGGAGCGCGAGAAAGGGAACAAGAGAACGTGAAAGGGAGCGAGAGAGAGTGAAAGGGAGCAAGAGAGAAAGAGCGAGAGAACATGAAAGGGAGCGAGGGAGGGGGAGAGGGTGAAAGGGAGAGCGAGAGAGGGAGAAGACAGAGAGAGGGAGACACACACATCTTATCAGTCTATACACTGGTGGAAGGATGCACTGTATCAGTATTTCTATGTGCCCTGGTGGAATGATGCACTGTATCAGTATTTCTATGTGCCCTGATGGAATGATGCACTGTATCAGTATTTCTATGTGCCCTGATGGAATGATGCACTGTATCAGTATTTCTATGTGCCCTGGTGGAATGATGCACTGTATCAGTATTTCTATGTGCCCTGGTGGAATGATGCACTGTATCAGTATTTCTATGTGCCCTGATGGAATGATGCACTGTATCAGTATTTCTATGTGCGCTGATAGATTGAGGAGCTGTTATAGTAGAGAGTCACATATTTACACAAATATAGAAAAGAAAAAATTACACGTTTATATTATTATAATAAATTATAACTTAAAGCCTCTCCAAACAGTGGGCTCAGCATTAACAAAAAGGTTGTTGCTCCTGTACAAAGTATCAAGGCACAAGGAAACAAACTTGCACTTGCCCCAGTGCAGGTATATCCCTCAGTCTCTCTGATCACCTCTCTAAATGAATATGAGGAAATTACCAGGAAAGAAGAATTTGCCGCAGTGACCGTCCCATGGGGTTTGATGAAAGCAGGTTTCAGCTTAGCCATCTGTTCCATAGAGGAGGGACGGATCCCGTTATCTTTATCAACTGTATTTTTACCTGAAATATTGAAACAATTAGAATGTCCATAACAGTGGTGTCTGTGCGGTTTTATACCTCTACACTGTTACACGTAACAAAATATCCCACTTCTGGCACCAACATGTACTGCACCATTTGTATAACTTCACATCTGACTTGAAACACAAAGCGCCTTATTAAAGGGATAGTAATGTCAGAAAAAAAGTATTAACTATATGGTAGATACAATTAAAAGAGACTACTTGCGCTTATTTGTCTCTCTCAAACCATTATGGTTTGAGAGATATAGGAAAATAAAGCTCTCCGCTCCCTCCCCTTTCTGCTTGACGAGCTGTAGAGATGTCAGAAGCAGATTCCGCTTCCTGGATCAAACAGGGACCCAGATATGCAAATAAGCAGAATGGGAAATGTGAGGAAGCACCTGTAAAACCATTTGTTTTTTTGTTTCTTCTTTGTGATCTTTCCATTCTCCTCTATAGTAACTAACTGGTGGTAAACAGGACCACATCTGAAAAAAGCTGCACGAGGTTCTGACAGTTTCAATATTAAACAGATTATGTTTAAACATCTATAATTGTCCATCATGCTCTTCATTAACATCTACCAAACTCATTTCATCTCATCTCCTTATCAAACCATCCCTGATAGAGTAAACCAAACTGAAAAAAAGACTGGTGTAAATGTAATCGTACAAAAATAGATCTACGTTTTTATGGATTAATGACGTATAAAAGACATACAAGATTCTAACACATTTGCTCTGTCTATTATCATTTTTATAGATCACTCACACAAGTCAGTCATTTTATTTATAAGTGGATTCCAAAAGTATCTTTTTGATTTTAAATTTTCATGAAATTATATTTTTATATGTTTTTGTATATTAATTATACTTTACATTTTCTTTTTATAGTTTTAGTGATGAATTAAAATCACAAACTTTAGATTTTTGTAATTCAGGGAAAGGATTAGATATTTAGTTACAGTTGTGTGAAAAAGAAAGTGCACCCTCTTTGAATTCTATGGTTTTACATATCAGGACATAACAACAATCATCTGGTCCTTAGCAGGTCTAAAAATTGGGTAAATACAACTGCAGATGAACAGCACATGACATATTACACAGTGTCATTATTTATTTATTTAACAAAAATAAAGTCAAAATGGAGAAGCCATGTGTGAAAAACCAAGTACACCCTTAATTCCTATGGAAGCAGTAAGATGCTACATAGCAGACAGATAGCTGCTAATAAAATGCCCTTGATTAACTGATCATCAGCAAATGTGACCACTTCTATAAAAGCCGAAGTTTTAGCAGTTTGCTGGTCTGGAGCGTTCAGGTGTGTGTTCACACAATGCCAAGGAGGACAGACATCAGCAATGATCTTAGAGAAGCAAATGCTGCTGCCCATCAATCTGAGAAGGGTTACAAGGCCATTTCCAAACAATTTAAAAAGTGGAAAACATTCAAGACAGTTGCCAATCTTTCCAGCCAGTAGACGTCCCAGCAAATTCACCCCAAGGTCAGACTGTGCAATGCTCAGAGAAATTGCAAAAAACCCAAGGAGTTACATCTCAGACTCTGCAGACCTCAGTTATTATGTTAAATGTTAAAGTTTCATGACTGTGCAATTAGAAAAAGTCTGAACAATTATGGTTTGTTTGGAAGGGTTGTCAGGAGAAATCCTCTTCTCTCTAAAAAGAACATGGCAGCACGGCTTAGGTTTGCAAATTTGCATCTGAACAAACCACAAGACTTCTGGAACAATGTCCTCTGAACAGACGAGACCAAAGTGGAGATGTTTGGCCATAATGCACAGCTCCACATTTGGCAAAAACCAAACATAGAATATCAGCGCAAACACCTCATACCAACTGTGAAGCACAGGGTGGAAGGGTGATTTGGGCTTGTTTTGCAGCCACAGGACCTGGGAACCTTGCAGTCATTGAGTCGACCATGAACTCCTCTGTATACCAAAGTATTCTAGAGTCAAATGCGAGTCTGTCCGTCCGACAGCTAAAGCTTGGCCAAAACTGGGTAATGCTTGTTGCAAAGACCCAGTCAAAGTCCAGACATCAACCCTATTGAAATGCTGTGGCGGGACCTTAAAGGGATAGTAATACTTAGTTTTACCTTTATTTTATTTTATAGGCATTAAAAAAACATGAAGAACAATATAAGTCTTATCTCTCAAACCTTTATGGTTTGAGAGATATTCACAAGCAAAGTTTCCCCTCCCGCCCCTTTTACCTAGTGTAAGCCATCTCTTCTCAGATGTGGAATCCAGTCCATAGACCAGACAGATAACAGAAGGGGACAATCTTCTTCCTATGAGAACAATGAAAGCCCTGCCCCCCTTGACAAGTTTTTCAGGTTTGTCCCTTATCTTAATTGAAGATTGTCCCTCTCTGCAGTCTACCTGGGCACCTCCCTTCTGATCTGGCTGAGCAGTGTTACATCAGTAAAAGGTGCAGGAGGGGGACACTTTGTCATTGAATTACTCTTGTACTACAACTCTGACAGAATTGAAATAACACTCTCCAAAGTCCAAATACTATGATGATTAATTAGAGCTGCTTTTATTATGAAACATTACTATCCCTTTAAGAGAGCTGTGCATAAACAAATGCCCGCAAACTTCAATGAATTGAAGCAACGTTGTAAAGAGAGTGGGACAAAATCCCTCCACAACGATGTGAGAGACTGATAAAGTCATACAGAAAATGATTAGTTGACGTTATTGCGGCTAAAGATGATTCTATATGCTGTTGAATCATAAGGTGTACTTAGTGTTTCACACATGGCTTCTCCATTTTGGCTTTATTTTTGTTAAATAGATCATGACACGGTATAATATGTCATGTGTTGTTGGTTCACCTGAGGGTTGTGTTTACCTAATTTTTAGACCTGCTAAGGAACAGATAATTGTTATTATGTCCTGAAGTGTAAAACCACAGAATTCAAAGAGGGTGCACTTTCTTTTTCACACAACTGTATTTTCCCACCCCCCATCCTCTCTTGCCTTGTGCCTAGATTCTTTTGGAACCTTTAAAGGAGCAATAAACTTTTTTTTTTTTTTTATGAAAAAATATATATTGTAGGTATTTTCCTATTGAGTAAGATAAGGGTATTCCCACTGCTGAGAGATTTCCAGAGTTATGACAGTTCAAACCCATGTTTTTTTACATTAGCAGTGCCCTCTAGTGGTAAAATTCTAATTAGATTTCCTGTTAGATTCTAATGGAGAGGAAAGTCAGAAAAGTCAGGGACATACAGTTCTCCATAGAATGTGATAGAAACTGCTCAGTCACTTCCTCTCAGAACTATCAGGAAGTAAACACAGTAAATTCACTTCCTGTCAGTTAGAACTATCAGGAAGTAAACACAGTAAATTCACTTCCTGACTATATGAACGGTTATAAATTTTTGAATAAAAACATCTGACAGCGATGGGAGTGACCTTGTTTTATTCAGCAGGAAATGCTCTATAAAATATGCGTTTTCATAAATAGAAGTTTACTGCTCCTTTAAAGCTACTTAGAATATAACTGTTACCAATCTGACATGCCTGGTTTAAAGCATGCATTTTGTATGTAGACTTCACATGACTGAAGATAAATGTTGGCGGTTCAGAACCATTTGGTCCATCTAATGATTATATTGAATTGTTTTTAGGTTTTGATAATACTATAACGGAATTCTGAAAGAAAAAGGTGGATGTAGTATTTGATGGACACAATGGACTTGATCCACATCTAAGCACCTTCTAAATACATATTACACACTGTAAAACTGTAACACTATTAATATGGATATATCTTATTTTATGTACTATAAGTGAGAGTGCTCGGCTTTGGTCTTTAGTTAAGAATATCACAGTATGGGGGATTTTGGAGAAAGAGCGTCTTCCCTTCTTTTCTGTTTATATTTTTGTTATGGATATATTTTGTATTGTGTTATATATCAGTTGTTTGGGGTGCACAGAAAAGCGAGGGCAAATTACCTGGCACTTTGTAAGAGATGACATCTGAAAGTAACCCAGCATCCTGCGCTTTCTTTGCAAGGGTATGGGAGCGCAGGGCATATTCATCCTGCTCCACACGAGACACATTAAATGCCGCTGCCAGCCTGTCTGCAGAATGTCCCATGGTTTCACTGGTAGAGAACTCGGCTACAGCGGGAAGCTATGTAGGAATCACACACAGAATGGATAAGTGAATCAAGACTCTCTGGAGAGAACCTACCACCTCACTTAGCAAATTCCCAATAAACCATCAGTAAATATAACACAGGGCAGCTGCTCCACATTCAAATGACCTTTATCTTACATGGATTTAGAATGTTAAATCACATAATGTTTTTATCTTATATATAAAAAACAAAACAAAAAAAATAAATAAAGTGTTGGATTCCATCAAACGTTAGTGCTTTGAGCGCCAGAGAGGTACCCAAAGCAGGCACTCAAAGGGTTAAGCAGAGTGTCTTGATTTAGCATTAGTACCCCCATATATTTGAAAGGATCAGTAAAGAATATGCTAGAGCGAGTCATAGGAGGAGGAGCTTTACACCTATAGTCCCCCAATAGGATGCAACAGAAAATTAGAGAGTCAGGATTCATACCTCTGGTGCAAAATAGTTTGGCCGGATTCTAGAAATCACAGAAAGTCTCTGCCCTAGGGACTTGGCCTTGTTGAGGCTTAGCATAGTTTTCCTCATCTTCCTGCTATGCCGAATGGGGACATCCGACATGAATTCCACACCGCCAGCCACCACAACGTCACACTGACCTGACGCAATCAGACCCACAGCTAGAGAGGAGGCGGAAAGTAACGAGGTATGGTTATCACTTTAAAATAGGCCCCAGACACCTCTGAAGAACAATAATGTGCAGAGTCCTACCTGTGGTCATGGCCTGGTTTGACGAGATGCATGCCATGGTGACTGTGTGAGCTGGAGTCTTATCTGAGAAACCAGCACCAAGAGCAGCCTGGAAGAGACCAGTACAAAACATTGCTTATTATGGCTTCAACAATCACAGGAGACAACAACAAGGTCTACATGTTACATCTTACAGCCAGGTTATCATGAACTAGTAACATTTTCTCCAATTCATCATAGAAAGAAGGCAAAAAAGTTAAACAGCTAAAAGTAGGACTTTGCTGCTAATTGATTTCTCTCTCATTATCCTTCATTAGTATTCTTTATTTATTTAGCTCCAACTTATTCCGAGGCGCTGCTCTAATGCTAGGCATGTTTTAAACACATTTGTTGTTGTTCACACACACTTTTTTTGGCAGAAGTTATCTTTTTACCATTCGTTTTTCTAAAGATCATAAAACACTTTGTACCGTCCATGGAAAGGGGAGACTTTGGGAGACTTAATACTCTAACTAAACTTGACTTAACCCCTTAAGGACCGGGAAAATCAGAGGTGGATTTGACTTAAGGACCGGAGCAATTCTGACCTTTTTGACTATGTCTTTGTTCAACAGTGTTTTCCCTCTAAGTCTTTTATTTCACCCCCATAAATTATACACTGTTTTTAAGCACAAATAAGGCTTTCATTTGATACCCTACTTATATGGATAACCCACCATTTACTTTAGTAAAATAAAAAAAAGGTAAAAAAATGTAAAAAAACCTCACACTTTTTTTTTCTCTTGGGATCAATTGGGCACAAAGGGTTACATTTTTATGGAGACTGCATGAAAGGTATGACTAGTCAGTCATACCTACAAAATGCACAGTTTAAAGTGGCCACTGTCCCCCCTGGGTGAAAATCCCCATGTCCCTTCCCCCCCCCTATTTTCCCACTTTTTTGTTCATTACATTTGGCGGTGTGTGTAAGTCTATTACATGACTCCACTTCCAATTTTGTTTCTTGAGAGGTTTTTTTTTTTTTTTAAATAAAATATTTTATTTGTTAAAAAAAACAAAAAAACAAAAAAAACAAGTGTATTTAGCAGGTCAGAAATTGACCTGCATCTAGCCATCCTCCTGCACCAGCAGTGAAGGGGTTAACACCCCCAGCTGCTGTATTTTTTATTTCCACTAGGTGTCTCCTCCCTGCTTCTCTGTCCCTTACTTTGATGTAAGGGACGCATTAGCAGAGAGGAGACACTAGAGGCAGTAAGTAACACTGCTTCATTCATTGTTTTAGAATGCCGGTACATGTGATCGCTGACGCAGCGATCACATGACCTGGCACAACCAACGGAGGCTGAGACTGAACGGTCCGGTACTGGACCACTCAGTCTCAGCCTGAATTGAATGGTAGCAGCGTGCACGGCGGCGCGCTGCTACCATTTAACACTTGACGTACCACTGGTCCTTAAAGCAAATTTACCCTTGACGGTCCTGGTACATCAAGGGTCGTTAAGGGGTTAAATGTTTCATAATAAAAGCAGCTCTAATTAATCATCATAGTATTTGGACTTTGGAGAGTGTTATTTCAAATCAGTAATTGAATGATAAAGTATCCCCCTCCCGCCCCTTTTACTGATGTAACACTGCTCAGCCAGATTAGAAGGGAGGTGCCCAGGTAGACTGCAAAGAGGGACAATCTTCAATTAAGATAAGGGAAAAAACCTGAAAAACTTGTCAAGGGGGGCAGGACTTTCATTGTTCTCATAGGAAGAAGATTGTCCCCTGCTGTTATCTGTCTGGTCTATGGACTGGATTCCACATCTGAGAAGAGATGGCTTACACTAGGTAAAAGGGGCGGGAGGGCAAACTTTGCTTGTGAATATCTCTCAAACCAATAAAGGTTTGAGAGATAAGACTTATATTATTCTTCATGTTTTTTTAATGCCTACAAAATAAAATAAAGATAAAATGAAGTATTACTATCCCTTTAAAGGGCTCCTAATGTCCTATAATAACTCCTGTAAAATCTCAGGTATAATACGCACTTATGTATAATACGCAGGTGTATATTCTATCCAATATTTAGGGGAAAACAAGAGTGCCTATGTATAATACGCGCCCTTGTTTTCCCCCTATTGTAAACATTTTTTTCAATGCTGTCCGGCGCAATCCGCTCTAAATCAGACAATACCACATACCGTAAAATCTCGAGTATAATACATACAATTTTACCTCACTTCACCTTGTGTGAAGTTGGGGGTGTGTATTATACACGAGCGTTTTTTTATTGGAAAAAAAAAAAAAAAAAATTGTAGGCAGCTAATGCCCTGTGAGGTTGGGCATTACACCATTGGCTCGAGGCAGAAGGTCCTGACAGCACACTGAGTGAAGCGGGGCGCAAATGGAAGCTTGCCGCCCACAGGGAAGCTTCACATAAAATGACTCTATTTTGGCTCTGCTAAAGAGCTGCCGGCTGTTTCCAGGACTGGGATCTCCTGCTGTCAGCAGAGCGCTGACGTCATGAGAAGGGGAGGGAGGGGGGAACTTTAAAGGTGAATATCTCTCAAACCATAAAGGTTTGAGAGATTGGATTTTCTGCGCATAATTTATGTAGGATGGAGGAAGACTAGCATGAAGGAGTAGCAGCCAACGGCTGGATGGGGATGATGGAAACTGCAGTCCCCAACTGCTGGAGAGTGTAATGTGGTGTACCACTAAAACAGAGCACATGTAAAATTTGACATTTTTCTCACCTCACGAGCGACATTGCTTGTCTTGACTTCCTGAATAACGGTTCCGTATACAATGTAATCTACCACTTCCCGCGGAATGTTCGTCTTGTTCAGCAAACCCCTAAGAAACGCAAGGCAGGAATGAGTACAGAGCAAGAGTCTAATAACACTGCAGTCAGTGGCTTTACTCAAATATTATTACAGTTCAAATTATCAGGAAGTGAATGACAGTGTGATTACTTCCTGAAAGGTCAGACAGACAGGAAGTGACTCAGAACATTATAGAGGCTAATTTCTCAGTAACCAGAGCAATTTAATAAGGATTTGCATTTGTAGTGGGAACAAACAATCAAATAAAGATCACTTTAAAGGAGGTGAGAGTTCCCTTTTAACCCTTAAATTCTATAGTGCTCTGCAACGCATTGTGAAGCAATATTTTGGAGACCTCGCTAGCATTTAAAGGGATTACAAACTCCATCAATAGGAATTAAGGGACTTTTTCTGTTCATATGGTGCAACTGGATTATGGTTCATATGGTGCAACTGGATTATTGCAGAGCTGCTCCAGTTCTTACTGTTAACCCCTTGAGCAATGCATTCCGTGCCCCTCTGGAACGCAAAGGGTTAAATTAACATCTATTTGCTGCTTCCAGACCTCCTGCAATCAAAGCGGGAATTGACACAGGCTGATGTACTAAGAACCATGGAAGTAGTTCTGCTGTAACGCAGCTACAGCGTACGGGACAATTTGACGTTTTTTTAAATTCCCACTGACAATCAGAAATTTCGTAAATTCCCATTGATTTCAACTAGGGCTTATAACTCCTTCAGTTAAAATCAATGGGAATTTACAAAATTTCTAATTGTCCCCTACACTGTAGCTGGCTTGCCCCATGCCTGCTCCTCTAACACCCGTAATATGCCCCATATGATTACAGAATACCCTTAGTATGTGTATTTTAAACTCAATGGCATTTCCCCCAGAACACTACGTATGGTTTTGTCGATAGGCCACTGGCTGTAATGTACTGCAGAAAATAAGCATCATAATCAGTGTTGATATAATATTGTTACGATTTGTTGACAAAGAGGGACTGTACTTACTGCAGTGCTGTCCTGGCCAAGTCATGAGGCATGAGATCTGCATATCTGTAACAGAACAATCTCAGAGTTAACCAAAGGCATTGTTTAACCATCTTAAAGTTGACCTGTCACCCCCAGACACGTTTTTGTCTTGGGCAAAATTGTAATTCTGATTTAGTCTATGGAAACGGTTCTCAAGCTGTTATGTAGAACACCAGGCTTCCATAAAGAAGTACAAGGAACACATGCAACTAATGGCGAATGGCCGAACAAGGCTGTGGAGACTGTCAGTGTATATGGGGTTCTGTAATTACTGTACACGTGAAGATGTTAGAGGCGGAAACATTCCACACCGTGCAATGCTCTTCTGTTAGATTTTTCTCGTGAACTAGCCCCAACTACGGTAACATTTTGTATTCAGGACAAGAATTTTCATACAGAATACCCTACATTCAGGGCTTAAAATTTTAAGTCCTTTGCTACTAGCCAGACCTGAAAAGTTGCTCGCCACTGCAAGCCATAACATACCCACCAGGGCTGAATTTCTACTCGCCAGGGCTAAATTTTCACTCGCCATTGGCTAGTGGAAGTTTTGAGCCCTGCTACATTGATTCGATCACTGCAGCAATGCAGTGGTGAAACATTTTCTAAATAAAAATAAAATATACTGAACCACCACCGCAAAGTAAAAAAACAAGCTCTTACGTGGTTCCTGAGAGCAGAAATGGCGTTCGGACACCCTCCACGACTACTACATTCTTAACTCCTGGTTTGGCCAAAGTCTTCTTGCTTTTTGTCTGGACAGCTGGGAGACGGTGAAACACAAAAATAAATAAATAATAATAATTAAAAAAAAAAATACAGCTGCATATTTAGCGTGTTTGCACATAAACAGAAAGTTTTCAAATCATCAACTAAGACCTTGGCTCCAAATAATAATCCCCACTTACTATGGCCAAAAAATTCTAATGGTCCTTATGAATTTTTGCCTGTTTTGAAAATGGTATGTCCATCAAGGCGGACATGGCAGCTTCTGGCAATGTTTTTCTCCCTAAACTGAAGCAGGCCAAGTGCAAGAGTTTGTTTAACCCTTTGAATGCCAGAGGGGTAAGCAACACAATGCATTGTGTACCTCTCTTGTACTCAGAGTACCAGACCAGGACCAGAGGCATGCACAACAAATGAGTTGCACATGCCTTTGCTCCTTAACTCAGAGTGCCAGAGGCGTGCACAACATATTGCTTTGTAACGTGCTGCACACCTCACTGACACTCAGAGTGTTAAAGAATTATGATGAAGATGTAGAATGAGCAAAGTATGCAGCCAACTGGGTCTGCCAACAACTGTGATATCCGGCTCCATGTACATGATAATCAGGTGTTTTTTTTTTTGTTTTTTTTTTCTTGAACATCAAAATTCTTACGGACCATTTCAATTTTCTGGCCAGGGCAATGCAAAGGGGAAGGGGGTTATCATAAGGAGGTGTTACTTCGATTTTAACTATTTGAGTGCCAGAGGGGTACACAACACATTGCAAAGCAATGCGTTCGTACCCCTCTGGCACTCAAAGGGTTAAAAGTGGGTTAAAACAGAAGATTGCTTCAAGGTAAAAAAACAAAATAAAAAAAAAACCAAACAGTAAATTAAAGTGGACGTGTCACCTATTTATAACACAGGCTACATATTGACTACTTCTAAAATGTTATTCATTTATTTGTTTTTAAGTTTTATTTGTTGTAAATGCAACTTAGAAAATCTGTCCCCCAGCTACTTCTGCATAGACTGCTCCGCCTCTGCTCTCCTCCCTCCTCCAATGACGGAGGCTTCTGTCTGTAAGCTGGAGCAGTCTCATTGGCAGAGATCGATATCTAGCCAATGAGGTCGCTCCAGCTTACAGACAGAAGCCTTCGTCATCAGAGGAGAGCAGAGGCAGAGCGATGGACTGTGGTTACAGAGCAGGTAACTGCAGTCCATGTGGAAGTAGCTGGGGGACAGACTTTCTAAGTTAAAGGAGCAGTAAACTTTTTTTTTTTTTTTTTTTTACGAAAACACACATTTTATAGAGCATTTCCTGCTGAATAAAACAAGATCACTCCCATCGCTGTCAGATGTTTTATTCAAAAATTACAGAGGTTCAAAAAATCATGAAGTGAATTTACTGTGTTTACTTCCTGAGAGTTCTAACTGACAGGAAGTGACTCAGCAGTTTCTATCACATTCTATGGAGAACTGGATGTCTGACTTTCCTCTCCATTAGAATCTAACAGGAAATCTAATTAGAATTTGACCACTAGAGGGCACTGCTAATGTAAAAAAAAAACATGGGTTTGAACTGTAATAACTCTGGAAATCTCTCAGCAGTGGGAGTACCCTTATCTTACTCAACAGGAAAATCCCTACAATATATATTTTTTTAATAAAAAAAGTTTACTGCTCCTTTAAAGGTTCCAAAAGAAACTAGGCACAAGGCAAGAGAGGATGGGTGGAAAATACAGTTGTGTGAAAAAGAAAGTACACCCTCTTTGAATTCTATGGTTTTACACATCAGGACATAATAACAATCATCTGTTCCTTAACAGGTCTAAAAATTAGGTAAATACAACCTCAGATGAACCAACAGAACATGACATATTACACCATGTCATGATCTCTTTAACTAAAAAAATTAGTAACATTTTAGAAGTATTCGATATGTATGTATCTATTTAGGCTATGCTATACATAGGTGACACATCCACTGTAAATAGTTTAACCTTTTCATGGTTTATAGCAGAATTATGAGGTCTCGCCTAAGAAAAACATGCTGGGTTTTCATTAAAACCATTTATTACACTTTGACAATATCAACCGCCCTTATTATTCCTTAGAGTGTCAGAGGTTTCCGACGTACTGCGACGCAATGTGTTGGATACGTCTCTGGCACGCTAAGGGTTAATATTTAGAGCAGGGAACCCTGCCAGGAGCAACAAATAGGTAGAAAAATCCAGCAAAATTTAAAAACATTTGTTCCATGTTTTCCGAACAGTATTTTAGGACATAAAAGTACAACTCAGTGATTCTCACTCATGGGTTGCGTGGCACTTCGGGGTGCCAACTACATCCACTTAAGGTGCCCCGTTTTATCTATGAAGAGTTTGGCAAAAATGTAACTATTGAGTTACGATAGTATAGGAATGGGAATTGTTATGCACAATATGTTTTTTTATAGTTAGTGTGAGAGTGAAGTATTTATAACCTCATTACACCTATGACAAACGACATAAAATGTTAGGTGTGCCATGAAAATTCCACACTGTGTGTTAGGGATGCCGTGAGCAAGGGCAGATTGTAGGGGAATACCAGCCCGGGCTCCCCCCCCCCACTCCGGTGCGCACTGAAAGAATTGCAAATAAATTACAAGTGCTGTACAGCGCCGCACATCTCTCTCTCCTCCACTAACTTCCTTTAGTGCCCTCATTCTGCACTCAAGACAAAGTGGAGCAGAGGGGGAGAGAAATGGCCAGCTCTGTATAGCACTTGTATTTTAATTGCAGTTCTTTCAGTGCACACCGGAGGGGGAGAGAGAGAGTCTGCACTCAAGACAAAGTGGATCGGGACTTTTTAAAAGTGAGCCGATATAGCGGCCTACCGGGGGATGCCCGATCCCCCAATAGGACAGTCCGCCCATGGCCGTGAGCAAAAAAGATTGAGAACCATCGGTATAACTAGATGTATAAGATTGCTAGTCTTTCCACAGCAGTTATCACACCAGCACACTTGATCTGATCCGCTCTTCTCAGATTACCTGGGGACTGGAGATGTGATGAACAGCTGATGGATCTGGAGGCTGGAAGAGAAGAAAACTGATTTACGTGTGATAGGGGACAGAAAGGTGAAAGAGTACCCCCACTACTGGAAGATGATTTATACAAAACTTATTACAGTACAAATGTAAGTTGTGTGTGTGTGTGTGTGTGTGTGTGCGTCCTTGCTCTTTAAAGTACTCAAAGTGGATATGGAAGTACAAGATCATACACACAACACACAATCATATCACCCCCACCTCTTCATGTTTACATCGCTATATAACAAAGGGGTTTGTATTTGCCAATATATCAATGAGCGAGTCCAAAGCAACACGCTAGGGACCATATGCAGAAAGAAAAGGAGGAGTAATTCCTGGGGAAACCAACTGCACCATGATGGACCAATGAGATGTCCCAAATTCTCATCAATACATGTAACAATCTCTTTTATTTATAATATATTATCTATATATCCTATAATATAAAAGACCAGATGTATGTTTGTCCGATAGTCATGTGCAGTAGAGATTGCCCGAACACACAGAATGCTGGGAAGTGTAGTTTTGTGGTCTTAAGCACTTTGGCCTGTGTACACAGGCTTTTACACTAGTGTGTGTATTATATATATATATATATATATATATATATATATATATATATATATATATATATATATATTATATGTGTGTGTGTGTATGTGTTCAGACGTATGCGTGTGCGCACATGTATGCACATATGTATATGTGTGTGCGTATGTATATATGACTGCATATGTGTGCGTGTCTACATATGTGCGCACGTGTGTACATATGTCTGCGTGTGTGTACATGTCTGCATATGTGCATGTGTGTGTGTACGTGTGCATGTGTGTGTACGTGTGCATGTGTGTGCACGTGTACATATTTGCAAGTCTGTACATATGTGTACATATGTGCGTGTGTGTACTTACGTGCACGTGTATACATGTGTGCGCCCGCGTGTAATAAGACTGGATTTGGTACATCAGTAATGCCCCTTTTCCAATAGATTTTTTTTTCCTTCAAATTTCGGTTTACAAAAAACTCTTTTCACATTTAGATCGAGAACATCTTAACCCTCTGAGTGCCAGGAGGTTGTGTGTACTAAACACAAGCAAAAACAAACATGCTAAAATATTGAACTCTATAGGGCAGACATGGGCAACCGGAGGCCCTCCAGCTACTGTGAACTACACCATGATGGGACATCAAGATGCTCATCCCTGCTGCCCTAGTGCTTCAGAGGTTTTTCTGGACTGGATTTAGCCTTTGGAAATCAACCTTCTATGCATGAGACGACTTCTCATACTAATTTCCTATTCAGAACTGTCTGGAAAACCCATAATACCCGATGCACATAAAACTGCATTTTGCTGTGTGGTTCTATCGGAGATAAAGTGATACATGTGCACAGATTAGTGAACACAACAGTTATATACAGTATCAGACAGCTGTGTACACATTATACTGTACACCCTTTGGGCACATACATCTACAGGTTGGGCCTTGTAACATTTCTGAACCTCTGCTTATTTATTACTTTTTCAATCAAATTAGTGTTCACTGTTCCCATCACGTTTAAGTGGACCCGTCACCTTGATGGAAGTTTACATATTTGCAATTTTCATTCAATACATCAAGTTATATTGCGGGGAAGCGGATTAAATGAATGATGGCAAAACAATGGCAAATTTAGGTCTGACTACTTATGCCTCTAAAATATTACTGAATACTTCGATTGGGGGACTCAAGATTTAAAGGATAGTAATACTTCGTTTTATCTTTATTTTATTTTGTAGGCATTAAAAAAAACATGAAGAATGATATGTCTTCTCACTCAAACCTTTATGGTTTGAGAGATATTCACAAGCAAAGTTTCCCCTCCCGTCCCTTTTACCTAGTGTAAGCCATCTCTTCTCAGATGTGGAATCCAGTCCATAGACCAGACAGATAACAGCAGGGGACAATCTTCTTCCTATGAGAACAATGAAAGCCCTGCCCCCCTTGACAAGCTTTTCAGGTTTTTCCCTTATCTTAATTGAAGATGGTCCCTTTCTGCAGTCTACCTGGGCACCTCCCTTCTGATCTGGCTGAGCAGTGTTACATCAGTAAAAGGGGTGGGAGGGGGATACTTTATCATTGAATTACTCTTGAACTACAACTCTGACAGAATTGAAATAATACTCTCCAAAGTCCAAATACTATGATGATTAATTAGAGCTGCTTTTATTATGAAACATTACAATCCCTTTAAGAGATATGTGTAATGACAGGTGCGGATAAGGATTATCCAAATGTGTATAATCCAGTGATTCCCACAGATCCTCCAGTTAAATTGATTATTTTGAGGATAGGCATCCTGGAAGAACCTCTTTGAGTACCAGGACTGTAGTTTACAGCCCCTAGTGCTCAACTCTATCTTATATCAGAGATACTGTATTGTCCTGTGCACTCTGGGAAGAGTGAAGTGGCAGACCACTTGTAATTGGCTTACGTTGCTAGTCACCACTTCTCGCTCTAGTGAAGCATCCAACATGATTATGGCTTGAAGGCTATCAGAATTTGGATGGAAAGAGGGCTGGAGAAGGAGAGGTCTTCCTTCCTGTATCGGCAGGCACTACTATGGGGGCAAAGTTTTCGCCCATGTATGCCAACATCTTTATGGAGTGGTGTCACAACTTTGCTGCTGAAGTACACTGAGATTTACATTGCACGTATATGACAGGAACCGAATATCTTAAAAGGTATAGTAATGTTTCAAAATAAAAGCAGCTCTAATTAATCTCCATAGTATTTGGGCCACGGAGAGTGTTATTCAACACTTTCAGAGTTGTAGTTCAAGAGTAATTGGATGTTAAAGTAACCCCCTCCTGCCCCTTTTACCTAGTGTAAGCCAGCTCCCCTCAGATGTGCAATCTGGTCTTAAGGTCAGACAGATTACAGCAAGGGACAATCTTCTTACTGTGAGGACAATGAAAACCCTGCCCTCTTTGACAGGTTTTTCCCTCTCTGTGATCTACCCGGACAGTCTTGCTGCTCTGAGGTGAGCAGTGTTACATCAGTAAAAGGGGTGGGAGGGGGATACTTTATCATTCAATTACTCTTGTACTACAACTCTGACAGAATTGAAATAACACTCTCCATGGCCCAAATACTATGAAGATTAATTGGAGCTGCTGATTTTGTGAAACATTACTATCTCTTTAAAATTATTTTTAACATGTAAACAAAGTAAATTGCACTGTTTGAACATTCAGTACATATTTTTCTTTGATACATATTTTCCTTTGATACATAACACCATACATCCTTATTTGTTCTAGCACCTGCATGAGATTATTGCATGCATTTTTAATAAACCATATTATAATTTATTCCAGCTGACAGCAGCCTTTGATTTGCTTTATTGAGATTCTGGAGATGGATCCACGGAGGCTTGGCCTGGTCGGGTCAGTGTGAAGAGTCCACAGGTGTAGAGGAGGTCTGGGTCTGGGAGTTAAGCAGCCGTTATTTTGTTTGTAAATATCAAGTGAACCAAAGGGCCAGCAGAAGTTTAGTTTAAAGGGATAGTAACACTTCGTTTTAACTTTATTTTATTTTGTAGGCATTAAAAAAACATGAAGAATGATATACGTCTTATCGCTCAAACCTTTATGGTTTATGAGATATTCACAAGCAAAGTTCCCCTCCCCGCCCCTTTTACCTAGTGTAAGTCATCTCTTCTCAGATGTGGATCAGGTTGTATGACAGTACAGATAACAGAAGGGGACAATTTTCTTTGTATGAAAACAATGAAAGCCCTTCCCCCCTTGATAAGTTTTTCAGCTTTTTCCATTATCTTAATTGAAGATTGTCCCTCTCTGCAGTCTACCTGGGCATCTCCCTTCTGATTTGGTTGAACAGGGGGGGGATACTTTGTTTGTGAATATCTCTTAAACCATAAAGGTTTCAGAGATAAGACTTATATCATTCTTCATGTTTTTTTAATGCCTACAAAATAAAATAAAGTTAAAACGAAGTATTACTATCCCTTTAACTTTTCACCTCCAACAAACTAAGTTCCATATAAACACTTTAAACTGCCTATATAATGTTTCTAAATGCTGTATTTTTTAAGATATATATTTATATTCTTACGTTATTCTGCATATTACCTGTGGTACAAGCTGTATTGCAGGTAAGAAGTCTCAGGGCAAGCCATCCCCTTTGAAGGAGAATATCCACCCAGTGCCTGTGAGCTCCGGGGGTGGACTAAAGTATCTTTATGAGCACGGAGAGCCTCTCCCCGAAAGAAGGGGCAGACTTATCGGCAAAGTCTGACAGCGATTAGGAGTGAGAGCTCTGACAATATTTTGTAACATAAACGGCTGTGCTCTCCCTCCTTGATGCGCTGTCAGATCAAGGTTGATTTTTTTTTTTTTTTTTTTTTTTTAAAGACATTAAAAACATTTAAAGGTATTGGGGGGGGGGGGTTAAAGAAGGTGATGCACAGCAAAACAATGCATGAGCACCTCTCTGGTCCTTAAAGCAGAACTACCATGTCACAAAATGTTTAGCTTAACTAAGTCCCCTTCTGGCAACTAGCTGCTTAGCAGCGCTAGTTGCCAGAATTATTACCTGATTTAATAGATATACGCTTTATTCCCCAGCTGTCAGTGGCACGGAGCGCTGACATCTTACCATTGTGACATCTGCATGCTTGTGCTGTCAGTCCCAGCCGGAGCCGGCTGGCTCCTAGCAACGCCTCCTAGACCCGGCTGGGACTGGCAGTGTAGGTGCGCGGACTTCATTCTGGTAAGATGTCCGCGCTACTGACAGCTGGGGAATAAAGCATATATCTATTAAATCAGGTAATAATTCTGGCGACTAGCGCTACTAGTGCGGTTCTTTTGGACTGCTGCAAGAGTGCTGCATCCATCTTTGGTGGAGACTCCCAGCTTGCTGTATCTTCTTCCTTATATGGATACATTTTTAGAAATCTCCTGGGAACCGACACCCTCTTGCCTCCCTTTGTCCATTCAGCCTTTATGATGTCCGATACTGAACGGTGGACCGGGAATTCTGGGCTGGCTTTCTTTTTTCCTAGAAAGGCAGCATCCATGATATCTTGCTCATTTAGCTTGTCTGAAAGACCCAAGGTTTTTCGTAAATGCTTTAAGAAAGGCTCCATCTTGTCCAAATTGAATGAACCTTCTCCTTCTACAATCACTCCTTCTGAGGAATAGGGTGATAAAAGGTTTTGAACGCTGTCTAAGTCTTCCAAGCTACTTGAGGTACCCTCATCTGGATCTTCAGTGCACATTCTTTTGCGAGGTGCTGCAGTCTGTTGCATGGAGTTAAAAGTCTCCTGCATGGAAAGATCTCATCCACATCAAAAATTCTTGAAAATGCCCTGGTACCGCCTGTCCTGTTGCCTTCTGAATGCCATCCTGACATAATTTGTCGGGGTCAGCACTGGGTAACTTAGTATCACAAGCCATACAAGTTTTACATTTTTGGGAGGATTTATCCTCTTTAAACCTCCATAACAGGCTTTTCTTTTTCTTTGGAGGAAGAGTATGCTTTAGGATTAGACATAACAATTAAAATGTAACTTTTAATAAATATCTTAAAAAGGAATCTGCCTACAATCTTCCCAACAGCACACTCCCGGCAAGCAGTTTAAATAGAAAGACATGATTAGGCTTGCGTTTCAAGCTGGAACGCAGAGGTCTTCCACAGGAACCAGAATGTTTCTATAAATAAGAGATACTTACCTTGCTCTGTTTCTTCATTCTGCGTATTGCCACTGCTTGGTTGCCATTGCCCGTTCTGCTGAGGGGAGTCTCTGGCATTTTAACTCTTCAATCGCTGACCGGCTGATCCTGTGGTTCAGCGCTTCAGGTAGGATTGCTGGCATTCTCTTCCCAGTCCCGGACAGCATCTTGCGGCCCCACAAGGTAAAACCTGATTGATTTATATGTGGGATCGCTCTGTCCCGCTTCTCCTCCTCGTCAGCTGGTGTAAAAAGAGACTATAGAGCAGGGAGGAAGTGCCTTCTTAAATATTCCGATTGAAGAGTTCACACCAGCTAGTGGGGAGGACAGACCCACACATTTCTCTTGGCTGTGGAAGGTGACACAGAGGAAATGTCTGGCTTCCAGTCTCGCAAGATTAAACATCAGCGCAGACATCTTGTCTGTGTGCCTGCGCTGTCAGTCCTGGTCTCCCTTCAGAAGCATTGCACTGGCCCGAACAGCACCGGAAGGGAACGACGGGGTACTAACCTGCCCACCAGTCTCACAAGATTAAGGATTTCTTTAGCATTGTGAGAGGTAAGAACTCCTATGAAGCTCGTTGCCACTGGCCTAATTATTGCAGGATGACTTTACTGCACATGGCAGTTCCGCTTTAAGGTGTTAAAGAGACTTATTTTTTAACGCAATCTCTCTCTCAGTGCAACATTTGGACTGAAGTATAAAAGCAAAGTGGAGTAATTTTGGTGCAAACCATCTGCACCACAGCGGGCAAAGAAAAGTTTTGGTTGATTTGATTGGAGCATTTAAACCCTTGAATGTGTGAGAGGTCTCCAAAGCATTGAGAAGGAATGTGTTAAAGACCTCTATAGCATTCTAGGGGTTAAACAGCCCCATTTAAATCAACTGGAATTTTGGAAATGTTTATTTATCCCCTACACTGCTGTTGGTTTGCCCCGGAATAATTCCACGTTGCCTTTATACATCACACCCCCAACGGACAGGACCCCGAGACTGAAAGTGGTTTAAAAAAAAAAAAAAAAAAAAAAAAAAAAAAAAAAAAAAAAAAAAAAATTTGGACTTTTAATTTATTTCCTTGGGCGCCCTTAGTTTACACCACTATTTCTTGGTACATAAGCCCCTGTACGCATCTCTCCTAAGCCAGTAACTTCCAAAGTTAGACCTGGGGAAACACCATAGTCAGATTGTCAGGATCTCCCCCTCCTGGATCACAGCTGATTATTCAGCAGCTCAGTCACTGTGACTGATACACCTGTATGTAGGGTGACCACACGTCTCAGATTGCCCGGGACAGTTCCAGATTGTGTGTGTCCCGGACAGCCGTCTTCTGGGACAATACAAAGTCCCGGAATGAAGACTCCAGATCACAGAATTCTATACACTACAAGGAGAACTGCCTATTGTCTACTGTGACAGGAAGGGATGCCTTTGCTGGGCTACACAAAATGGCCCCCAGACAGACCTCCAAATATTAGAGAGAGACCTGAGCCTCGATCTAGGCATCAATCAGGAGCTGAACTGGAATTTTGTTTTAGTGTGATGTTGCTTTAAAGGGATAGTAATACTTCGTTTTAACTTTATTTTATTTTGTAGGCAGTACAAAAACATGAAGAATGATATAAGTCTTATCTCTCAAACCTTTATGGTTTGAGAGATATTCACAAGCAAAGTTTCCCCTCCCGCCCCTTTTACCTAGTGTAAGCCATCTCTTCTCAGATGTGGAATCCAGTCCATAGACCAGACAGATAACAGAAGGGGACAATCTTCTTACTGTGAGATCAATGAAAGCCCTGCCCCCCCTTGACAAGTTTTTCAGGTTTTTCCCTTATCTTAATTGAAGATTGTCCCTCTCTGAAATCTACCTGGGCACCTCCCTTCTGATCTGGCTGAACAGTGTTACATCAGTAAAAGGGGCGGGGAGGGGAAACTTTGCTTGTGAATATCTCTTAAACCATAAAGGTTTGTGAGATGAGACTTATATCATTCTTCATGTTTTTTTAATGCCTACAAAATAAAATAAAGTTAAAACGAAGTATTACTATCCCTTTAAAGCTTTGGGCTTGATGTATATTTTCTTGTAGCCCACAACAGGCATTACTTTCTGACTCAGCAATTAATGGGCAGTACTCCCTCTACTATTTAGAACTGTGTGGTGCGCTCTTCTCTTCACAGTGTCTCTGAACAGCAGAATTGAAATGTGGTCACCCTACCTGTGTGTGTGATGAGGGATATCCAGTAAATCTGACCTGCTGGTGCATCCTGAGGACTGGAATGGAAAATCACTATCATAAACTGTACAACCGATGGCCTTTTACAGAAACAGATTTTGACGGTGGATAAGAACCAGCTGGCCCACCCAGACCGCCCATTTCCCTACCCAGATAAAACGCAGCCTTACGCGGTTCTCACAAAAGACTTATGTCCATCCCAGAAACATTTTAATTCCTTTTCTGTATTAGCGCCTACCACTAACGTTATCCACAGTAAATTCGGAATGAAGTTTGCAGTGATTCTATATAATCACGTTCTTATAGAGGGCTGTATTATTTGTGCATAATAAAACAATTGCTTCTTACTGAATTTGCATGCCGTAGGGAGGCTCCGGATGGTTTGTCTTAACATGCAGGCCATCTTGGAATCTGAAATAAAGAGGAAAACATTCAGTGCCATTTATAAACACACCCGGAGACTTACAAGTAAAGGCTAAAATGAATAATTCTGGAAAAAAAAACAACAACTGCACAGCTATACCAAAATTCCCATTGGTTTAAAAGGCTATTTTAAACACTTGAATGCTAGAAGGAAGCAATGAATTGGAAACATATCTTATTCTAGGGCTTAAAAGCACCATGTATATAAACAAAAGTGTTACTTGTCTCTTATGGCAACAGTTGCTTTGGCCACTTTGGCTTTATACTCAGCCCCTTGCAGGGCCGGATTTATAATTAGGCAGAGTAGGCATCTGCCTACAGGCGCACTCAACAGAGGGGTGCCTGTCATGTTGTGTGTGTTTAGTCACCTCCTCCGCCCGGCACCGTAAAGACAGGTCTGTGCAGAAGAAGGCTGCTGGACTCCCCCGGCACTTTAGTAATACAGAGCACTGGGAGATGACATAATCTCCCAGCGCTCTGCATTACTGAAGAGAAGACAGTGTGGGAGCAATATGAAGGTAATATGGAGATGATGGGGGCGATGTGAGTGCAATACGGTGCTGTTGGGGCAATGTGGGTATGAAAGGGGCAATATGGAGCTGATGGGCACAATGTGGAGATGATGGGGCAATATGGAGCTGATGGGGGGCAATGTGGATATGAAAGGGGCAATATGGAGCTGATGGGGGCAATGTGGAGCTGATGGGGGGGCAATGTGAGGGCAATACGGTATATGGAGATGATGGGGGCAATGAAAGGGCAATATGGAAAGGATAGGGAGCAACGTGGAGATTAGGAGTATTGTGGAGATGGCCCATGGGGGGGGGGGGGGCGCTTCAGATTTCTGTGCCTACAGGCTCCTGAGATGTAAATCTGACCCTGGCCCTTTGAATGGCTGAGAAGCAGCCAACACATTTCATTTGCTACCTCTCTGGCACACAAAGAGTTAAGGCCCAGTGCAACACAGTAATTACTGGCAGTTTCAAAGTGCAACGTTGTTAAGAGAGTACTATCTCCCAGAAAGCACTGGGCTTATCGCTTGTAACACAAGCATTTTGTCCTTTGCTCTTCAAATAAAAACTAAAATCAATAAATATGATACCTGTGTCTGTAACAGACATACATCGCTTCATATGTCTGGAACACAAATCCTTAAATACAAATTGCTCATTTCAAAGTACATGCAGGTGTAAAACTATTTCCATACCCTAGGTCACCTTGATTTAAGTTTGCATATGTACAGTACATATGTACCATTCTTGGTATGGTTTGATACTGATGTTACATATGCTAATGAAGGGGATTCAGTGACATTTCACATGCTAATTAAGCACTGTGCTGCGCCAAGAGACTTTCACTTTTCCCAGAAATAAAAACAGACAGATCTAGGGAATTTAAAGCGGAACCATCGTCACAGTTACATTTAACTGCAAATTATTAATACTTTAGCGATATACATATTAATACTTGCATCTTGCACCGGAAGGGACTGACGGAGCAGGCAGCGCCTACAGCCAAGATCCCAGCTATTGCTTGCCGAAAAAGGTATCTATCTTACTTATGCTGCAAAATACAAGTATTTATATGTATATTGCTAACATATAAAGGATTTGGGGCTAAATATAATTTTGATGTTAGTTCCACTTTAACATCAGCTATTTTTTTCAGGAGTGGGCAGGAGTACCCCTCCCCTGGACCACCCCTGTGAAAAATCACCGCTACCGATTCTGTGACTACATCCGATCTCCGCTCCCTGCCGCACCAGGGCAGACTGCGTACCAGAAAGTTAGAATTTTATTTTATATATATTATAATTTTAACGGACCCTAGGCCGTCACTATGGAACTTGGTATTTCCCTCAAGCCGTATCCACTTCCCTGAAAAGAACTGACTTACTCGGAGCAGAAAGTCGGCCCCTCTCCCATTGGTTGTTTGGTGGACAAAAGACCGGCTGCTGATTGGCCAATGGAAGTTAAAGGGACTCCATAGACTTTACATGGAGAAAGTAGGCAGCCATTGGATTGGTCGCTCAAGTTCATAGCTCCCCATCCTATTGGCCACAGGGTAAACGCGGCTAGATTAAATTACTAAGTTCCACTGAGTCTGTCCTTCCATTATACCTCTGTTTACCCCAACCCCAGGGGTCCCATTGTATTTTCCCTCAACCCATTATGCTGTGCAGGTTAAATTCGTTAAAGGGATAGTAATACTTAAAATGTACAAAAAAATATGTTGTAGAGTTTATCCCACTGAGTAAAACAAGGGTACTCCCACTGCTGAAAGGTGTTTCATTCAAAAGTTATTAATTTTCAAAGTTGAATTTTTTAGGTGCAATATCACAGTGGCCTGAAATTGTATAGTGGTGCTGTTGCTACACCATCCTATGGAGATTTATGGTCAACTGACCAGAGCTATCCATAGGATCGTGTAGCAACAGCGCCACTGTACAATTTCAGGCCACTGTGATATTGCACCTAAAAAATTAAACTTTGAAAATTAATAACTTTTGAATGAAACACCTTTCAGCAGTGGGAGTACTCTTGTTTTACTCAGGGGGATAAACCCTACAACATATTTTTTTTTACATTTTAAGTATTACTATCCCTTTAAGTATTGTTGCCCATTGTTTTAACTCTGCATAAAGGAGCTGAATTCAGCCAAAATAAAGTGTGTTACAGTTTGGAACCTGACTGGCGTTCTGTTCATTTATTTGGGGTGGTATCAAGGGTCTTCTTTTGACCCCCATCCTGGGACCACTGAAGCAGAGTACCGGGGCCATCAACTTTCTGTGGCGGACCTCAGGAGAGAGAGACCCGGCATAGCAGCCTAAGTCAACCCAAGGACTTGGGATCCTGTTACACAAATATTAAACACATAAGTAGACAAACACGTATCATGTACTTGCAAAATATGTAAAGTCAAAATGAAAAGTTAAATACCTTTAAGCACTGGCTAAAAAAAAAAAAAAAAACAAAAAAAAACAAAAAAAAAAACATAGCCCTGAGGTATGTGTGATATGGCAACATTGTTTAAATGCTTCAACCTGTAACCTCTCAAGATCGTAATTGCTGTATAGTGACATTTCTCCCAGTACTTACCCTGTAACACTGCTATTCAGCAGATGCTGTTCTTATCGTTTATTTTTAGTGACAGATTCCCCAGCGTTGCTCATCAGGGCAGCCAGACTGGAACGAGTGTCCCAAAACTCAGACTATTGCCTTATACATCCAGCTAAAGAGGAACGATTCTGGATAAATGCTAGCGTTATCTTAAAAGGGGATCTATCACTCCTATACAAGTTGGTCTTACTAGTTAGATTATTTAGCGAATATGCTTAAAACTGTATTCATTTGTTTTTTTTTCTTTTTTTAAAAACGATATTTGGGCGAAAATTAATGTTTAACGAGTGCCCTGCACCCTACTGCCGGATAGACTGCGGGTACAGCTCTGTAACCGCAGTCCGTTATGTAATTGGGTGTCCCCGCGGCCGCGCCGGGCAGATCATGACCTAGGCCGCATATCTGTGGTCTTGCATGCCGGGTCTGTCGCTGGTGTGGTTTGCTGGGTGGGCCCTGCTG
Organism: Rhinophrynus dorsalis; assembly: GCA_037306005.1. NCBI lineage: Eukaryota > Metazoa > Chordata > Amphibia > Anura > Rhinophrynidae > Rhinophrynus > Rhinophrynus dorsalis. The sequence continues at coordinate 554,238,528 of CM074720.1, forward strand.
GTGGAGCTGGAATTGAGATTACCGTCTGGAGCAGTGTTTGGAACCTTACCCGTGCAATCCATTCGTTGGATACATCACGGGCTGTGCGCTTTGGTGTGATAGACGTCTGACCTACACTGTCTCTACCTCCTATAGACGATAGCCTGGGATTATCCTCCTCTCCTTTACGTGCTTATCGCCAGATACTGAGTGAGTTGCGCCTTGCCGGAGGCTTTTACTGGACTCTCCCGCTGTTACTACCACTGTTGTGTCGTCGACTATTGCCGAGGATACGGCCAAAGTGGTCCTTGCATTGCTGACGCCAGTATTAGATACCAAACTAGATGCACTCCAATCTATCTTGGGTGAGGCTAAGACTCGTGGCGAACAGATCGCAAGTCTCACGCAGAGAGCGGGTGACTGTGAGGTGCTTGTGGATGATCTCTGTACCACCGTTCACAGTTTAGAGGCCAAGGCTTCTGCTCTTGCAGAGAAGATTGATGATATCGAGAATCGCAGTCGTCGGAACAATCTTCGAATCACTGGAGTGCCTGAAACGCTTCGAGCCTAAGCACAGAGTTAAAAATACTTTTGAAACTGGAGGATTACAGTACTCCACTAGTCATCGAAAGAGCTCATCGACTGGGTCATGTTGCACCTTCAGAGGGAAGTCATCCTAGGCCAGTCATCTTCAAACTCCTGCATTACGAAGACAGGCAACGTCTTCTTTGCCTATAGAAAATTAGATAAGGTTAAATACCTTAACTCTCAACTCTCGTTGTTTCAAGATTTTTCAGCTAAAGTTTCCGCGCAGAGATGTGGCTTTTCGGAGATCTGCAGCAAGCTCTTTAAGAAGAACATCAAATTTGCTTTGTTGTACCCTGCACGTCTTAAAGTTTTGGATGGTTCATCCACTCGCTGGCTCGGTACTTTTATGAATGTCTGTCAGCAAGTAATAGTGAGAGGAGAGCTGTGGGACATTGCTAGTTTTGTTATTCTCCACTTCATTGGTTCCTGGATGTGTATCGCCCTAGGTTTGTGGAGCCCTTTCCTGAGGAACTTTGTCTATAAGCTGAGACTTCCCATGTCTTTTAATTATTCAGCCTCCTACCCTGGTGGATGTGTATCACCCTAGGTTTGTGGAGCCCTTTCCCGAGGAACTTTGTCTATAAGCTGAGACTTCCCATGTCTTTTAATTATTCAGCCTCCTACCCTGGATACTCTCTTCTGGATACCTATATGGACATTTGGCCTTTTTATACGTTGGAGAGCTTCTTCGCAGCACTGTGGACACATTCAGGATGGTCTGATGTTCTTTGCATCCAGGTCACCCTATAATGACCCTGTGGCGGTACCAGGATTTACCGGACCCTTTTGGGGTTGTTGGTTCCTGAACCGCCGCTGCTGCTGCCCCTCTTCCCCGGCTGGCTGGAGCCCTGCTGCTTCCTGGAGGTCCTGGATACTCAGGCAGGAACACTGGATGCTGCCTCCAGGCAGACTGGCAGAGCTAGTGAATTTAGCTGCAGGATCCTAGGTGGGGTTTCCAGAGGCCCTACGCCAGTAGACCGGCGAGGCAAGTGAATTCGCTCCTGCAGTGGCTAAGGTGAGAATCCCCAGCCCAACCCCCTCCAGAAATACAGCCAAGACTTGTAGTAAGGAGGGTAGAACAGAACAGCCTTTATTCATAAAACACACTGCTTATATACACTTACAGACACTCTTATCAAGATAAGAATACAAATTAGTGCTTGAAAAAGGGACATTTTAACTGGTCCATAATAACCTCCCCTGACTGGTCAGTGAAGCACAGCAGGAGTCAATTCACATTCCTTAGCACATGGAGTGTTCTTTAAACAGAGTGCTGGACTTAACAGCCCACTCTTCAGTCTGATTCCCCAGATTTACCAAATGTCACACAATGTACAAAACAGTGATCAATATTTCAAATGTTATAGTTCTAAATTATTCCATCTGGTCACAGACCCCATCTGTGCCGCGCAGGGGGATTGATTACTACGATGCTGCAATGTGATTTATCTGCATGGACCTAGCCCATTACATGTGACTGCCTTCTTTTTCTAATTTCTATTTTGTTGCTATTTTATTGTGGTTATTTTTACATCTGTTCTGTTTCTGACTAACCATTACCTTCCTTCATACAGGTTCCAGGTTTCCATTCTGTGTCTGGTCTTTCCCCTAGACCGGCATGCATTTTGCTCCAGGACCTTCTCAGGTTGTGAGGGGGCTGGTCAGATGGGGAGTCTTTTGATTGCTTCAATTTTCTTCTTTACTGGCTGAGGGTTCATTCTCTGTCTGGCTCTCCCCCTGTATTAGTTAGAATTTTATTCCTGGTTCTTCCCGGATTACATGGGGTTAATCGGATAGAGATTTCCTTTGCCTCACCAGGGATTGTGCATCATGGGAGGTAAGAGACGAGGGGTACTCCCTGTACGGTTTACATATAGATCATTGGTGGCGGGTGGGGGATATTTACTGCTGGATGGGGGTTGGGCAGTGCGCTTGTTGGTCCTTCTGGGCTGTGCGGGGGTGCTGGGCTTCCTCCTTCCTTTCTTTCTTTCAGGTGGGGTGGGGGTGTTGTGGAAAGTCTTTACCAATTTGTGGGTTCCTTTAATTGGTGGTTGAATTACCTTTTTATGGGGGGGGGGGTGCAGTGCTATATCGGTGATTGTTTTGGATGCCTGTCGTGGCGCTGGGCTCCCTGGCTTGTTAAAATGCCACTATTGTCGTTTTATTAACAATACTCAATCTGGGTTATAGTCCACAGGTTTATAAGAATTTAAGTTCTTTAATTGGTTCATGAGTCCATTGTGGACTACTAGTTGAAGAGCAGAGCCCGTTACACGGGCCACAGTGCCACTGTCAGCCGGTCACAGTGCATTCATGTACAGTACAGACTGCCCACGTCGCTGCTGATACAGTGCAAGCCATTCGCTGTGCAGTCATGCACAGTAGAGACTGCCCACGCCGTGGCTGATACAGTGCCAGCCGGTCAAGGTGCAGTCATGCTCAGTAGAGACTGCCCGCGTCGTGGCTGATACAGAGCTGGGCGCTCCTTAGGAGTACCCCACTCTGCATCAGCCTCGTCAATGGCAGTCTCTACTGTGCATGAATGCGTCGTTACACACGTTTTAGCGAATTATTATATAGGATGTTTTCTGTGTTTGTTTTGTCAGTGTTTTTTGTTTTGTTGGTGCATGCCTCTGGTCGATTTGATCTGTGGTTCTCCTCCCCCGTGCCCTGTTTTGTCGAAATGGCGTCTTCTCTCTGAGAGGAGATAGAAGCAGGCGCCCTACCATCTATGAAGCTTCTTCTTTAAATCCCTTGCAACGTTTTATGGATCAGGTCCCTCTCACTGACATTTGGTGTCTTATTCATCCCACAGATCGATAGTATAGTTTCTCTCTCTCATCCTCCTGGTACTTTCACCAGGCTAGGTTATTTTTTAGGTTCTGTGGCTATTCTCCCTTTGTTCACCGCCTGTCAAATTCATGACATTATCTCAGATCATGCTTCTGTTACCTTACATCTGTCCTTTCATTCTCCTGTACGGTCATCTTTTTACTGGCATATGCCTTCCTTTCTTGCCCAGTCTCCTGATTTTTGTGCTAGTCTTAGGAATGCCTCGTTAGCGATTCAATCCGACAAAGCTCTTCATTCTTCCGACCCCGTTTTGTTCTGGCCAACGGCTAAGGCTGTTTTGACTGGTCATATCTCTTATGTTGCAAAGCTTCGGAAGGAAACGGTGAACAAACTCACGCAGTTGCAGCGTACGCTTATCGCTCGTTACTCTGCTTGCCTTGCAGTGGACTCGGCTTTGAACCGCTCTAAATATCTTGATGCAAAAAGAGGCATTTGAAATGGTATTGGCTACAACCGCTCACTTTCAATTGTCTAAACGTGAAGCGCACCTGTATCGTAATGCTAACCTGCAGAGTAGGCTGTTAGCTCATTTGACCAAACTTACTCGTGGACCTAATATATCCGCTCTATACAGCTGAGAAATTCGACAGTCATGATGGATCCGGTAGACATCAATGCGGCATTTGTATCATATTTCTCCAAATGGTATAGTCCTGAAGCAGACGACCTTTCTGCTCGATCTGACCTTTTACCGTGTTTGTCTCTGCCTCTACTTACACATGATCAGCGCTCGCTTTTGGAGGAGCCTATTCTGCTAGAGAACTAGAGTTGGTACTTAAATCTTTACACAATGCCAAATTACCAGGGCCAAGTGGCCTTCCAGCTGAATTCTACAAAATCCTGCGGGAGGGTCTCTCTCCCACGCTGCCATCTCTTTATAACACTATATTTAACTCGCATGTCATGCCCTCCTTTTTCACCCTTACAAGGATTATCCTGCTACCTAAGCCTGGGAAGGATCCTAGTAAGGTTGAATCATATCGGCCAATATCGCTTTTAAATAAAGATTATAAGATCCTCAGCAAGATTATGGCGAATAGACTTAATCAGTTACTGCCTCAGCTCATTATGCCTGAACAAACGGGCTTCATTCCGGAGAGATACTCTGTGACTAGTATTCGTACTGCTATTGCAGTTCTTATTAAATCTTCGGATTTTCCTTACAACACTAATTTACTTATAAATCTTGATGCTGAAAAGGCTTTTGACAAAATTCTCTGGTCTTATCTGTTCCAGGTTTTAGTTGTCCAGGACTTTGTTCCAACGTTCCGTGCTTTAATAGAACGGTTTTATACTGAGCCTCAAGCCACAATATCGACTAACTCTGTCAACTCCTCTCTCGACTTTTTAGGGGTACCAGGCAGGGTTGTCCCCTCTCTCCACTTCTTTTTAATCTGGCGCTGGATCCCCTTCTTCGTACATTACTGGCATTACCAGAATTTCATGGTATTAGAGTAGGCACTGTGGAAAATAAACTTGCTGCGTTTGCGGATGATATACTGCTATTTATCCGTAATCCACATTCGGCACTTCCTTCTATCATTTAGGTTTGTGAGAGCTTTCGGCGGGTGGAGGGTTTAACGATAAACTTTGGCAAGTCGGAGGTGATGTGGCTTTCCTCGCGGCCCACTCCCTCTCTACCTTTTTCTTGTCCATTACAATGGTCCACTAACCATCTTAAGTTTTTAGGCATTCTTTTACCTAGGGATGTCTCTACGCTTCACCAGACCAATTTTAATCCCTTGTTGGCTAAATTGTCTTCGGACTTTCTTGCTTGAAGGCTTTGCCTCGGCTGTTCATTGGATACATTAACAATTAAAAATATAGCTTTCCCGCGCATCTTGTATTTACTGCAAATGTTACCATTATATCTCTTTGCAACGGACATTCAGTCTCTTAATCGTCGCTTTCAGAGGTTTATATGGGGTGGCAAACGCCCCAAGATGAGTCTGGCGGGTTTAACTTTCCACATCTATGGTTCTATAATGTAGCTTGTCTCCTTCGGTATGCGAAGGATTGGCTAGATGGCACCATGGTCTACACGGACACTGATAGAGACCAATGTTTCTGTCCGTCATTGGGCCTTTCCTATATTCTACAAGCTCCCTTGTCCGCTCTTCCTCCTCCTTGTGTGGTCAATCCTTTGTTGGCTTCTACTCTGAAGGGTTGGCAGTACATACGATTTTACCTTTTCAAGTCACGTTATGTATCAGTTCTTACCCTTCACTCGTAGCTCCTCTTTCCAGGGTGGGGAAGCGGACGTTCGGTTTCTTCTTGTCAAAGGGGGCAGGGCTTTCATTGTTCTCATAGGAAGAAGACTGTACCCTTCTGTTATCTGTCTGGTCTATGGACTGGATTCCACATCTGAGAAGAGATGACTTACACTAGGTAAAAGGGGCGGGAGGGATTTCATTGTTCTCATAGGAAGAAGATTGTCACCTTCTGTTATCTGTCTGATCTATGGACTGGATTCCACATCTGAGAAGAGATGACTTACACTAGGTAAAAGGGGCGGGAGGGATTTCATTGTTCTCATAGGAAGAAGATTGTCACCTTCTGTTATCTGTCTGATCTATGGACTGGATTCCACATCTGAGAAGAGATGACTTACACTAGGTAAAAGGGGGGGCAGGGCCTTCATTGTTCTCATAGGAAGAAGATTGTCCCCTGCTGTTATCTGTCTGGTCTATGGACTGCATTCCACATCTGAGAAGAGATGACTTACACTAGGTAAAAGGGGCGGGAGGGGAAACTTTGCTTGTGAATATCTCTCAAACCATAAAGGTTTGAGAGATAAGACTTATATCGTTCTTCATGTTTTTTTAATGACTACAAAATAAAATAAAGACAAAACAAAGTATTACTATCCCTTTAACCATGCTGTATACGCTTCCCAGTTTTCTTGTATGTGTCCTGGACTGGTCAGTGTTGGACATTTCTTTTTCAAGAAGTGGGAGGAGATGTTCCTACTGTGTACCTAACACACTGCTGTTGGGTTTTCTTTTATAAACCTACTAACGGGAATGTCTCCAGTCCATTTCTGAAATGATTGTATTTGTATTTTGAAGATTTCAATAAAAAGTTTTTTGTTTTTTTTTGTTTTTGAAAAAACAATAACCCCCCCCCCCCAAAAAAAAACAAACAAACGAACACAGTTTTAAACAACTTCGCTAAATAATCTAACTAATAAGATTAACTGGGAAATGCAAATTCCCAATTAATTCTGGGGCTTGCCAACTGTGAAAATGGGGACAAATGAACATGTCCCTAACTCTTATGGAGTTAAATGGGGCTTTTAACCCCTAAAATGCAAGAGAGGTACTCCAGGGTAGTTCTTTCTAACATACTGGAGACCACTCTAGCATTCAAGCGATTAAACGTCCCATTTAGAATTAAGAGAGTGTTCATTTCCAGGGCCGGATTTACATCTCAGACTCCCCTAGGCACAACCACCACTGGTGCCCCTAGCCCCGCCTTTGCCCCACCCCGAATCATGTCTCACTTAGCCACACCCCTCCATTAACCACACCCAAACACATAATGGACCATAATGAGGATGATATCATTCATATTTAATTCCTCTATACAATCAGCTGTATTTTCTCATGTGGTGTATGTGTCCACTGACCACTATACAATCTTCCTGCAGTATATGGTGTGTGTTATCTGTACAATCAAAATGCATTGTAATGTGACATTACGGATTGTATTCACCGACTGTGTACAATCACGCCCAATCGCCCATGATCATCAGATTCAGTTTTGCACTTACATAACTCACGTGTAGACAAATATCACAGTGAGAAGGAATGATTGGAGAGTTGCTATGGTGACCAAACTGAAGCTAAAATCAATAGGGTCAGCCCCTGTGACAGGTATCAATCACACTCTAATCCCACAGAATGCAGGAACAAAAAAAAAAACTGTGACCATTACTATGCCATTAAAACTATTTTAACCCATTGAGTGCACGCAAAGGGTTAAATAAAATATTGCAAACTCAAATTATAGGTTATTTTGCAATCTCTATCAAAATCACCCAAGTTCTTATGTGACAATTGTCGTTTAAGCAAAACGGCTGTTTTGCAAAATGGCAATTTCATGATCCTTCATTAGCCATAGTCTGCTTGAACTATTATTTGCACAAATGATAGATAAAGAGGGATAAACTTTAACCCCACTGAAAAATCTTAGGAAAAAAAAAAAGAGGTATGACAAGATTCAGCTCACAAACAGCAGACTTGAAATTGCACAATTAAATCTGCTTACTAAGCATATGGAACAAAAAAGAAGAAACATGGATTTAAACTACATACATTGAATACAAGTTATTGTAGGAGAAATGAAACAAATTTACCAGTGTAAGGGAAAGGCACCACTATTACCAGTGTAAGGGAAAGGCACCATTATTACTAATGTAAGGGAAAGGCACCATTATTACTAATGTAAGGGAATGACACCATTATTACTAATGTAAGGGAATGACACCATTATTACTACAGTAAGGGAAAGGCACCATTATTACTAATGTAAGGGAACGGAACCATTATCACTAATGTAAGGGAATGACACCATTATTACTAATGTAAGGGAAATGCACCATGATCACTAATGTAAGGGAATGACACCATTATTACTAATGTAAGGTAAAGGCACCATTATTACCAATGTAAGGTAAAGGCACCATTATTACCAATGTAAGGTAAAGGCACCATTATTACTAACGTAAGGGAAAGGCACAATTATTACTAATGTAAGGGAAAGGCACCATTATTACTAATGTAAGGGAAAGGCACCATTATTACTAATGTAAGGGAACGGAACCATTATCACTAATGTAAGGGAATGACACCATTATTACTAATGTAAGGTAAAGGCACCATTATTACCAATGTAAGGTAAAGGCACCATTATTACTAATGTAAGGGAAAGGCACCATTATTACTAATGTAAGGGAATGACACCATTATTACTAATGTAAGGGAAAGGCACCATTATTACTAATGTAAGGGAAAGGCACCATTATTACTAAAGTAAGGGAAAGGCACCATTATTACTAATGTAAGGGAACGGAACCATTATCACTAATGTAAGGGAATGACACCATTATTACTAATGTAAGGTAAAGGCACCATTATTACCAATGTAAGGTAAAGGCACCATTATTACTAATGTAAGGGAAATGCACCATTATTACCAGTGTAAGGGAAAGGCACCATTATTACCAATGTAAGGGAAAGGCACCATTATTACCAGTGTAAGGGAAAGGCACCATTATTACTAATGTAAGGGAAAGGAACCATTATCACTAATGTAAGGGAATGACACCATTATTACTAATGTAAGGGAAATGCACCATTATTACCAGTGTAATGGAAAGGCACCATTATTACCAATGTAAGGGAAAGGCACCATTATTACCAGTGTAAGGGAAAGGCACCATTATTGCTAATGTAATGGAAAGGCACCATTATTACCAGTGTAAGGGAAAGGCACCATTATTACCAGTGTAAGGGAAAGGCACCATTATTACCAGTGTAAGGGAAAGGCACCATTATTACTAATGTAAGGGAAAGGCACCATTATTACCAGTGTAAGGGAAAGGCACCATTATTACTAATGTAAGGGAAAGGCATCATTATTTCCAGTGTAAGTGAACTGCACCATGAAACAAATAATAACTATAGTTGTGTGCACCACACATACCGGCCTGATGCTGCACTGCAGGCTGTTGGGGAGGCTATTGCATGCCGGTCCTCCTGTCACCCTTCCGGTAACAACTCCAGACCTGCTCTCTTGATTGCACCAGCGGCCCACCTCTGAACCAACTCCTTCGCACTTTGCCGAGTCAGACTCCAACTATAGTGTAGGTCGCTTCCTGTGGCTATTATGTTGTTAGGCGTAGCTTGCGCGGCACCCACTACCTGACGTCCGTGCATTGGCAGCGTCACAGGAGGTCCTGAGGTGGTGACCAATGACAGCAGAGGCGCAGCACGCAGGCGCAGCAGGGTCACATGAAGCGGCACCGGCACAGAGCAATGCTGACAAGGTAACACAGTTGTCAGCAAGCGCCCTCGAGTCGAGGGCATAGGCGCACACCACCAGAATGGCACTGCCAGGCGCCCCTGAAAATCGGGCGCCCTAGGGTAGTGCCTTGTCTGCCTATTGGCAAATCCGGGCCTGTTCATTTCCCCTTATGGGAGAATTGGTTTGCTCTACAACTGCAACTTGTTAGCTTCCTGAAGAGGGGATCATGAAGAACAAGGAAGTAACAGTTACGGGACAAACCAAATGTGTCATTTCTTTTGCTTTCTACATTAACCCTTTGAGTGCCAGAGGTGTACAGAAAGCAATGCATTCTGTACCCCTCTGACACTCAAAGGGTTAAGGCCCAGATGGATTATAATAGGTAATCAAAATGTTAAGAGACAGGAGTTGAATTTTTGAAAAACACATCTGCCTGTCTCCCAGGATTTTTTAACAACATATAAAATTAGATTGCAAAAGACACATATGTTCATCAAGTTTAACATCTGCCTCATAAACCAGGGAAACGAGAATGACATAAGCTTTCTTGCCTCCAAAATGTGTAATAGTCTTTTTATCAGACCATCCTGTTTTTCCTACTAATACACAGTATAACCCAGTATGTTCCCTCTTGAAAGAAATTCCACAATCTAACAGACCTTACTGTAAAATAACCCATTCATCTGCTGAAACCTCCTTTTAGTACAGGTGGATATATTGCAGTGATCAAGCCACTTACTGACTCAAATACACCAAGGCAGAGATATCCTAAAAACACGCACTATTGGTATTTCCCGAGAACCAGGGTTTGCTAGCCTGGTCAATAGAAACAACCCTCCATAACTTGCTGCAGCAACAGCAACCCCATAAAATTGCAGGCCATTTATGTAATACACCCCCCCCCCAAAAAAAAAAAAAAAAAAGGCATTTTCTTATATTTCTGCCCCTTCGAATGTACTGAAATTTGTGAAAAGCATGGCATTTCCAACTGTATTCATTAGCTAGTGCTCTTAGGAAAAAAATGACACCCCACTGGAATGAGTCGACCTACCTTAGGGGTGCCAGAAGCACATAACTACACCTACCTGTTTGCTTCTTCGAAAATGGCTGCTTGTACTAAAATCTTCATAACTGTTAGAGACATGAAGGAAAGGTATAAAAGGTATACCATTTTGGAAAGTATACGTTCTCCCGCATCAAGTGAGGGGTCACTTGCCTTTCTACCCCCTGGGCTGAAATGAACAAATATTTCCAAAACGTGGCGCTATGGGAATAAATACATGTGTTTTTTTACATTTCCACCACTTCAAAGATACTAAAATCTTTGAAAACCATAACATTTCCTGCTGTATTCAGTACCTGCTACCAACATGAGAAAAATGGTAGCCCATTTGTGTGGGTTAACATACAATATGTACGTAAACCTGACACTTTTGTTTTTTGAAATTATCTGCTTGCACTAAAATGGTTATAACCATAATAGATATGCAGGAAAGGTAGAGAAATAATGCCATTTTGGAAAGAAAACAACCTGCCGCATCTAATGAGGGGTCACTTGCCTTCTTACCCAAAGGCTGATATGCACAAATGCTTCCAGGAGGTGGCGCTAATGAAAAAAAACCATGGAATTTTCAACTGCATTCATTAGCTGGTGCTCTTAGGAGTCAAACGACACCCCATTGGTATGAGTTGACCTACCTTAGGGGGTGCTAGAAATAGAAAACTACACCTACTACAACCTCTGATGTTTCTAACATTTTCTCAAATGTGACTTGCCTGTACAAAAATGGCTATAACACCTTCAGAATTGAAGAAAAGGTAGATAAACCATACCATTTTGGAAAGAAGACAACCTGTCGCATCTAATGAGGGGTCACTTGCCTTCTTACCCCAATACTGGTGTGCATAAATGTTTCCAGAAGTAGGTGATATAGGAAAAAAAATTGCATTTTTTTACATTTCTGCCCCTTCAAATGTAAGGAGCTCTGTGAAAACCATGGAATTTTCAACTGCATTTGTTTGCTAGTGCTCCTAGGAGTCAAATGACACCCCACTGGTATGAGTTGAACTACCTTAGGGGGTGGTAGAAGTAAAAAATTACACCTACTGCAAACTCTGATGTTTCTAACATTTTCTGAAACCTGACTTGCCTGTACGAAAATGGCTATAACACCTACAGAATTGAAGAAAAGGTAGATAAACCATACCATTTTGGAAAGAAGACAACCTGCCGCATCTAATGAGGGGTCACTTGCCTTTTTACCCCTAAGTTAGTTGACACAACTATTTCCAGAATGTGGTGCTACAGGAAAAAAAAACCCAAACATCTGCTTTACACATCAGTCACTTCAAAGATACTAAAATGGTTCAATGGCGTGGGATTTCCTAGGAGGACTTCTTGCCAGCCTAAGAAAAATGGTACCCCACTGCTGTGGGTTGACATACCAATTTACACTACAGGAGCGTAGCTACCAGTGAAACAGGAGTGGGAAAGCAAACAGTGTATGTGTGATTTTATGGCTAACAGATGAAAGAAGCTAGGGCATCAGCCGGTGTACATGCGGACCTGTGACTACAAGTGTAACAAAGTGTGTGGGAGGGTGAGGGATTAGGCAGTGTGTGTGGGTATGAGCAGAGGAGCAAGGATGGTGGTGATGGTGGGGCAGTGTCTGATAGTGTGTATGGGAGATCTGTGACTACCAGTGTGCACTGTATGTCCCCTCATACAAAGCACTGCGTTGGACCCCCCTCCTGTGGCACGTGCATTTTTTGGGGCTTTCCCCCCAATATTTTTGTGTAGACCTCGTTGGGGGCATCAGAACCCATACAATGAGGTCTAAATTGGGCCCCTGCGGCACACAAAGGGTTAATTTTTTTATCGTTACTTTGTATTCAGATGGCCACCAAACAAGCTCTGATCACAAAATAATGATAAAAAGTCTTGTGTGTGCCACAGGAAGGGGGTCTGCATTGAACCCCCCCCCTCCCAGTGGCACACACAGGGTTAATTTTTGTTTTAATTTTTTTTTTTTTATTTTATACCTCATTGAGGGGCATCAGGACCCCCTGATCCCTCCCCAATGAGATCTTAGTAAAAAAAAAAAAAAAAAAAAAAAAAAAAATTTTTTTTTATATATATATATATATATATATATATATATATATATATATATATATATATATATATATATATATATATATATATATATATATATATATATATGTCCACAAACGGAGTGACCCTGTGAGTGCCACAGGGGTCTCCAGCGCATTGCAAAGCAATGCATTGGACCCTTGTGGCACTCAGAGGGTTAATTTTTTTATCATTATTTTGTAATCAGAGCTTGTTGGGGGGCCATCAGGACCAATCCTGATGGCCCCCCAACAATCTCTGGTAACAAAGGAATGATAAAAGCCCTGTGTGTTCCACAGGAGGGGGGTGCATTGGACCCCCCTTGGCACACACAGGGTTAAATTTATTTATTTATTTTTTTAAAATCATAGACCTCATTGAGGGGCATCAGGACCCCCCCCCGATCCCCCCCAATGAGGTCTTGCAAAAAAAAAAAAAAAAAAATCCCCCCAAAAGAAGTGACCCTGTGAGTGCTTTGCAATGTGCTGGGGACCCCTGCGGCACTCACAGGGTTACTTAGGCATTTTGTTTTTTTAATTTAATTTTTTTATTTCTTTTAGACCTCGTGGGGGACATCAGGACCCCTCCTGGTGTCCCCCCAGTTATTGATCTCCCAGCCGATTGGCTGGGAGATCAATATGGCGACTGCATATTGCATAAGCTCTCCTGCCTTTCACTCCTACCACCGGTAGGAGTGAATTGGGTAAGGGAAACTTCCCTAACGTCATCTGTGACCATGTCACCGATGACGTTGGGAGGCTTCCCCCGGTCCCGCCCACTCCTACCCGGAAGTTCGGGGTAGGAGGGCGGAAGAGGGAGAAGCTCTGTTTCTCAGAGCTTCTCCCTTGGTGATATTGATCTCCCAGCGCGATCGGCTGGGAGATCAATACCTGGGAGGACATGAGGAGTGATCCTCCTCCCAAGAGTGCCAGGCTGCATATCCGCTGAAATGTGACCACTGCCAGCCGGTTACACCGGCTTAAGCAGTTACTGCATTTTAGCTGTACAATGTATGAGCATGGCACAGCAGGTACAGCTGTGTCCACTCGTACACTGTACCCACCTGGCACTCTAGGGGTTAACCCCTTGAGTGCTCGAGACTCCACTAGCACTGAAGGAGATACAATTCAATTTTTAAGTCAATGGGCATTTTAAGTTGTCCCCTATAATGCAGCTGGTTTGCTAAAAATTTCCTCCTCTTTTCGGGGGGGGGGGGGGGTATTCGGTGCTATGAGTGTCAGGGTGTGTGCAACCCCCTGGCATTCAAAAGGTTAACAGTCACTAGTCTGCATTTCCCATACCAGGAAGTTCTTTCCAATCTTACACACGGTTTCCACTCCCCGGATACTGTAACCTTTCCCCTACTTTCCATCCCCCACCCTTCCAGTGACCTCTCACCTAATTCCAGTCGTGATTTGCAGCTAATCGCTCAGACCTCCTCTTGCAAGAAGGCCAATGAAGGACAATATCACAGGATAAATTCAAGGACACAATGCACCACTCCCCATCTGCCCAACACCATGAACCTATACCCAACACCCCATCACAAATACCATGTGCTTCTTCACTATACATCCACTCTGCCCAGTACACTTATGGATCAAAGCCAAACAGTTCCAAGGTGCATAAGATCACTGCCCTTAATCAGCTCAGACTGTGTTACTGCAGTGCTGGGAACATAGGACCCTATGCACAGACACAAGTGAAACTATCACACAGGGCCAAATAATAAGTCGATTCCCACCGATTTAACTGGGATGCTTAACCCCTTCAGATTATTTGTATCAAAGTCATTGTGAGGCATGTGTGTGAAGTCAAAGGTAGAGCAAATCAGGGACAAACATTTCCCAAACATCCATGCTTGATCACCCTTGTGTTAATGTGTATATACCCATGTCGTTCCCATGTCCCTCCAATGTGTATAATAGTATATAGATACCTGTCATTCCAAGCTGTGTGTTAATGTATAGCTAGATGGATCGCTTTGTGTTAGTGCATAGCTGTGTGGGTCACTCACCTGTCCTGCCGGTATTACTGTTAGTCAGATGCGTAACTAGAAGCCGCCGGGCCATGGTGCAAGAATTGCCATGGGCCTCCCCCTGACCACACTGGCCCCCCTCATCCACATCGCCCCTTCCACAATGCCCCCTTCATCTCCACAATGCCCCCATCTCCAATTCATCTCCACAATGCCCCCTTCATCTCCACAATGCCCCCATCTCCAATTCATCTCCACAATGCCCCCTTCATCTCCACAATGCCCCCATCTCCAATTCATCTCCACATTGCCCCTTCCACAATGCCCCATCTCCAATTCATCTCCACATTGCCCCTTCCACAATGCCCCCATCTCCAATTCATCTCCACATTGCCCCTTCCACAATGCCCCCATCTCCAATTCATCTCCACATTGCCCCTTCCACAATGTCCCATCTCCAATTCATCTCCACATTGCCCCTTCCACAATGCCCCCATCTCCAATTCATCTCCACATTGCCCCTTCCACAATGCCCCCATCTCCAATTCATCTCCACATTGCCCCTTCCACAATGCCCCCATCTCCAATTCATCTCCACATTGCCCCCATCTCCAATTCATCTCCACATTGCCCCTTCCACAATGCCCCCATCTCCAATTCATCTCCACATTGCCCCTTCCACAATGCCCCCATCTCCAATTCATCTCCACATTGCCCCTTCCACAATGTCCCATCTCCAATTCATCTCCACATTGCCCCTTCCACAATGCCCCCATCTCCAATTCATCTCCACATTGCCCCTTCCACAATGCCCCCATCTCCAATTCATCTCCACATTGCCCCTTCCACAATGCCCCCATATCCAATTCATTTCCACATTGCCCCTTCCACAATACCCCTGCCCCTACCTCCAGTCCCTGGTGGTCTAGCGGGGTGGCTTGACAGATCTGTGCCTCCTTCGGCACAGATCTCGAGAACTGAAGCTTCCGCGTGCTGCTCTAGTAATGCAGAGGCTGGGAGATGATGTCATCTCCCAGCGCTCTGTATCACTAGAGCGGCGCGCAGAGTGGGAGATCAGCTAAGCTACAGACTGCTGTGGGCGAGGGGGTCACAGGGGGAGGCCGGGCCCCTGGAGTGACGGGCCCAGTCGCAGGTGCGACCCCCTATTGTTACGTCACTGCTGTTAGTCACATGTGCTTGTGTGTCACCCTGTGTATTAGTGTATGTCTATCGGTGTAAAGATATGTGTGTCAATATGTGCATCAGTAGAGATATATCTGTCACTGGCGTAGCAGAGCATAGACATGCCGCACTTTATATATCAGTTTAAAGACGTGTATCACTTTGTGTATTCGCATAAAGACGTGTCGAGTGTATAGACGTGTGTCACTTTGCGTACCCGAGTATAGTCGTGTGTCATAGTAACATAGTTGATGAGGCTGAAAAAAAGACAAGTGTCCATCAAGTCCAGCCCATGTCAAAACAGCCCTGTTGACCCAGAGGAAGGCAAAAAAACACCTGAAGCCATTTCCAATTAAGCCCCAAATGGGTAAAAAAAAAATTGTTGCTGACTCCAAATGGCAGTCAGATATTTCCCTGGATCAACAACCTATCTGCTTTGAAGCCATATGTCATCATTTTCAATATTGTTCTCTACTAGATAAGCATCCATTGTTTTTGAAAAAAGTTGCATTATCTGCAAGTACAACATTCCTAGGCAAAGAATTATATAGCATTACCGCCCTTACTGTAAAAATTCCCTGCCTTTGTTTTAGTCAAAAGCATCTTTTTTCTAGTCTTAATGGATGACCTCTCGTTCTTAGCTCGGCTCTTTGCATAAATAATTAATTGGATAGTTCATTGTATTGACCTTGAATGTATATGTAAATGGTAATCATATCACCCCTTAGATGATTCTTCTCTAATGTAAAACCCAGTTTGGCTAGTCTCTCTTTATAACTCAGATTCTCCAATACCTTTATCAGTTCTGTTGCACGTCTCTGCACCTTTTCCAGTTCAACAATTTTTTTTTTTTTTTTTTTTTTGAGAACTCACGCCCAAAATTGTACTCCATATTCCAGATGAGGCCTAACCAAAAATGTATACAGAGGTAGGTTAACATTAACATCCCTTGCTTCTACACCTCTTTTTATGCAGGCTAGTACTCTATTTGCTCTTGCAGCAGCCGAGTGACTCTGCACACTGCTGTGAAGTCTATTGTCTATCAGTTCTCCTAAATCTCTTTAGTGAGGATTCCCACATTGTTTCCTATTTAGAGTATATGTGATATGTTTGTTTCTACAGCCAAAATGCATAACCTTATATTTATCTACATGAAATGTCATCTGTGACTTTTCTACCTATTCACTCAGTTTATCTAAGTCCTTATGCAGAGAAAAAACATCCAGTTCTGTATGTATTTCCTTACACAGCTTAGTTTCATCGGCAAAGATTGAGAGATTACTTTCACGTCCTACTTCTAGATCATTAATAAACAAACTAAAAAGCATTGTGCCCATGTGGCACCCCAATTATAAATTTAAACCAATTTGAAAAGGTTCCATTTATAACAACTCTCAGCCATCATTTAACCAGTTCTCAATCCATGTACAGATAACACCGCCCAAACTGAAACCTTTTAATTTATGCAATAAACTGTTGTGAGGACTGTATCAAAGGCTTTTGCAAAATCCAAGTATACAACATCAACAGCAATTCTCTTGTCCAAATTTCTACTTAAAGGGACAGTATAGTCCCATAAAAAGTATCTCCGAAATCGTAGCTGCAGTTAAAAAAAACAAAACAAAACAAAAAAAAACCCATATTCAATGCGCTTACTCCTTTCTCTCAAACTGTTAAGGTTTGAGAGATATAAGAAAATAAAGTCCTCCGTTCCCTCCCCTTTCTACCTGACGAGCTGTAAAGCAGTCAGAGGCAGAATTCGGTCGCCCGACTGTAGGCGGCTCTTCAGGAGCACTGTCATCTAGATATCTAGGTATAATTACTTCATTGGTATGGTATACAACGTGTGCCTGGCTTGCAAGAATATGTTGTAGACCATTCCAACGAAGTAATTATACTTAGACATCTAGATGACAGCGCTCCTGAAGAGCCACCGTCTGGTCCCGGATGCAGGATTTCATGATGTCCACTGTACAGAGGACGTGTGAGAAGGGGGAGGGAGCAGAGGTCTTTATTTTCTTATTTCTCTCAAGCCATAACGGTTCGAGAGAAAGAAGTAAGCACATTGAATGTTTTTTTTTACTGCGGCTACGATTTAGGACATACTTTTTATGGGACTTTACCATCCCTTTAACCTTTCATAAAGTGCAAATAAATTAGTCTGACATTTTAGCAAGTAAATTAGTCGGACATGATCCATTCTTCATAACACCAAGCTGACTCCTACTAATGATATTGTTTGTCTTCACATAGTTCTGAATACTGTCAGTTAATAATCCTTCTAGTATCTTACCCACTATGGAAGTCAAGCTCACAGGTCTATAATTTCCTGGTTTGGATCTTGTTCCCTTTTTAAACAATGGAACTACATCAGCTTTCCTCCAATCACAGAGCACTATGTCCGGTGAAAGTAAAGCAGACTATATCAGTTTATACACACGTTTGTGGTGCAATTGGAATGTCCCATTGATTTAACCCTTTCAGTGCCAAACGAGTATCCTTGGATGTCACTATGTACCTCAGATGGTTGTGATAATTCCCTTACTCCCCTTTTACATAGTACATAAGTCCCACTGAGTGTAAGTGTGTAATCGCCTCTCACTCACCTCTACCTCCGCTCTGTATCTCTGTCTCACGGCTCCGGCCTCTCCAAGTGATGTCACTCTTACTCCGAAGACCTGACCTCTAAACCCACCTCCAGGGCTGCCCGCAGCGCGCCTGAACTCCACTTTTCACCCAGGTCAGTCAGTACTCGGCGACCTCACTCTAAGAGTCTGTTTTAGGGACAAGTTTCTAATTACTGTGGTCCCACAGACCGGTCTCCCACCAATACAGGCGATGATCTGCTGGTGATACAATCAGCCATCTCTGTGGACAGCCCGCACACTGCGACAGAAAACTTCCCGAGCCCAAGCCTGTCAGTGTCACACCGGACAAGATGGCGGCTGCGCGGATCGTAGGAGTGCTGGCCAGGATCAGTTATAAGCCAGGTACCGGGCGGGCAGGAGGGGACATGAGTCTTAGGGGAGGATGGGAATTTGTAGAGAGAAAACAAGGGGCAGGAATGAGAAGTGGGGTCTCAGTGAGGGCAGTGAGCCACTTATCTGAGGCGAGGAGGACAGTAAGCCCAGTTACTTGCTGTAGGGAAAAGGAGTATTTCATGGGAGCAGCTGGTTTGCAACTAGCTTTACAGAATAGATAAGTGGTTTCTGTTGGGTAATTCACAATGGGGACATTATAGCTATAGTCACTTTTAGTGACAACTTTTGATGCAGTCTGAAAAGTTAGAGATGTAATTCTGGAGCAAACCATCTGCATGACAGAGGAGAAATGGAAATTACAGTTAATTGAAATTGGTATTTTTGGTTCATTGAATGCTAGTGAGCATGAGCATGGAATGGATTAAAGGGATAGTAATGCTTAATATGTGAACAGAAAAATAAATCTCTCTCTATTATATATATATACACACACACACACACACACTAGTTGAACAGCCCATTACATGGGCCACAGTGCCACTGTGGTCGCGGGGCAGTCACGCCCCGCTCCTTCGGAGCGCCCAGCTCTGTATCAACTGTGGCGCAAGCAGTCTCTACTGCGCATGTCACGGCGTTACACACGATTTAGCCATGTATTATATATAATACACACACTGGGCACTCCAAAACTTTAATTTTTTGCCTTGGTGCTCTTGCTTCATTCAGTAGAGACATATAGAAGTTGTATCATAAAGAATGACAGCAGTAGCAGGCACTCGCAGGACTTGTTTAAAATAAAATACATTTTATTAAATATCAAGTTTCGACCCAAATGTGGGCCTTTCTCAAAACAATGTCTTGAGAAAGGCCCTTGTTTAGGTTGAAACCGCGACACTTGATATTTAATACAAAGGCCTTCAAGCCCAGTCTGGTGCGATCAGAATAACATCCGCCTGATCTCTCCTGATTTTCCTGACTACATCCATCAGAATTGGAATCGGAGGGAAGACATATGCCAGGCTGTAAGTCCATGGAATTCTCAATGCGTCTTGTCCTTCTGCCATCTGCTCCTTCCATCTGGAAATATACCTCTGGCATTTCGCCTTTGTCTTGGAGTCCATGAGGTCTCTCTCTGGCTGACCCCATCCGAGACAAATCTGTTTGAAGACCGATGGATTCAAGGACCATTCTCCTGGATTCATGGTAGATCTGCTTAGGTAATCTGCTATAAGATTGTGTTTTCCTGTTATGTGGGATGCTGAGACGCTTCTCAGATTCTTTTCTGTCCAAAGAAGAAGTCTTCGTGCCTCTTTGTACAGACTGAGGCTTCTGGTGCCTCCTTGATTTTTCAAGTATATAACCATGGGCAGGTTGTCTGAATAAATTAAGACATCTTTCCCTCTTAAGCTGTCCCTTAGCTTCTGAAGACAATTTCAAACCGCTCTCATTTCCAGAATATTTATGTGGAGAGGTCTCTCTGAAGGCTTCCACTTCCCCTGAAGAAGAATTGACCTCCACTTGCCTCCCCAGCCTGACAGGCTGGCGTCTGTAAATAGAATCTCCGTGTTTTGTTCTTCCAGAGATACCCCCTTCCTGAGGTTTGGTTTCTTTGACCACCAGTTCAACTCCTTCCTTGTAGATGGAAGCAGGGATATTCTTTGGAAGGGATTCCCAGAATCTTTGTCCCAGAACTTCAAGAAATTCCATTGGATGGGGCGAATGTGTAACTTTGCCCATGGGACTACCTGAGTGGTTGACGTGAGATTGCCCAGAAGCGCCATAAATTCCTGAGCTGTGTGACTCCAACTTTTTTTGAAGAGAGATATCCTTCTGGAGACCCTGGATACCCTGTCCTCCATCAAAGTGACTGCGTTGTTCTTGGAATTCAACTTCACACCCAGAAAGATGATTGCTCTGGATGGAACTAGCTGGCTTTTCTCTTCCTTTATTAACCAGCCCAATTGACGAAGATGCCTCAAGGACTTCTGGGTGTGCTGAATTGCTTGAGATTGGGATTCTGCCAGAATCAGAAGGTCGTCCAAGTACGAGATGACATGAATCCCCTGTTTCCTCAAAGGGAGAATAGCTGCTGCCAGAACCTCGGAGAACACCCTGGGAGCCAACGATAGGCCGAAGGGAAGAGCTGTAAACTGATTGTGGTTTACTCCTACTGCGAATCTCAGGAACCTCCTGTGGGATGCTCTTATGGGAATATGATGGTATGCATCCCTGAGATCGATCGTGGACGTAAATACCCCTGGAAATATTGTCTTCATAATTGAAGCTGCTGATTCCATCTTGAAATGGGATACTCTGATAGACCGATTCAAGTCTTTGAGATCCAAAATTGTCCGGAATCCTCCCGAAGTCTTGGGAACTAAAAACAGAACCGAATAGATGCCAGAACCCCACTGATGCAAAGGCATTGGCTCTATCACATTGTTGGATAAGAGGTCTCTGACAGCACTCATCAAGGCCTTGGCATTTTCCAGACTGGAAGGAAGTCTTGATTGGATAAACCTGTGGTGAGATGGGGTCTTGACAAATTCTAGCGGGTACCCTAGCTGCAAAATCTGCCGAACCCAGTGATCTGGAATTGCTAGTTGACCCCAGGCGGGCAGAAAAAGACTCAGTCTGCCCCCGACTAAGTCCACAGCCAGGGCCCGCATCACTTCATTGGAGCTCTTTCTTGGTTTGGGACTTCCTAGGGAAGTCCCTCCTATAGCCTCCTCGAAAATTCTGGCCGAATCCCTGCTTCCTATGGTAGTAGGACCTTCCTTGGAATCTAGTTGGTTCACGAAAGGAAGAATTCCGTCCACTTGATCCAGATGGTTTGGGGGAAAAGAATCTCTGACGTCTGTCTTGTGGTAAGAAAGAACTCTTACCTCCCGAGGCTTTTTTAATAATTTCATCAAGGTGTTCATCAAATAGAGAGGATCCAGAGAAAGGCAGGGAAACCAGTTTACTCTTGGATAATGTATCCGCATTCCAGGACCTCAGCCATAGGACTCTTCTGGCAGCAACTGAAAGCGCAGAAGATCTAGCAGTAAGGCGAATAATATCTGAAGATGCATCACAGGAAAAATTAGTTGCTTCTTTCATGACTGCAACTTCTTTTAGGAGCTTGGATCTGGAGATGTTGGATTCGATCTTATCTTCAAGACTACCTAACCATATTCTCATAGTGCGGGCCAAACAGTCAAGCGCTGTAGCTGCTTTGAGGTTGTGTCCCAGAACTGAAAACTGACGCTTAAAGGGATAGTAATACCTGAAAATAAGTTTATTTTATATTGTAGCCCTTAAAAAAACCATGAAAATGATATAAGTCTTATCTCCCAAACCTTTATGGTTTGGGAGATATTCAGAAGTAAAGTTTCCCCTGGAGTGCCGTCATTGCTCCACCCTTCAGATTTGGAATCCGGTCGCCCAACCAGCAGTGCCTCTCCAAAAGTGCTGAGATCATGATCTTTAAAAATAATTTCTTAATTGGAATGGTCTACAAAGTGTGCTTTCAAGCCAGGCACACTTTGTAGATTGTTCCAATGAAGTAGTTCTTTTCAAAGATCCTGATCTCGGCACTGCTAACGTGCTGCCGGTTGCTATGTGGACCGAATTCCAAATCTGTCCACTAGATGGCAGACTTGGCTGAAACAGCCAGGAAAAGTGGACTATACTATATTTTACATATGAATATCTCCCAAACCATAAAGGTTTGGGAGATAAGACTTATATCATCTTTCATGGTTTTTTAAGGGCTACAATATAAAATAAAATTATTTTCAGGTATTACTGTCCCTTTAAGTATCCCATCCAGCTTCCTTTCTATGGGGTCCTTGAGGGATGTTCCATCCTCCAAAGGTAGCGTTGTGTGCTTGGCTAACTGTGCGATGGATGCATCAATTTTAGGAGGCAAAATCCAAGGATTAGTATCTTCTTCCTTAAAAGGATACATTCTTGAAAATCTTTTAGGTACCGTGGATCTTCTGTCGCCCAGCCTCCACTCTTCTTTTACCAAATCCAGGATGGACTGGTGTAAGGGAAAAACAGGAGCGTCCTTTCTTTTCCCCAAAAAGGCCGCATCCATTATGTTCAGGTCCTGTGGCGTATCAGACAGACCCAATGATTTCCCGATTATGCGGATCAGAACATCAATTCTATCTATATTAAATGAACCTTGATCTTCACTTACTTCTCCCTCTTCCTCAGATGAGAATTCTGACTCTGGATCAAACAGACTGGATTCCTGGATCTCTTCTTCCCGCATGGCTGACGTACCTTCCCCAGGATCCAAACGTTGACGTTTCCTGGAGTGTTTACCTTCTTGCATGGCCCTAAAGGTGTCCTGCATGGACGACTTCATCCATCTTAAAAAATTAGTGAATTGTGATGTCATGTCTACACCAGCAGCAGTTTTAATACATTCTTGACATAATTTCCCTGTGTCAGCCAGGCTTAACTTTGCATTACAATTAAGGCAATACTTAAGCTTAGAAGCACTTTTATCCTCCTTGCTGGAGGCCTCAGGCTTCTCCGTCTTTCTTTTTCCTTATCCTTCTCCTTCTCCCTCTCTTTATCTTTGTTCTTCTCTCTCTGTCCCTTAGTAGCAGACATTTTGAGTAGACCAAATAATAAAGGAAGGTTTTACCTTATATACCCCATGAGAGGGTTTAATGAGTCCAAAGCACCTCACAGCCATCCTCCACGGGCGCCACATGGCTTCCTGCCGTGTGTGTTCCACCCCTGGAACGCATGTTGTGAAGAAAGAGGACTTGCGCTTCCTGCTCACGCCCGCCTCGCAAGATCCGATGGAGCTGAAGCGGGTACATAGAGCCGCTGCGCCGCTTGCCCGATGGACAGACTCAGCGGGCCAGGAGAGGAGAAGGAGCGCAAAAAAGGTAACCCAACACCGTCCTTCCAGCTGGGTAGGACAAAAGAAACTAACGCCTCTACCGGAACTGCACTTTTAAAGAGTAGAGGAAGTCCTACCCAGCTGGGGGGCGGAGACATCACCCATTCTACATGCCGGGGAGGGACACAGAAGAAATATAATTTATGAATTAAGTGTTACTATTTCTTTAAAAGCCCCATTTAATTCATTTGGAAATTGAAGAATTGTAATCTCTCAAACCCTTATTGTTAGATGTGTCCATAAATCTGCTACACACTGTATTCAAGACCTTTTTAGATTTTCCAGGGATTTAAATTAATTCTAACAATTATATTTTTGTAACGTGAATATATACTAGCTGTAAGTATGTGGTGTTTAAAGTTTTCTCAGCACATTTCATTTTTGGTGTTTCTGCTCTTTTAAAGAGGTTAAAAGCCTAAATTATATCAGTGAGAACTGAGAATTTAATTTGTTCCTTATTGTACAGTTGGCTTACTCCAAAAGTGTTCCACTTTTGTCTGTGTACATAGCCCCATAGGTGTGACTTGCTAAACAGAATAATTGATGATGGTTTTGCAACACAATGAATCGGATACCTCCCTGGCACTCAAACAGTTAACTAATGTTAATATTTTAATTTATCCCTATGGTGGAGATTGTTTGCTCCAGAATTGCACCAGTTCTCCATACTACACATCAGACTCTAGATGTCCTTTCTGCTAAAGTCCTAGATTACATTGCAGTTAATACGGTAAGTTATCAATGGTTTTACAGAATAGATTCACACTCAAGTCGGAGGAGAAGTTTAGAGATAATACCCTTAACATCAGCACCTGTATGGAATCTAAGCCAGCGTTTGCAGAACAGGAGCATTACAATTAGTGACGCTGGGCATGATGCCAGCTCATTCTACCTGCTCCGGCCTCCAGCTCTGTTCTCTCGATATTATAATTTTGAACTAATATTTTATCTAAAAAGTAAATAACCAACGGCATTTACTTAGATGTGCCAACACATTAGGATGCTACCTTTATATAGAAAAGAAAATGCTTTTTATATTTTGAAAGAGTAGACATTAACCTTATGGGTCATATGTTCAAAAGACAGGTGGTGCAATTCGCTGGTGTGTATGGGGGGAGGGTGAGGGTGTGCACCAGAGACAAAAAGTAAAATATATCTTTTAACTCCTTGAGTGCTAGAGAGCCGTCTAATGCACTGTGAGACTCCACTAGCACTGAAGGAGATACAATTCAATTTTAAAGTCAATGGGCATTTTAAGTTGCCCCCTATAATGCAGCTGGTTTGCTCGAAAATTCCTCCTCTTTTCGGGGGGGGGGGGGGGGGGTAATTCGGTGCTATGAGTGTCAGGGTGTGTGCAACCCCCTGGCATTCAAAAGGTTAACAGTCATTAGTTTGCAGTGGCTCAGTGGTTAGCACTGTTGCCTTGCAGCGCTGGGGTCCTGGGTTCAAATCCCCACCAAGGACAACATCTGCAATGAGTTTGTATGTTCTCACTGTGTTTGTGTGGGTTTCCTCCCACACTCCAAAAAACATACTGATAGGTGAATTTAGATTGTGAGCCCCAATGGGGACAGGAACCAATATGAGTGTAAAGCGCTGCGGAATCTGTGTGCGCTATATAAATAAAGGATTATTATTATTAAAGGATTATTATTTCCCATACCAGGAAGTTCTTTCCAATCTTACACACGGTTTCCACTCCCCGGATACTGTAACCTTTCCCCTACTTTCCATCCCCCACCCTTCCAGTGACCTCTCACCTAATTCCAGTCGTGATCTGCAGCTAATCGCTCAGACCTCCTCTTGCAAGAAGGCCAATGAAGGACAAAATCACAGGATACATTCAAGGACACAATGCACCACTCCCCATCTGCCCAACACCATGAACCTATACCCAACACCCCATCACAAATACCATGTGCTTCTTCACTATACATCCACTCTGCCCAGTACACTTATGGATCAAAGCCAAACAGTTCCAAGGTGCATAAGATCACTGCCCTTAATCAGCTCAGACTGTGTTACTGCAGTGCTGGGAACATAAGACTCTATGCACAGACAAAAGTGCAACTATCACACAGGGCCAAATAATAAGTCAACAATTCCCACCGATTTAACTGGGATGATTAACCCCGTCAGATTATTTGTATCAAAGTCATTGTGAGGCATGTGTGTGAAGTCAAAGGTAGAGCAAATCAGGGACAAACATTTCCCAAACATCCATTAATTTAAGCTGGGCTTTATAACCCCTTGAATGCTAAAAAGGTCTGCAAAGCAAGCAATGCAACACACACACAAAAGAAATGAGGAGAAATCCAACTGCACCTTACAAATTCACATTTATTTAAATGGTTTCAAGACCAGAATATAGGCTTGATCACCCTTGTGTTAATGTATATATACCCATGTCGTTCCCATGTCCCTCCAATGTGTGTAATAGTATATGGATACCTGTCATTCCAAGCTGTGTGTTAATGTATAGCTAGATGGATCGCTTTGTGTTAGTGCATAGCTGTGTGTGTTACTCACGTGACCTGCCGATGTGTGTATTAGTTAGTCATGTGTGCTTGTGTGTCACCCTGTGTATTAGTGTAGGTCTATCAGTGTAAAGATGCGTGTCACTCTGTGCATCAGTAGAGATATATATGTCACTGTTGTAGCAGAGCACAGATGTGCGTCACTTTATATATCAGTTTAAAGATGTTTATCACGTTGTATATTAGCGTAAAGACGTGTCATGTGTATAGACGTGTGTCACTTTGTGCACCTGAGTAGAGTCATGTGTCATAATAACATAGTTGATGAGACTGAAAAAAAGACAAGTGTCCATCAAGTCCAGCCCATGCCAAAACACCCCTGTTGATCCAGAGGAAGGAAAACAAAAAAAAACAAAAAAAACCACAACAACAGACACCTGATGCCATTTCCAATTAATCCCCAAATGGGTAAAAAATGTTGCTGACTCCAAATGGCTGTCAGATATTTCACTGGATCAACAACCTATCTGCTTTGAAGCCATCTGTCATAATTTTCAATATTGTTCTCTGATAGATAGGCATCCATTGCTTTTTTTTTTTATTATTAAAGCAGTTGAATTATCTGAACGTACAACATTCCTAGGGAAAGAATTCCATAACATTACTGCCCTTTCTGTAAAAAAATCCCTGCCTTTGTTTTAGTCAAAAGCATCTTTCCTCTAGTCTTAATGATTGACCTCTCGTCCTTAGCTTGGCTCTTTGCATAAATAATTGATTGGATAGTTCTTTGTATTGACCTTGAATGTATATGTAAATGGTAATCATATCACCCCTTAGACGTCTCTTCTCTAATGTAAACAAACCCAGTTTGGCTAGTCTCTCTTTATAACTCAGATCCTCAAATACCTTTATCAGTTTTGTTGCACGTCTCTGCACCTTTTCCAGTTCAACAATTTAATTTTAAAAGAACTTGCGCCCAAAACTGTACTCCATATTTCAGATGAGGCCTAACCAAGGATTTATACAGAGGTAGGATAACATTAGCATAGCTTGCATCTACATCTCTTTTCATGCATACTAGTACCCTATTTGCTCTTGCAGCAGGCAAGTGACTCTGCACACTGCTGCAAAGTTTGTAATCATTTCTCCTAAATCTCTCTCTAATGAGGACTCCCCACATTGTTTCCTATTTAGAGTATATGTGATATGTTTGTTTCTACAGCCCAAATGCATAACCTTATATTTATCTACATGAAATGTCATCTGTGACTTTTCTACCTATTCACTCAGTTTATCCAAGTCCTTCTGCAGAGAAAAAACATCCAGTTCTGTATGTATTTCCTTACACAGCTTAGTGTCATCAGCAAAAATTGAGAGACTACTTTCACGTCCTACTTCTAGATCATTAATAAACAAACTAAAAAGCATTGTGCCCATGGGGCACCCCAATTATAAATTTGGACCAATTTGAAAAGGTTCCAGCTCTCTGTCATCATTTAACCAGTTCTCAATCCATGTACAGATAACACCGCCCAAACTGAAGCCGTTTAATTTATGCAATAAACTGTTGTGAAGCACTGTATCAAAGGATTTTGCAAACTCCAAGTCAGTGGTTCTCAATCTTTTTTTGTTCGGGGCACCCCTAACACATAATCTAGAACATTCGGGGCACCCCTAACATAGTTAATGTACTTTATCAAGGGCATAAGAAGGCTACGATACATACATATACAATTATTATTATGTTTTATAATCATAATAACAAAAATAAATATATTGGGCATAAAAATTTCTATAAATCTTTATTTAAAAGTCCATTTTTGTTAGTGCCACGGTACAGTGGTTGAGAATCACTCCTCCAAGTATACTACATCAATAGCAATTCCCTTGTCAAAATTACTACTTACCCTTTCGTAAAATGCAAATAAATTAGTCAGACATGATCTGTTCTTCATTACACCAAGCTGACTCCTACTAATAAACTATAAAATAAACTAATAAACTAATGAACACTGTCAGTTAGTAGCCCTTCTAGTATCTTACCCACTATGGAAGTCAAGCTCACAGGTCTATAATGTCCTAATTTGGATCGTGTCCCATTTTTGAACAATAGAACTACATCAGCTTTCCTCCAATCACAGGGTACTAAATCTGATGAAAGTAAAGCACCCTGTGTATCAGTTTATACACGTTTGTGGTGCAATTGGAATGTCCCATTGATTTAACCCTTTGAGTGTCAAGCGAGTATCCTCGGATGTCACTACGGCACTCGGTTGTGATAATTCCCTTACTCCCCTTTTACACAGTACATAAGTCCCACTGAGTGTAAGTGTGTAATCGCCTCTCACTCACCTCTACCTCCGCTCTGTATCTCTGTCTCACGTCTCCGGCCTCTCCAAGTGACGTCACTCTTACTCCGAGGACCTGACCCCTAAACCCACCTCCAGGGCTGCCCGCAGCGCGCCTGAACTCCACTTTTCACCCAGGTCAGTCAGTACTCGGCGACCTCACTCTAAGAGTCTGTTTTAGGGACACTTTTCTAATTACTGTGGTCCCACAGACCGGTCTTTCACCAATACAGGCGATGATCCGCTGGTGATATAATCAGGCATCTCTGTGGACAGCCCGCACACTGTGACAGAAAACTTCCCGAGCCCAGGCCTGTCAGTGTCACACCGGACAAGATGGCGGCTGCGCGGATCGTAGGAGTGCTGGCCAGGATCAGTTATAAGCCAGGTACCGGGCGGGCAGGAGGGGACATGAGTCTTAGGGGAGGATGGGAATTTGTAGAGAGAAAACAAGGGGCAGGAATGAGAAGTGGGGTCTCAGTGAGGGCAGTGAGCCACTTATCTGAGGCGAGAAGGGCAGTAAGCCCAGTTACTTGCTGTAGGGAAAAGGAGTATTTCATGGGAGCAGCTGGTTTGCAACTAGCTTTACAGAATAGATAAGTGGTTTCTGTTGGGTAATTCACAATGGGGACATTATAGCTATAGTCACTTTCAGTGACAACTTTTGATGCAGTCTGAAAAGTTAGAGATGGGACAAACCATCTGCATGACAGAGGAGAAATGGAAATTACAGTTTTTGGTTCATTGAATGCTCGTGATCTCCTACCCACTGTGAAGAAATGCATTGGTAACCTCTGTAGCATGAGCATGGAATGGATTAAAGGGATAGTAATGCTTAATATGTGAACAGAAAAAGAAATCTCTCTCTCTCTAATATATATATATATATATATATATATATATATATATATATATATATTTATTTATTAGTGTGTGTGTGTGTACTGGGCACTCCAAAACTTTAATTTTTTGCTTTGGTGCTCTTGCTTCGTTCAGTAGAAACATATAGAAGTTGTATCATAAAAAATGATAGCAGTAGCAGGCACTCGCAGGACTTGTTTAAAATAAAATACATTTTATTAAATATCAAGTTTCGACCCAAACGTAGGCCTTTCTCAAAACAATGTCTTGAGAAAGGCCCTCGTTTGGGTTGAAAC
This sequence comes from Rhinophrynus dorsalis, assembly GCA_037306005.1. Classification (NCBI taxonomy): domain Eukaryota; kingdom Metazoa; phylum Chordata; class Amphibia; order Anura; family Rhinophrynidae; genus Rhinophrynus; species Rhinophrynus dorsalis. Next base: position 554,268,140 of record CM074720.1, read on the forward strand.
CTCGACACTTGATATTTAATAACACTTATTTTATTTTAAACAAGTCCTGCGAATGCCTGCTACTGCTATCTTTCTTTATAATACAACATATATGTATAATTTGTAGTGTTTATCCTTCTGAGTAAAACAAGGACACTCCCAATGTTGTTTATTATTTAAAAGTTTTTGCAGCTCAAAATGAATTTATTTAGATGTAGTATCTTAGTGGCCTGAAATGTTACTATAGTGCTGTTGTTACGCCATCCTATGGAGATTTACGGTAAACTGAGCAGAGCTGTTGCACCACCCTAACATTTCAGGCCATTGAGCTACTTCACCTAAAAAAGGTCAAGTTGGAGCTGCAATAATGTTTGAATAAATCATCACTTAGCAGTGGGAGTACCCTTGTTTTACTGTGGAGGATAAGCCCTGCGAAATATAATTTATGTATTAAGTGTTACTATTTCTTTAAAAGCCCCATTTAATTCATTTTGGATTTGAAGAATTGTAATCTAGCAAACTATTATTGTTAGATGTGTCCATAACTTTGCTACACACTGTATTCAAGACCTTTTTTTTAGATTTTCCAGGGATTTAAATTAATTCTAACAATTATATTTTTGTAACGTGAATATATACTAGCTGTAAGTATGTGGTGTTTAAAGTTTTCTCAGCATATTTCATTTTTGGTGTTTCTGCTCATTTAAAGAGGTTAAAAGCCTAAATTATATCAGTGAGAACTGAGAATTTCATTTGTTCCTTATTGTACAGTTGGTTTACTCCAAAAAATGTTCCACTTTTGTCTGTGTACATAGCCCCATAGGTGTGACTTGCTAAACAGAATAAAATAACATTGAACACAACAATGTAAATAGGAAGGAAATGACAAGAAGCATTTGCAGAATACTTATTCTGTTTAATAAATATTATGGACATTAAACACAATGGATAAATATATATCTATCCCTGGGTAAAGAATCATCTACTGTAAAATCTCAGGTATAATATGCACCTGTGTGTAATACGCAGGTGCAAATTATACCCAAGATTTTGGGTAAAAGTGTAGTTCCTATGTACAATACGCACCCCCATCTGGAGGCAGCGGGCGGCATCCCTGCGCTCACCGCCTACTTCCTCTGTGCAGAAATACTGTATAAAAAAAATTAAATGCCCACCTTGATAACCAGGATTCCCCCTCTGAACTTACAGGCAGCCGTCAAAAAGACGGTGGTTCCTCTCCCCGAACTCCTCTGAGCAGGTAGGTCCTGACAGGGCTGCTCAGAGGAGTTCGGGGAGAGGAAGAAGCGGGTGGCTAGTGCAAGGATGCCGCCCGCTGTCTCTGTTTGACGGCTGCCTGTAAGTTCAGAGGGGGAATCCTGGTTATCAAGGTGGGCATTTAATTTTTTTTATACAGTATTTCTGCACAGAGGAGAGAGAGAGAGGTTGCTGCACATAATATTTTACTTTGATTTTTTTTACTTGTGTATAATACGCACCCCCCACTTCACATAAGGTGAAATGGGGTAAAAATGTGCATATTATACCCGAGATTTTACGGGTACTGAAAATACAAAGAGTATTGGATATGTTGTTGGGAACTAGAGTGTAACCCTTTGAGGATCAGAAGAGAGCTCAACTTATTGTGAACCAATGTGTTGCGCACCACTCTGATCTTTAAAGGGTTAACATATATTCATTTGTCTCTGATGTGAGCATGTTATCATTCTTACCAACCTTTTTGAGAGGCATCCAATGCATTGTAATGTGTTGGAATCTTCTATGGCACCGAAAAAGTTAATTTGTATACTAGGGGTCAAATGTGCAAAGTCAAGTGGATTAATTATGTGACAAGCCAGATGCACAATAGGATGCAAATACAAATTCTCATCAGTTTAAGCAACCATTTTAATCTTGAATGTTAGATCTGCAACACATTGCTTAGCATTGTGTTGGAGGCCTCTCTAGCATTCAAGGGGGTTAAAAAGGGCAATTTTAAATCAATGATGAAATTTAATTTATTCTCTGCTTTGCAACGGACGTGCTTCAGAATAACACCTTTTTATTCTGAATGAGGCCCAGTATGTTAGGACAATTCTATGACCTTCATCCCAAGACAGGGGTCATTGACTTTGGAATCTGCAGGATGTGATGTGCAGACTATTAATAAAGTAATGTTTCCACAGAGGGCCAGTAGGCTTACATGTGGTGACCCATACATTCAATGTGACATTTCCTGTCCTCAGATAACCCAGCACACAGCGTGTAGCTACACATTGTAAGAATGCACTCAGATGAATATGGTATGAAAGATGCAGTGACATTATACTAAAACTTGCATAGTGACTGTGGGCTTATGCAAGTATTGCTGATGTTCAGTTCTGAATACATACAGTTCCCACCCAGTGGTGGGCATGCCCTTAACGTAATTATTTGTGAAATATGAAATTATCAGTGCTTTTGCAACAGCTATTTCAGTGTAGAAATACAAAAATTCCTGTATTCCCCAGGTAGACAATGTTGAATTGTTCCCCTGAACAGTCACCCTTGTATCTGCACTCGCCTGACCTGCTTTTCACTTGCAGTCCAGGACATAGGAGAGGCACGTCTCCAGGCCAGGCCACTTGAGTACCAACTAATTTTGTTGGATGGTGCCCAAGTACCGCCATAACGTGGTGACAGAGATGAGCACCTCCAACTCTAACTCAGATTGTGTGAAAGTCCTGCCCACTGTCAACATAGTCCACATGCAGACTTTGCTTACTACAACTTTATTGCATTCCTGAGGGAACAGAGTAAAGCTGAAGCGTGCTGGACTTTGGTATCCCACAAGGGATAGTTACCCATGTGACAGTCACATACTATGGCATGTTATCTTTCACCACGGCAATGGCTGTCTGCCTGTGTGCTAACGGTGTGAATGGGGCTTTACATGTTTAACTAGATTGATTGCATAACCTGACATACAATCCTTTCCTTCTTGATATGAATTTGTTTAATCTTTTAAGGATCAGAAGGGTTTGCAATGCATTGCTTCCCAATGTGATTTGCATCCCACTGGTCCTTAAAGGGTTAAAGTTGGACCTGTCACCTTGAATTTGAAATTTATATTAAAATTGCATACATATTGTGTTAGACAAAATACTGGCATAGGCACAGTTTAGGAGAGGTTGATAACTATTTCTGTAGGTTGATGTCTCTGATAAAGAAGCATTCGCTGCAACACGGAGCCTGATTAACCCTTTGAGTGCCAGGGATGTATCTAACTCATTGCAATGCATTGATACTTCTTTGGCATTAAAAGGATTATCACTTGAAACCGCATTGAGAGGCTTTAACTTCTTCAGGAATAAAAGTATCCTTATCTTTTGAACGGTGCAGCACACAGGCAGATTTGAATGAAGTTTTAACATTTGCAAACTTAAATTCAAGGTAACTGGTTCTCTCTAACCTTTCAAGGGAACCTGTCAACTTTCTAAGTCCTCCTCCCTGTGGAAGCCTCCGACTTGATAGGCTTTGCATGATTATTCCTCCAAATTAATTAATTTATTCCACCCTCTGGTGGAAACAGGTTGTAGCAGCCTAATCGGGTAGAGAGGTTGTTTTTCATTTTTCTTTTCATGGGCATAGGAGTAATTATGCAGCTTAATCTCAGGTCAGACAACAAAGCTCTGCTGAGATTATATTCCTCAACTACAAATCTAAAAGTCTCTCTCTAAAACTGTTCAACTGATTGGAAAACAAAAAGCAAAAGGTGTAGGCAGAGTAACTAAATACGTTTAATGAGACTAAAAGCTGTGCAGGTAACAGGTCCGGTTTCAGTTGAAGTATTCTGTCCAAGCTTCATACAAATTGAAGTCTCCTTTTCCTTTTACCAGAAGTGTCTGTGAACACAGTGTTTGCCCTCTAGACTAAACAAGTGAACCACTTTACTGCAGGGAACCTGTTACCTTAGTGCACACTGGCTGAGGGCCCGGGTACTGGAGCTGGGAACCAGTGCATTTAGAACACAATTCAGACACACTTGTAATGAAGTTGTTGAGCTGCTCTTATGCAGATGCACTAAACGAACTGGTGCAAACCAGTTGCATTTCAGTGTCCAGATTCAAATTCCTATTGATTTACGTTGAGCTTTTTAACCTCTTGAGTGCTAGAGATCTGTCACATTGTGAAACAAGTCCTTGTTCCAGAGTAAGTGTCAGAGATGTTCGCTTTTCAAAAGGATTAAATCTCCATTTAACTCAACTGGCAGCTGAATTTGTGCCCTGCGGTGCAGTTGGTTTGCTCCACAATTACTCCAGTTCTTAGTACATCAGTCTCACCAAGACATATGTACTAAGTGGGGCTGGAACAAACCAAGTGCATCATAAGGAACAAACATTACCATAGATTTTAACTCTGTGTGCCAGAGAGGCATCCAATGCATTGCGATGTGTTGGATAACCTCCCTGGCACTCAGAGTTCATCATATTTTGCCTTTACATATTATGCACTTGATGAAAATGTACGAACTGCCTATACTTTTTCAATTAATTACACACTTAGATCAGTGTTCAGTCCTCTCCCACAAGAGGATGGAGCCCTGCTCCAACTAGAACTGATTAGCAAAGCAGAGATAGTGGAACAATGCACTAGTACACTGTTAAACAAAAACTTAGAGGGAGGGAATGTGACCCATACATTCTGACACCTGGAGAGCTTGTTGGTAGATCATGCAGATGTGGTATGGCCCTGAGCTTGTGACTGGGGAAGGCACCTAAAGCCAAAAGTAAACCCAGTGTTAACATGATTGCGTCAAATGTGCACTCCCATTGGCTTACCTGCACTTGGTCTGCAGTGTCTAATGGGTGCTCCTTGTTGCTGCCTCACCAAGAGTGGGTCTCCCTGCAGTTAAGACCAATGAAGGTTGTTTATGACATTTAGCTCCCTCCACTGGCATGGCAGGAAATAGTTGGCTGTGTGGCAGATTCATTTTTCTCCATGGCATGTGGAGTAGCGCAGCACCACCCCAGGGACGAGAGAGATTGTTCCTGAGGCACTGACCTGCTCTGGCTGCTGACTTTCTCATCCAGTAATCATGCTTAGACTTCCACAGGCATGAATGGCCACAATGTGTTGTTTACCCCATGTTCCCCCATCTAGTGCCGAGGACAGAAAGTGACACAGTAACATAGTTGATGAGGCTGAAAAAAGACAAGCATCCATAATGTTCTGAAACACATTCGTCCAAATACCCCTTGGATGATATGGAATATGTCCTCCAGGTGGTATCTGGACCAGTGTGCTACAGATGGCTCTGAACAGATTCATGGTTAACCTTATTTGAGTGCCGGAGTGATGTCCAGCACCTTGAAAAGCAATGTAATAGACATTCCTCTACCATTCAAAGGGTTATGGGATGTTGTTTCTGAGGCTTTGACCTGGGGATTGATAAAGGATGGATTTGGGATTTTCCTTTGGTTATGAGAGAGATAACTCCTTAAAGTGGAACTTTCATGAGGTGAACATAGAGGCTTAAATCATAATTACATTAGTGATATGCCTAGACATAATTGTCTCTTCAATAATAATAATTGCTGCATTATAGAAAAATAGAACCTTTTCAGTAGCCAGGCAGCAGGGAACAGTGGAGACATCTTGCAGAGACGGCATCTGAGTCTGCTCTGTCCATCCACTTCAACTACATGTTTGGTGAGTTGAATGCCTTTGTGCCGGAAGGGACTGACAGCACAGGTGCAGGGAGCACCTACTGCAAGATCCCTGACGGTACTTGCTTGCATAAAAGGTTATATTTTTCTTTATTGCAGCGATCATACTTGAAAAGACAACTATGTCTAGGCATATCACTAATGTAATCCTGATTTAAGCCTCTATGTTGTTCTTAGAAAGTTCCACTTTAAGTTTCCTCCATTCAGTCTTTACTGTAACAGGTATAGTGATTGCTTTTCTAACCAGAAAACTGTCAGGTCCAGACTTACCTCTCTAGAGAAAGTAGCCCTCAACACTGATTTTTCAAGGGTGTGTGTGTGTGTGTGGTGTGTGTGTGGTGTGTGTGTGTGTGGTGTGTGTGTGTGTGGTGTGTGTGTGTGTGTGTGTGTGTGGTGTGTGTGTGGTGTGTGTGTGGTGTGTGTGTGTGGTGTGTGTGGTGTGTGTGTGTGGTGTGTGTGGTGTGTGTGTGGTGTGTGTGTTCTGGTAAGTAAATTGGCCTCACTGAGTTTGTCATACATAAGGATGGCAATAGATACATAAACATATAAAGCCTGGCCAGCAGTCACGTGCATGTTGTAAATATAATGGGGTGTACACGCTGTAACCGTAATAATAACTATACATCTGTAAGGTGTACACTCCTTGTTGCTGTCTGCCCACCACGTGTTCTCTCTCCATGTATGTGGGACAAAGGTTGCCTTCCTCACAGGGAGGGACTGGCATTGCGTTGTTTCTCTCATGGTATTTGGCTGTGACTGGAATAAATAAGTCTCTCTGTCTTTTTAAAGCAATAGTAAAGTGTTTTGTGTTTAACGAAAAACAAAAATATGATTCTGTTTAGGGCTTTTCCTGCTGAGTAAATGAATAGCATTCCCAGTTCAGGGAGAGGTGTGTGTTTGTTTTGAAAAGTTATTGCTTAAACCTTAAAGTGACAGTAATACTTTATTTTAACAAACTTTTTAATATTGTTCTAATGAAATAAATAATGCAAGTGATCTTAGTCTTATTTCCATAACTTGTATAGTTTGCGTTTTAATACCTTTTATAAAGTTCCCCCTCCCGCCCCTTTTAACCACGTCAGTGCTCTAGCTGACAAACTTCAATTCTGGTCCCGGGACCAGGTGGCTCATCTGCAGAGCCGAAATGACATGGTATAAAATGAGAATCTTCATGAGATCGGTCTAGAAAGCGTGCCTGCCTCAAACCACCAATATAATATCCATGAATGTCAGTGGAACACTCACAGGCGACGGGGATCCACTGGTATGATGTTCATCCAGAAGACAATGCAGGCTGCAGGAGGATTTTCAGCCCAGCGTCGCTCAGACTGTCCAAATGATTCCCAACGGGAACAAGGTGCAATGTCTACTTAAATACTTATTAAAAAGAATATTTTGTATAATCTATATTACGACTGGATTCTTCTTCGCAACCCTAAAAGCACTGAAGAAATGTTAAGTCTTTGAGTGTCAGGAGGTATGCAACTCATTGCAAACCAATATGTTGCGTACTGCTCTGACACACAAAGGGGTAAGGCATGAAATGTTTAACCCCTTAACGATCGGCACGCGTGGCTGGCACTTGGTGACCACGGGGCTTTTTTTTTTTTTTTTAATTATCATCACTTCCGGTTCAGGGCTTCTGGAGCTGCGTGTAGCCTCGCCGAGAGCCATGAACTCCATGACGTGCCAGGACTGTCACTGGTCCTTAAGTGCCGGACCAGCGTGATGGTCTGAGTACATTTTTGGATGCAAAGGGGTTAAAGGCAGTTTTAATTACATATGTCTTCAATTTTTTTTTTTTATGATAAATGGCAGTGCTCTTAGGCTATCGAAGTGTCCAGTCAAGGCATGAAGTCTGCAGACTTATTAAAATGTGTTATTGTTCCTCCTTGCCCATGTTGGAAGTCATTTGGACACTGAGTGAACACAGAATGGATATCTTCCCTACATGCCTTATCTTCTAGTTGGTGATCATACCAGTGGACCACATTCTCCTGTAAGTGAGCTACTAATGGGTCATCTGTGTTGGTGGTATTATACTGTGTGTGCACATATTTTGTGTGTTTGGCTATTAGGCTTTAGTGCTGCTTTTAAAGGGATAGTAATGTTACAAAATAAATGCAGCTCCAATTACACTTTATAGTTTTAGGCCATGTAGAGTGCATTTATCATTCTGTATGATGTGCAGTTCCAGAGTAATTAAATGATAAAGTATCCCCTCCTGCCCCTTTTACCTAGTGTAAGCCGCCTCCCCTCAGATGTGGAATCTGGTCTCTTGATTGGACAGCTAGCAGAGAGGGACAATCCTCTGGCTGTGAGCATAAGGAAACCCTGCCCCCCTGGAAGGAGGAGGGCAGGCTTTCCTTATGCTAACAGAAGATTGTCCCTTGCTGTGATCCATCCAGGCCAGTCTTCCTGTGCAGCTTTGCATAGGTAAAGGAGGCAGGAGAGGTACAGTTTATAATTCAATAACTCTGGAACTATACATTGTACAGAATTATAATTGCACTCTACACGGCCCAACAACTATAAAAAGAATAATGGGAGCTGCATTTATTTTGAAACATTTCTATCCCTTTAAGCCTGAAGCCAAGGCTGTGACTCCTGTTCATGTGACTGCGGGGCATAGTGCAGGCGTGGATGACACTGGAGTTCTTTGCCCTCTGTGTGGTCCTTTAGTGTTATGTACACACTGATTACAGTGCAGCGATGTCAGAGCTGGGCATAGTACACACTGATTATGGTGCAGTGATTTCAGAGCTGGGCGAGTCCTTTTAGAAAACTGGATGGATTGCAGAAGTCTGTTAATAATAATTTAAAAAAAAAAAAAAAAAAAAAAAAAAAAACTAGGGGCAGCTGCCAGTTCGGAGACAAGAGACCCAGCACCGTCCTTATTCTTACACTCAACAGCTGTGTGGTCAGTGGCTTCCCCCATGCATCTAATTGTTTTATTTCACAAAAACCTTCATTTTAACACTTTGAGCGATAGAAGGGTGCCCAAGGCTTTGCGAATCACTGCTGTGGACACCGTTCTGCTATTCAGAGGGTCAAGATTAACCAAAAATTTTTATTGAGTCAACTGAATAAATTGGAACCTAAAAAGAATGGTCTTACGGGGTTGGCAGTGAGTAAATTCAGGGCCGTGTGCATTTTTGGAATCGAGGAAAAAGTTCTAGAGCTTTCATTGGCCAAGTAAAGCCAGGGTGCTCCATCTGCTGGGAATTATTTAATTCAAAAACAACAATTTAATTGCAAACCTTTGGTTAACCCTTTGAGTGCCAGAGGGGTACGCAACGCATTGCAATGCGTTGCGTACCCCTCTGGCACTCAAAGGGTTAAAATAAAACCTTAAAGAAACCTTGTGCTGCAATAAATCTTAAATGAAAAGTGTCCAGCAGTGAGGAAAGGGAGAGGACTATTTACTACTGTTTTAAGTGGAACGGCAGTGATGAATGAGTTTATGATATAACTTTTTACATACAGGAACAGAAAAGATGTTCGTGCCAAACAATAAAGCGATTTCCTCTTTACCATGTACAGTGAGAGTGGCTTGCGGTTGAGCAGTTTGCCATTCTTGGTGTAAATGTCTAATTCCAGTCCGTTTGTTTTGTGTTTCTCATACAGGTTTCACGTGCAGACAACTCTCCATGTCATCTGCCCTATTGTGTAAGTGAAAAATATGAGGTGGCGCGCCTCTTGTATGTAGGAATTAATGTGAACCTTTTGCCTTAAAGGGATGGTAATGTCCAACAATAATATGCCCTAGTTTGAGTCATTAAAGGTTTTCAGTAGTCATGGCCCTGTTTGTAATGTCTGTACCTGTATCGTTTCATTGAAAATCCGTGTTGAAGTCTTCCCCTCCCGCCCCTTTTCATCAAACTCCCTGTAAGTTGGTTAGAGCCGACTTGGTGTCGGCCAACACAATGGATCCTTCAGAGGCACAGGATTCTGTGCAGCTTCTATGTAATCCTGCCGCCTCAGCAGTGAGCGTTGCCTCCTCTGCACCCCCTCCCATCGGCTAATTCAGTGGAGCGCGCATAGAAGTCACAGACTTCACGAGCACACGGTCGATTGGAGGATTTGTAAATATGGAGGACGGGCTTCCATTGCCACTAAACTTTGAAGCTTAAAAACTAAAGAATGACCTAACTCTTTTAAAAATTAAAGCTACCGATATAGTTTATTGGTGGAACGTTTATGTACAAGGACATTACTAACACTTTCATACACTTTTAGTTTGTTTATATAGAGAAATGCGTATAAATTTACTTACCGATATTTAGTATTCTTCTGTGTACCGCCAAGGCATTCTATGTTGGGATGTCTCTGCCTTCCAGCTGGGTAGGACCAATCATCAAAAGGTTCAGAAGTTTGGATCCGGAGCCCATCGTCAGTTTCTCTCTTGGCTCAGATGAAAAATACTAAATGATATATATGTTAGTAGGGTGGGCATGCGTTGGAGGTACACAGAAGAAAAATAAAATCTTCTTATGTTTTGTACTAGGAATTTTTCCATTATATTTTTGAGTGACTGCACTTTACATTTTGCTGGCACTATATGCTAATTCCTGCAGAGTATTCCAATTACTTCTGAGATCAACCTTCCCCCATGCTGTGCTGTTACAGTGTGTGAGTTCTGGCTAGATTTAATTATAGCGCTGTGTATGGTAAAATTGGCCCTAGCACAGGCACTAGTTAGCATCAAGATTCGCTGTCACAAAAAAGTTTTACTTTTTCCAGTACTACTTAAAGGATAGTAATGTTGTGCAATAAAAGCTGCTCCAATTACTCTTCATAGCGTAAACTTTCCCCCTCCCACCCCTTTTACTGATGTAACACTGCTCACCTCAGACCAGCAAGACTGTCCAGATGGATCACAGAAAGGCACAATCTTCAATTAGCATAAGGGGGGAAAAAAACTGTCAATGGGGGTAGGGTTTTCATTGTTCTCACAGTAAGAAGACCGTCCCTTGCTGTGAGCTGTCTGGTCAAGAGACAAGATTCCACATCTGAGGGGAGGTGGCTTACACTAGGTAAAAGGGGCGGGAGGGGGATACTTTATCATTCAATTACTCTTGTACTACAACTCTGACAGTAGTGAAATAACACTCTCCATGGACCCAAATACTATGAACATTAATTGAAGCTGCTGTTTTTGTGAAACATTACCATCCGTTTAATTACAAAGGACTAGTACACCATACAGGTGGATTTTATTTTATTTCAAATGAACTGAACTTATCTTAAGGTGACATAAGACTTCAGTGTAACATCCGTTCTCTTTGTATTGTATCTTTGCAGCAAGAACCCACGTAAACTATGAGGTCAAAGATGATGTGGCCGTTGTACGATTTAACACCCCAAACTCCAAGGTAACGTGTGAACGATGGGGGATTTCTGTTAACTCGGCTCCATGCATTTTATGGAATAGTTTAGAAACCCTTTTCTCCATTCCAGTAGCATCAAAATAGGACTTGCCCTCCACCTCCTCCTTGCCACGCTCCCTATTCTTGTTTCACAATGTATTAACCCTTCGAGTGCCAGAGAGGCATCCAATGCGTTGGATACCTTGCTAGCGCTCAGAGTTAAGGTGGTACTAAACCCTCATGGCCATACGGTCAAGGCAAGCGTAAATCTATTCACCAACTGCATCATGACAAACGCATGCAATTTCACAGGATTTCCATTGATGTAAAAGGGGACTTTTAACCCCTGAATGCTGGAATGGTCTAAAGTTGTGAAGATAGGAGAATTTTCATTCAAAAGTTAATACATCTAAAATATAGTTTTTGACAGAAGTTGGTTCGGTTAACAGTTTGATTATAATAATTTTGAATGAAAAATCACCTTGTTTTTTGGAGCACGGAAAGCACTATAATACATGTAATCATTTAACCATTTAAAGGGATAGTAAAACTTCAGAATTACTAATCAATATTTTGTAGCCCTTAAAATAAAAAAAATGCGCCCAGTGGCATCTCTCAAACCCTTATGGTTTGAGAGATAACCGCTTCCAAAGTTCTCCCTGCCTGATGTCAGCGTTCTAGCTGAAAGAAATACTTCACTGAAAAGGTCTTCTACGTGTGCTTGGTTAACACAATCTCGGCTCTGCTGCAGAGCCGCTGACGGTCCCGGGAACGGATTTCCCTGCTGTAAGCTAGAATGCTGACCTCAGGCAGGGGCAAACTTTGAAAGCGGTTATCTCTCAAACCATAAGGGTTTGAGAAATGGCACTGGGCGAATTTTTGTTCTTTTTTTTTTTTTTTTTTTTTTTTTTTTTTTTAAGTGCTACAAAATAGGGATTAGTAATTTTGTAAGTATTACTATCCCTTTAACGACTTCCTGATCCAGCAGGGGGTGGACATTAAAGACCATGGAGCATTATTTTTTTTATTTATTTATTTATTTTTTTTATTATTATTATTTCACAATGGCTTTTGGCATGGCAGAGGTGCGTGCAGCTGAGCCACCATCAAAGAATTTCATGACGTGCCAGGATTGTCACCGGTCCTTAACGCCAGTCCACTGGTGACAGTCCTGACACATCACCAGTCCCTAAGGTGTTAAAAATGCTCCTTATGAAGTGACATCTTTATCATTAGTGAAGTCTGGGTTATGTTAGGTTGGCTCAAGTCCCAGGGCTTTTGGGACCTATAATCTCACCTGTTCTTGTCTTTGCGTGTTACCGTTAGATACTCTAACATGAGATGCCTCCTCAACAGGTGAACACATTGTCCAAACAGTTACAGGCAGAGTTCAGTGAAGTTATGAATGAAATCTGGGCTAACGATTCCGTCCAAAGCGCCGTCCTCATCTCCTCCAAACCAGGCTGCTTCATTGCTGGGGCTGACATCAAGTAAGTCGGACAGTCCTATCCGAGGGTTGGCAACCTCACGCTATCCTGATGTTTTTGAATTACAACTCACAGCTGGGACTTTAAAAAAAAAACAAAAAAACACTTTGAGTGTCAGAGAAGTAACCAATGTGTTGCTTTGGATACCTCTGGCATTCAGAGGGTTAAAGTATTTATTTACTTATTACATGCAAAATGCCTAACAGCTTCTTAAAGGGATATAATGTTTCACAATAAAAGCGGCTCCAATTAATTTTTATCATTCAGTTACTCTTGTACTACAACTCTGACAGTACTGAAATAACACTCTCCATGGCCCAAATACTATGAAGATTAATCAGAGCTGCTGATTTTGTGAAACATCACTATCCCTTTAAACGGAGATCACTACCTGTCCCTATGCTCACTGTTCAGTCATTAGGAATGCAGGGACCAGAATAAAGTTATAGTAATGTTTCAGCATTACACTTTATGTAATATTATCGAACGCCATTCTCAGCTGTGTGAAATCAATATACCCCTACAGCTGGTAGATATTTCATTAAAACGTTTTGACAACTCAAACCGGATTGCAACATGTACTTCTGATCCCTGACTAGTACAACAGTAGTTCTTCAAAGAAATCGGCAGTGACACACTGCCACTTTATGGCAACATTTCCGAAACGGAATTTTAATCAAAATAAGTCAAGTTTGAGCAACAATAACTTTTTTTTATTAAACATCCCCAAATGATGTCAGTACCACTGTTTTACTAAGCATGAAAATCAATAATAAAGCATTACTATACTTAATTTTTTTTTTTTTTTAATATCTGTGTTAAAATGTCAGGAATATTACTAGCAAATACCTGATTAAATGTATGAGTTTATTTGTTATTGATATGGTGTTTCTCTCCAGTATGATCGATGCCTGTAAAACGTCTCAGGAAGTCACCCAGTTGTCTCAAGAAGGACAGAAGATGTTTGCTAAGCTTGAGAATTCCCCCAAACCCATCGTTGCTGCCATCAATGGTTCATGCCTGGGAGGAGGCCTGGAGGTACTGTACATAAACAAACGTATCATTAGTGCTTCACATACTGTATTGCTGAGCTTTTTAAACTGGATCTGCCACCTACCAACCTTTAGCCCTGGTATACCTATAAACTCCCTATACATCGTGTTATTAGTTTTTCAAAAAAATGTAATGGTTATATAGACTTTTGGATTAGTAGTTAAGAACTCTAACCTCAGAATAGCTAAGTTCTTTGATCTGTGTGACACAGCCTGTATAAATTACTTTTTTTTTTTTTTATTTTAACTCTTCCCTAACATTGCCCCTCTCCTTTTGAGGCTGCGAGAACCTTTAATCTTCAACTGAAGGGGTGGAATGCTTCTCATTCTGCTGATCTTGCCTCTTATTCTTTGTGTGGCATTAATATACATTAGGGTTAGGATAATTTTATAGTGCTTACCAATTGGTATAAATTACGTTGCCTTTGTTACACACCTACTTAGAAAATGGGTTGAAGAAAATCCATCATGTTCAACCTTTTGCCACAATATATCCCAGAAACTGAAAACTGTATGTTCTTTCCTGAATCCAAGAAGGGTGTTGGGTCTATAAGCTATAATTTCTCTTTTTCTCCTGTTGGGCATCACTGATACCATGTGGTAAATCAAAATCACTTACCACAAGCAGAGCGCTTCTCACATACTTCATTGCCCTGTCTGTAATACAGTTTTAACGGTCTTCCTGCAGGCAATACAAGGCTGATACAATGGTCCATGTTGTCTGACTGTCTAATAAATATTGTAGTATAGGTAAAAGGTGATGTGTTGACCATAGAAAAAGCAGGAGATTGGAAGAGTAAACATGATACCTTTATTGGCTAACTGGTTTAGCTTTAGAATGTAAGCTTTTCACACAACTTGGGTATGTTCGTCAGGCACGTTTAATCATAATTCTAAACATACCTGACGAAGAAAAGCAAGTTGTGTTGAAATCTTGCATTCTAAAGCTTCTTGGTTAAAAAGTTCTCATTTCTACCCTTCTAGTATGCTAATAATCATTCTGCAATGTATACGTTTTTAGGAGTCACCAGCAGAAACTTTTCTTTCTCTTGAATCAGGTTGGTTGACACAGAGACAGTGAAGTACTTCCACTTGTAGGCAGTGCACTTGAATAATCGACTTGTACCCCCTGCAGCTTTGCCTGTATTGGATACAAGGATGGACAGTAGATATTTTTGGCACTACTTGTATTGATAATAGGAGCACAATGTGGATATTGCAATTTGATCATCCATATCCCTTTTGCTGTATACCTACAATTTACTGATCTTATGAAGAGTGGGAGGGAGAGAGATATGAGATAGATATTAGATGACCGATATGAGTTAGATAGATATGAGATAGATAGATTAGATATGAGTTAGATAGATAGATATATATGAGTTTTATATACATATATACATACATACATACATACACGGAGTGAATGATCTGTGGCTGTTAATAGAAATAAAACACTTAGGTCAGTAGAAAACTTTTTCGACAGCGGCCATAGTGTTCCAGCTGCTTGGCTGGCGAAGTTCTCCCCTTAAGCTTTTCACAGGTGAGACCAGTACAGATTCAGCTTTTCGTGAAGAAAGATTTGCATCATGCAACAAGCTGTGATGTCTTAAGTACAAAAAGTGTGAAGTTTTTATTTTATTTTTAGAATATCATAGTCTATTATAGATAAAAAAGACTGCTTATGAAAGTTTCAATTATTTTTAAAAACTGACTCCCTAGATTATGCTGATAACAAATATGCATTGTTTTACCAACATGTATGTTCTGCATAGACTCCTAATTTACAGGGGTGCAGAAAGATATTTTCAATTTTATTAGCTAAAATTGATATTGCATCAGTGACATGGTAAAACTACCCTAAAATTGCTCAGTAACTTGGAAAACCGAAAATAGCTGATGTTTCTTCCTAAACAAAATGATGCAAGGACATTTTTAAAATACGGGTGTTCAGAAAGATTTCAGAAACTTACCCTAAAGTCCAGTTTACTATACATTTCAAGAAAGTTTTGCATAAAAACCAAAAAAAAGTTTGAAATGGGAATGCCACGTGAGTACACTGATGCCCAATATTGTTGGTATACAAATATGTATCCTTCCCTGTTGCCCCATATTTGTAACTGAGCATAAAAATTATTTTAGTCAACATTTTCATGCAGATAATCAAATAATAGTCTGAAGGCAAAATATTCCACAGAATCAAAATAACCCCCCAAAAGCACACATTTCCTGAAAGTAGATCTCCCAGTGCATCAAATGAGGGGCCAATTGCTCCCACCCCTTTTTAATGTATCGGCATTTTTGGAAATAATTAAAACAGTAACGAATTGCATTATCTACTTTTCTTAAAAAAAAAATCATATAGATTACATGCTGCAGAGAATGCCAGAAGCACAAAACTACTCCAGCTACAATCTCTTATTTTTCAAATATATCTTCCCTGTACTAAAATGGCTATAAGAACTGCATAATTGGGAAAAGAGGGTAGATAAAGCATATTATTGTGGAAAGCAGACAAGCAGCCATATCAGATCAGCGGTTGCTTACCATTTTTGCTCTCGGGCTAATGTGCACAACTATTTACAGTGGTGCTATAGGAAAATGTACTTTACTACACTTCAGTCTCATCAAATAGAATATCTTCCAACATCATGGACTTTTATACTGTATCCTATACCTAGTCCCAGCCTGAGAAAAATGGTGACCCATTGGGATGGGTTGACATATCATAGTGGGTGCAAGGCGCTTAGCTACCAGCGAGATAAGGCTAGGCAAGCAGCCATTGTATGTGTGTTTCTATGACTACCAGCGGACAGTAGAACAATCTGGGGAAGCAGAGTGTGTGTGCGTGTTGGAGCGCTGCAGATACGGGTTTGGCTTTCTGAGTGATACTTTCTCACAGCACCAAAGGTTCAAAGCTGCTCTCAGAAGTCTTTTTCATTTTTATGTTTTTGTTTGTTTGTTTTTATTGGTGTAAATAGAGATTGTAATAACGTGTCAACCTACACTGTGTGGATTTTTAATGAGTCCTTAAGTGAATAAAGATTATTAGTATTCCATAAGTCTTCTCTAGTTCAATAGACTGATTTTACATTATTTCTGTTTATCTAACAGGTGGCCATCGCCTGCCAGTACAGAGTTGCTACTAAAGACAAGAAGACCGTACTCGGCACCCCTGAAGTTTTACTAGGGCTGCTGCCAGGTGCCGGTGGGACCCAAAGGCTTCCAAAAATGGTGAGTAGTGATTTCCAGGTCAAGGTGCTTTGAAGAGGCAGCGGTCTGCAGGGCCATTCTTTGTAGAATAAGAATCTTCCCCCTCCTCTC
Organism: Rhinophrynus dorsalis; assembly: GCA_037306005.1. Lineage (NCBI taxonomy): Eukaryota > Metazoa > Chordata > Amphibia > Anura > Rhinophrynidae > Rhinophrynus > Rhinophrynus dorsalis. The sequence continues at coordinate 554,285,056 of CM074720.1, forward strand.
TACTGTCTAAACTGATTGCTGTATGTTTCACACTAAAGTAACCCATTCATGTGCATCTGTTATTGTTTTATGTTCAGGCTTGTATGCTAAAGAAGTCAACCACAATGCTCAAAATTATAATGAATCTTTAAAGGGATAGTAATGTTTCGCAATAAAAGCAGCTCCAATTAATAATCTTCACAGTGTTTGGGCCATGGAGTGTTATTTCAGTACTGTCAGAGTTGTAGTACAAGAGTAATTGAATGATAAAGTATCCCCGTCCCGCCCCTTTTATGAATGTAACACTGCTCACCTCAGAGCATCATAAGTAAAAACATGTCAAGGAGGACAGGGTTTCCTTATGATCACAGTAAGAAGATTGTCCCTTGCTGCGACCTGTCAGGTCAAGAGACCAGATTCCACATCTGAGGGGAGGTGGCTTACACTAAGTAAAAGGGGTGGGAGGGGGATACTTTATCATTCAATTACTCCTGTACTACAACTCTGACAGTATTGAAATAACACTCTCCATGGCCCAGATACTATGAAGATTAGATGGAGCTGCTTTTATTGTGAAACATTACTATCCCTTTAAAAACAACCTGATTTCCTAACAGGAGCCAGAACGCCTCCTTTAAAGTGGATGGGATTTCTGGTAAAAAAAAAAAAATTTTTCCCCCTCTCCAGTACAGTTGCTTTACCCGACATTTGCACCATTTTTTTTTTTTTTTTTTTTTTTCTCCCCTTAGTACACAAACTCACTGATCTTTGTCTTCTCCAGCTTGGTCTTCCGACTGCCTTTGACATGATGCTGACCGGAAGAAACATCCGAGCTGATAAAGCCAAGAAGATGGGCTTGGTGGACCAGCTTGTGGATCCTCTCGGTGAGTGTCACAAAGTGATGCGGTGTTACTATCTCGTTTTATGGAGAGCTGAAGCCGGTGGTGCAGCTCCCCAAAAGAATGCTATAGAGTAACTGTCTGCACCCCAAGTGGAACTGTTACTATATTGTTTAAACAGATATTATTCTGGAACAAGGAATCGCCAAACAAGCAGTCATAGCAATAATTATTTTATTTATTAAAATGTATTTTATTGTTAAAGATGTTGTAAAGCCTCAAGCTAAACAAATTTAAAACCTTGGCCATATGTCCCTGACTACCACTAAAGTGCTTCAGTAGCTTGGGATTAACACTCACCCAGTGGTGGAATGAAGTCTTCTCCATTTCTGACTTGATTGGTGACTGGCTGCTACGGGGCTGTGAGGGACAAACTTCTGATCTTCGCAAAACCCCATAACACTAGTGCAAATGCGCAGAGCTAAAATCTGACAAGTAGCGATGCCCTTCCTAACTGAGAACCACCGATCTATTGCCAATCCTTTTTTGACACAGGCACCCTTAACGGGCAGTCTCAAATTCTCAAGTCACACTCAACTTTCTATAGGTTATTGGTCAAGGACATGAAAAAGAGGGCAATAAGAATGGCAAAAAAAAAATATCAAATGTATAGCAAATTTCATAAATATACATATGAAACTCATGTTTCACATTTTTACTAATCTTCATTTTATAACAGTGACACACTAAGCTAATGCCCTTGGTGCACCAATGTGCTTCTGTAACAGTGAGATGTGTTTGTGAGAGAGAAATGTGACTTGTGTCTGGCTGTTTGATCACTAACATATTTTGTACATAATATGTCAATTCCATCTGTCTGTTCTGGAAGGGTGATGTGTTGTATCAGTTTAGTGGTAAAATGTATCACACTTTCCAAAAAAAAAGTTGAAAGTGATGTTTTTCTGTATATCGGTACTGTTTTGTGTATACTGTAAGACAGTGAAATTCTGCCCATGGGCTGTATTGCGCCACCTCTGTTACAGAAGTAAATTGCAGCCTTTGGTGCTCCAGTTGTTGGGGATTGAAACATACATCGTTCCCAACCAGCCAATGGCCATTTAGAGATGATGGGATGTGTAGTCTCCAACAATTGGAATGCCAAAGCTGCCTACACCAAGCATATCACGTGACCAGAACTCAGTAGCAGCTGACTGGTGAATTGGTTTTGGATTGTTCTAGCCATGCTTACATAATAAATGATGGCATAATTAATGGCCATCTCTGTGGTTCCTGTCACAAGTTCCCACAAGGGGGCAGTCTAAAGAGAAATCTGGCTTGGACTGTACCATCTGTTCTCCTTTTTGGGGAATGATCGTTGGACGTCAAACGCCTGGATATTTATCTGTAATTTTATACAGTTCAGCTTGTTCATCTGATGAAAATGTTTCCTCCTGAGACCCGAAAGAACAGAAATCTGTATACAACTAGGTAGAGTACCACAGGCACAAAGGTGAAAGTGGATTGTTTCTGGGACAAACTAATTGTCTCGTAAGAACCATAATGAACATCTAAAAGTAGCAGTGAACTTTATATTATGGGAAAAAAAATTACAGGGCTTCGTGCTGAGGAAAATAAGGGCACTGTTAATACAGTTCAAACTTACTCCACTGTGCAAGCTACAAAGAGAGGAGGGAGAGGGGTGATATGATGGAAATCTTTAAATATATTAAACTGAGACTGCTGTGTGATAAAGAAATTAAAGGGACCGTATAGTTTCCATAAAGATCCTGTTAAAGGGATAGTAATGTTTCATAATAAAAGCAGCTCTAATTAATCATCATAGTATTTGGACTTTGGAGAGTGTTATTTCAATTCTGTCAGAGTTGTAGTTCAAGAGTAATTCAATGATAAAGTATCCCCCTCCCGCCCCTTTTACTGATATAACACTGCTCAGCCAGATCAGAAGGGAGGTGCCCAGGTAGATTGCAGAGAGGGACAATCTTCAATTAAGATAAGAGAAAAATCTGAAAATCTTGTCAAGGGGGGCAGGGATTTCATTGTTCTCACAGTAAGAAGATTGTCCCCTGCTGTTATCTGTCTGGTCTGTGGACTGCATTCCACATCTGAGAAGAGATGGCTTACACTAGGTAAAAGGGGCGGGAGGGGAAACTTTGCTTGTGAATATCTCTTAAACCATAAAGGTTTGAGAGATAAGGCTTATATCGTTCTTCATGTTTTTTTAATGCCTACAAAATAAAATAAAGACAAAACGAAGTATTACTATCCCTTTAAATGTTAGGCTGTTCCCATAGCTGTAACCTACTTTGCTAAGTTATGCAACTCAGATGTTCTGCAAGGCTGTGTGACATCAGAGCTAAGTGAGGTGATCATGGGAGATAGCCCTCCTCTGTACAAAAGCCCATTGATGGTGGTTTCACAGAAACGGCTTATGTCGCATTTAATAGAGAGGAGGGTAATCTATCATGAGCACCTCACTCTGCTGTGATGCCAGCCCTGCAGATCACCATGATCTGCAGGCATTACGAAACACAACTAAGGTGTTTAGAGCTGCAGGAGCTCTGTACTCATAGCTCTTGGGGTAATGTATAAAATTTGAAAGGACTTGAATGGACCCTATACTTACTCTTTAATAAAGTTCAGGAAGGAAGGTTTTTTTTTTTTGTGAGAGAAGGAGGGATACTAGAGTGTGGAAGACACTGACCTAATGTGAGTAAGTACTAGTTTACAGACTGGGTTATATATTCCATGGAACAGTCTCAGTGGGAATTGCCACTGATAGACATAAGAGAATGACAGAGCTGCATACTCATTGAGCAGGTAAAGAAGCATGGTGTTTGCTTGTTACGCCTCGCTGAAAAGTATGCCTGGGGTTTGCTGGAATACTTGTGCAGAAAGGAATTGCTCTGTATTTTTGAACTGGGCTGCCATGATTGGCGAGGTCGGCTCAATACAGAAATAGGCTTTTATCCTTTTATAATTATTTATCCTTTTGCAATGGTAATGGAGAGCTAAAGTGTTCTCCCAAAGCAGCGACTAACTGAAGAACAAGCAAGTGCTGTGTTTTTGTTTTGTTTTTTTTTTGTTTTTTTTTTTTTGTGATCACTGTCTGCGATGGACATAAGTCTGTACTGAGAATTATGTAAGCTTATGTATTTTAATTAAATAAGAAAATGGGCTAATTGAATAGGTCAGTAGGCTCTCATCTACAATTAAATTTGTTTTATCGATGGCAAGAAATTGCTAGTTTGCTGTTTGATACATTATTTTTATAGTTGACCTCTTGCAATGTCTGTCTGACAGGCCCGGGCCTCAAAAGTCCAGAGGAAGGAACAATTCAGTATCTGGAAGAGGTGGCGGTGGACTGTGCCAGAGGAATAGCCAAGAAGAAGATCTCTTTAAAGAAAGAAAAGGGCCTGATAAAGAGTAAGAACCAGCTCCGCTTTATCTTTAGTTAACAAATGGTGCACAACGTTGCTTTTACAATTGGGAACTCTGTGCAGTTCGGGGACCCGTTGGACCATTGCAGTGGTGAACTTCTCTGCAGTTATTTTTCACAGGAGTGGGCTTGCCCACTTCATTGCCCCTGATTTGCTGCCTGCCACCGATCTCCGCTCCCCTGCCAACCCAGGGCAGACAGCGAATCAGAAACTGTTTGAATTTTGCCCTACAAATCAGAAACTGTTTCGAATTTATAGATCTAAATGAATATGTATGCACTGGATTAATGCTGTTATTCAGATATTATAATACTGTTGGAGGTCTTGATACTTAATGGAACACCAACACAAAAATGAAATTGGCTGATTTGTAATTTAAATGTCATGTGCCTCCAGCCAGCATTTGTAAAATGTTGTTTTATGTTGCATTCCTAAAATGTAATCCTAACCTTAGATTTTAATGCGTGTGTAGACTGTTGTATATGGACACAGGTTGGATAATAGTGCAGAGCTAACGCTGTTAAAGAGATAGTAATACTTAAAATGTAAAAAAAAAAATATGTTGTAGTGTTTATCCCCCTGAGTAAAACAAGGGTACTCCCACTGCTGAAAGGTGTTTCATTCAAAAGTTATTAATTTTCAAAGTTGAATTTTTTAGGTGCAATATCACAGTGGCCTGAAATTGTACAGTGGTGCTGTTGCTACACGATCCTATGGACAGCTCTGGTCCCGGGACCATAAATCTCCATAGGATGGTGTAGCAACAGCGCCACTGTACAATTTCAGGCCACTGTGATATTGCACCTAAAAAATTCAACTTTGAAAATTAATAACTTTTGAATGAAATACCTTTCAGCAGTGGGAGTACTCTTGTTTTACTCAGGGGGATAAACCCTACAACATATATTTTTTTTTACATTTTAAGTATTACTATCCCTTTAATTTGTTGATCTTATTATCCACAGTTCTGTTCATTGTCCAGCCCACTTACAGATACTAAAACACTAGCACTTTTGAGACATCTGTCATTATTGCCCATTGTGAGCATATGTAAGACTAGATTTTTATGCCTCAGAAAACAGGATTTTTTTTTTTATTTTCTTCTTCAATGAGACTAGCATGGACGTATTTAACCCTTTGAGTGCCAGAGGAGTGTATAACAATTTGAAGCGCTAAGAGTTTCACACCAGTTTGGTACACAAAGGGTTACACTTGTATCAGTGGACAAATGAAAAGTGGAGGTATTATGGGGCAAACTATAGGGGAGAAAGAGAGATTTTTTTTTTTTATAGCGGTTTTAACCCCTTGAATGCTAGAGAGGTCTACAAGGTATTACGAAGCAATTTAAATCAGTGGGAATTTTTAGTTGTCCCCTATAGTCCTAAAGGTTTGACCCAGTACTTCTACACTTTTCTTTTGAACACAAAGGCCCTTAGTCTCTATACATAAGGTCCTGCATTTCTAATGGTATAGCCTTATGTGCACCTAAGACATTAGGGTCAGGTCACTTTCAGTGCAATGACCTTTGCCTCCTGTTTTTCAGAGATCACAGACTATGTTATGTCTGTGCCATTTGTACGGCAACAAATCTACAACACAGTGGAAAAGAAGGTGAAGAAGCAGACAAAGGGACTGTATCCTGCACCCCTCAAAATTATCGAGGTACAGTGTACACGTACATAGTAACACAGGGCTGTACTCTGCGAACTGAAGAGGTGCAGTTCTTTGGCAAATCCATCTGCACCACTGAACGCTTGGGAGGTCTTCAGTGCATTATGTATCAATGCGTTGGAGACTTCATTTTCATTGTACCCTGCGGTCCAGTTGCTTTTCTCCGAAATTGCACCTCTCTAGCCTGTTTAATACTGCCCCTTATAACATAGTTTATTAGGCTGAAAGAAGTTCGGCCTTTGCTGTAACACCCTTGGTTTTTGTTGATCAAGAGGAAGGGTGACAAAATACATTGAAGTGATTTCCAGGTTTGCTCCAATGGCACAGATGGACATCTCCCTGGATCCACATCCTATCTGCATTTTCTTTACTGTTGTAAGCTAAAAATGTGTCCGTTACTAATGTATTCTTAGTCCAACAATCAGAATGACAGAAAATATCCTGCTATGGATTAACATTTTCATAAATATAAATTGAAACACAATATTCACTTTTCTTTTTTTGTCAGTGTTCAGAGAAAATAGTGATGCCCATGGCACACCATCATGCCACAGAACCCTAGTTGAGAAACATTGTTCTGCAGTATCTGCCAACATGACCTTTCAAGGCAAAGAATTCCAACTCCTTCCTGCCCATACTGTAAAAATTCCCTGCCTTTTTTTGTTTTAGTTGAAATCACCTGTTCTCCATTTCCCTAGATGACTGCACAGCCTCATGGTATGTGTTTTTCTTCCAGGTAGTGAAGACTGGGGTAGAGCAGGGACAGGAGGCTGGTTATCTGGCAGAGTCACAGGTATGGACTGTATTTCTGTATATGTTATTACCGTTTGAATTGCAGCTCCTAATCCACTTTGTCCTTTTGTATTTAGGAGGTTGATTTTTCTTTTTTCGTTCTTCCTCTCAGAATGATAACCTCTAATTAAAATTGTCCCTTGTTATTGAAAATAAACGAATGTATAAAAATAAATACTGGAGCTTTTTCTGCTTACTAAAAACAAGGGTCTTTCCACGGCTGGAATATGCTTCATTCAATTGTTTCAGGAAAAAAAATTAAACTGCATTTTTGGGGTGCAGTATTTTCATATGCTGTCCATTTTGGGGGTGCCATTATTTATGATGATGGCTATCCATAGACGCTGGACCATCCACGTGCCCATAAAATGGTTGGCTGTGGTAATACTACACTAAAAAGGGAGTTTTGTTGGGTAATTCTGAAGTCTCTCCTACCAATGGTTATGTTTTAACAATTTGAATGCTAAAGAGCTGCACAACTCTTGGCTGACTGTAAACTACACTTTTCTATGTTAAAGGGATAGTAATACTTAGTTTTATCTTTATTTTATTTTGTAGGCATTAAAAAACATGAAGAATGATATAAGTCTTATCTCTCAAACCTTTATGGTTTCAGAGATATTCACAAGCAAAGTTTCCCCTCCCGCCCCTTTTACCTAGTGTAAGCCATCTCTTCTCAGATGTGGAATCCAGTCCATAGACCAGACAGATAACAGCAGGGGACAATCTTCTTCCTATGATAACAATGAAAGCCCCGCCCCCCCCCCTTGACGAGTTTTTCAGGTTTTTCCCTTATCTTAATTGAAGATTGTCCCTCTCTGCAATCTACCTGGGCACCTCCCTTCTGATCTGGCTGAACAGTGGTACATCAGTAAAAGGGGCGGGAGGGGGATACTTTGTCATTGAATTACTCTTGTACTACAACTCTGACAGAATTGAAATAACACTCTCCAAAGTCCAAATACTATGATGATTAATTAGAGCTGCTTTTATTATGAAACATTACTATCCCTTTAAACCCTGATTGTTTTACTTGTGAACCCTGCAGAGATTTGGTGATCTGGCGATGACCAGTGAGTCTAGAGCACTAACAGGATTGTACCACGGGCAGGTTCTGTGTAAGAAGAATAAGTTTGGGACCCCCGAGAAGGAAGTCCAGTAAGTGGGTTTTAAATATATTTTATTATCAGATCACTCCATACACATCTTAAATACAAAAAAAGGGATACATGTAAAAATCGTTCAAGTACATCAAAAGTATGTAGACATTTATAACAATGGAAAGAACATATGCATATTAGTAAGGCATACAGAGTCGACCTGAGGTTTTTTTTTTATGAGTATTTCAACCTTCAATAACCCAAACTCCTAAAATCTAACTTAACTTTTATTATACCCCTCAACCCCAATTCCTCTCTCCCCTGAACCCGCAGCACCCCCCCCCCCCCCGCCCACCAAAATCCCAGTATGTACAGGATTCATACACAATGTTACACATCTAATATACGTCACAACCATTCACACAGCAATCAGGTATGATCTCAGTCAACCATCTCCAGTAGGTTGCACATCATCAGGTATCACAGTTGTATCTGCTCTAATTGGAAGTCCAGTAAGTGTTTACATCACTAGACTTGTCAGAAAACGATCATGGGTCATGTGTGTTCTCCCTGAAACATACTGTTCTCAGAATCACTGATTTACAAATAAATGGGTCACTGACCCATTACCAGCTTGCAGTGTCTCCTACAATGATTGTCTAAACCAGAGACAGTAAATTGTTGGCTCCACTGGTTGGGGATGAGAATTGCTATCATCGCCAACCAGCCATTAGCTATCTGAGGATGATAGAAGTTGTAGCCTGTATATACTGACCAGAATAAGCTGTTAACCCCTTAGAGTCCAGTGACGTACCCGGACTGTCACGCTGGTCCGGTACTTAAGGACGTTCCTGCAGGAGCGCGGTGAGTAATACCGGGGACTGAATTTGATCTCTCCAAGACCGGAGCGATCTCTTTCAGTCCCTCAGTTCGGCGTGCCGCACCACGTGACCAGTCACGTGGGGCGGCACGCCGAAATTCTCTGTCTGGTCCTTAAAGGACCACTCACCCCGCGACTGCTGGTCGTTAAGGTGTTAAAGAAAATTAAAGCCGCAACAAGGCAATCTGCTGATATGCCAGCCACTAGAACCTCCCCACATACACTGCACTGCTCTGCATCCCAGAACTGAAGGTGGTACTGGAGTGAAAATCTTTCCCAATTTGGAATACATTCCCCATAGAATATTTAGCTGAACTTTTGTAATCAATTTGAAGAAGAAAATAAAATGCAAGATGGCACTCCTATGATACACTCTAGTATGGAACAGCGTAATCAAAATATCCCAGGAACATGTAGGATCTTGCTATGCTTGAGTAGGAAGTTCAGTATTGTGTAATTACCACTTGAATTCTTTAATGTTCTTAAAATCTGCGTGTTATAGACATAAGTTATTAAATTGCAGTGGGTCATAAGACAGCCCTGATGTGATAAGTTTGAAATACTTGCTACGGGCTGGCTGCCTGGCAAAAATGCCGTAAGCATAGTACTCCACATATTTGCAGAATTGTTAGGAGATACAACACCATTTACAATTCTCTTGGAATGGGGCATAAGACAGTCCAGATACTATCAATTACTAATTGCTTGGCATGATTTTGTAGAAACATTTTTTGATCACATTTATTGTGACCGATGTACCTCTAGGCTTGCAATAATTATAAAGTTATAAACATGGGGCATAAAATAGCCCAGATACAATTAAATTAGAGTACTTGTTGTGCGCTTGCACAGTATTCTCAATATCTTTTGCTACACTATAGTAGGAGATACACTATCTTGTAACTCAATTGCAGTGGGGCATAAGAAAACCCAAACACTATAAACTGCTAATTGCCTGCCCTGACCTTTCACCTCAGGCATTGCCTACATTATTGTGGTCGATGTACTCTTGGGTCTGCAATGATTATAGTGCTATTACAGAGCTTAGACTATTAACATATATGAATGGCAAACAGTACATTTGTGTTACATGAACGTTTAATCGTAGATGATTAATGGTCTGCTCAAACAGCCGCATTGTATTGTGTTAAAGGTATAGTAATACTTAAAATGTAAAAAAAAAAAAAAAAAAAAAAAAAAATACGTTGTAGGGTTTATCCCCCTGAATAAAACAAGAGTACTCCCACTGCTGAAAGGTGTTTCTTTCAAAAGTTATTCATTTTCAAAGTTCATTTTTTTAGGTGCAATATCACAGTGGCCTGAAATTGTAGAGTGGTGCTGTTGCTACGCCATCCTATGGAGATTTATGATCCCGGGACCAGAGTTGGCCATAGGATTATGTAGCAACAGCGCCACTGTACAATTTCAGGCCACTGTGATATTGCACCTAAAAAAATTCAGCTTTGAAAATTAATAATTTTTGAATGAAACACCTTTCAGCAGTTGGAGTACCCTTGTTTTACTCAGGGGGATAAACCCTACAACATATTTTTTTTTTTTTTTACATTTTAAGTATTACTATCCCTTTAATGCTATTCATACTGCTTTAAATATGAGTCAATGAGGATAATTGACCCATTGTGACAAATGAAAGCCCTCACCATTAAGACCGACATTCACTTTATTGTTACTTTGATCCGGAGATATTGGCCATGAACGATTGTTTTTTTTCCGGTGAGTATCTAAGTAACATAAGCCTAGATCTAACAATTCCTTTGGATTCCTAATATTGATCCAGAACGTTACTTATAACTGTATCTCATTGTGAGAAGTGACAGCTTTTGTTTAGATCTGCAGTCTTGTTTGAACCTTAATTCTGATCCAGGAGATAATTATGGTACTAATGGTTATAACGCTAGGCTGATTAATACTTGCACCGCATTTCACACACGTGAATAAAAAGAGTCTTTATTCATAAATTCGTCTGGTTTTTAATAAATGTATAATAACGGTTAGGTTTTATTCCTTTTTTGAGGTGCCTAGGGACTTGTGTGTCTCTGACAACACTTGTTAATGCGAATCTCAACACATATTTCTAGGGGATAAGGTTTGGTGCTGACATGGGATTTTCTGTCTTCTTTCATCTATATTTGTGTAATTATCCCAGCACATTCCAACATGCCACAATAAGGCTCCCTAAATACGCTATTGGTGGTGCACAACATGGCCCAGATGCCTTCCTCTCGATCGAGAATTTACTGTTCTATGAAGACATCCTTTCTTTTCCAGTGTGACAAGCCATGAACTTTAACCCTTTGAGTGCCAGAGGGGTACGCAACCCATTGCACAGCACACTGAAAGGATTAAAGCAGTAAACTCTAAAAGAAAAAAAAAAACCCTGCTGGTAGTTGGCGTCTATGGGGGTAAACTAGAGCTGGGAAGTGGGTGGAGCAGAGAATGCTTTATTTTAGTAACCCTTTGAAGCAATGTGTTGCATATCCTTCTGGCACTCAGTGTTAAATCTTAAAGAGGGAAATATACTCACAGTCCCTGTGTGCCTCATTGGAAACAAGAGAGAGTGCTCCTTCCAACAATTGCCTACCCCTAACAGTGCTGGTAGGTCCAGCCTGCCCTTGTAGTAGTAGCAGCGCTGTAAGAAGGGATGTGGCACATCGTAGCTGGCATTCCGGGTTTGTCTGAACGTTTTCTTGCACCATTCACAGGAAGCTGGCGATCCTCGGTGCGGGGCTCATGGGAGCGGGTATCGCTCAGGTCTCTGTGGATAAAGGTTTGAAGACCATTCTGAAGGACACTACAGTGGAAGGACTGGGCAGAGGACAACAGCAAGTCTTCAAAGGGTAAGAATTGTAGTTTGGGCCTGTAATGAGCCAGGCTCGCTTTATACATAAAGGAGAATTGGAGTAATTCTGGGGAAACCATTTGCACCATAGGGGACAAATACAGTTACATTCGTTTTATATGGGGATTGTAACCCCTTGAACGCTAAAGATGTCTCCAGCACGTTGCTTTGCAGTGCGTTGGAGACCTCTCTAGCATTCAAGTGGTTAATACCTCCATTTAACTTGAATGGGAATTTGAGGAAGGTTTATTAGACCCCTATCAACGTCTCTCTTGTGCCTTCTCATCACCACATCACACACTAACATGACTTTCCATTAACGTAATTAAAATAATAATGCAGCAATAGAGCACAGTCAGCAACAATGTTTCTTTGATACAGTGTTATAAATGTAATGATCATGTGCCCAAGGTGTCTGGTCCGGCTCTAACACCAGGATCTCACCTGCCATCTAGTGGTACTGACACTGAATGACATGACTTGCTGCATGCAAGCTAACAGCCCTGTTGTTTCCTCCAGCCTAAATGACAAGGTGAGGAAGAAGAACCTGACCTCATTCGAGCGGGACAGTCTCATCAGTAACCTGACTGGGCAGCTGGACTATAAAGGCTTTGAGACGGCAGATATGGTGATTGAGGCCGTGTTCGAGGATATCCGCATTAAACACAAAGTATTGCAAGAAGTGGAAGCTGTGAGTACCAGTCTGTTTTGTCTATTGTGTTCTCTGCATTGTCTCTCTAGTGATAAACGTGAGGAATGTTCTTACAGGGAGGGTCCGTATAGTCTCAGTTTAACCCCTTGGGTACTAAAGGGTGTGTGTGTGTGTGTGTGTGTGTGTGTGTGTGTGTGTGTGTGTGTGTGTGTGTGTGTGTAACATATCGTGAAGCACTCTTCTGCTCCTCATGGTGTTTAGGTGATAATAAAATAATGGTAACATTTTAATTACAGTACCTTTCTCCCAATGCTGGGAGTTTTTGTTTAAAAGTTATTTCACCTCAAACCAGAATGTTTTTGTCCTTTTGTGGTGTTTTTTTTTTGTTTAAAGCTTTTTCTTGTCATGTGACAAACTCTTTCATCCCAACTGTTGTTCTCCACAGAAAGCTATAGCTACAGCGTGATCTAGTGGTTTGTTTTTATAAACTGAATTTTGATGAAAAGAAATCAAAGTTGAGCTTTAACATTTGAACAAAGCCACTTACAGCAGTGATAGTAAGAAAAACTAATCCAGAAAATCCCCTCAATATGTATTTAATAAAATAACTCTTAAGTTAGAGCAGAGTGTCTCACACTGTCTCATGCAATCTGTACATTCCCAGAAAAGTACAGAGGTTGCCATAAATCAAGTGTGAGTGATGTTAGAGAGTGGAAGGAGGCTGGAGTGTTTAGATAACTTATGTGTATGTTCTTCAGTAGTAGTGAACAGTGGAACAAGACTGGGGTGTCAGACGGTGTATGTGTGGGTCTGTGACTACAAGTGGAACAAGGCTTTTGGGGTGTCATACAGTGTATGTGTAATAATCACACCGTCTGAGCTATGATTATTCAGTAACTGGTACTATTACCTATTATAGCCTAATGTTACTGGCACCACCTAGCATTCAAATACTAGAGAGTAGAGAGATTTTCAGCTCATTACAAAACATAGCGTTATAAACTTCTGTAGTATCAAAGGGGGTTAAATGGTTTGACTGGTTTCTCCAGAAATTTCAACTGAAATTAAAGGGTTCCACCACAACACAAAGTTTGGGTACTGCTAAATAAGACTTTACATACATACTAGGCAGTGTACTGTAGTCACAGTGGTTGTATGATTCCCAGATTGCCTGGCCTCTAGGCATATCCCCACTATTTTATGTAACCTTCAAAATCTGAAATGGTAGATGTAGGTTTATTTTTCATGCAACTCCTCAGTCTGTGCTTACCTGATAAGAAGGCAAATCTAGTCTTTGATACCTTTATTGGGTAACTAAACAGATTTAGGATGCAAGCTTTCAAGACATCTCAGGTCTCTTCTTCAGGCATGTTATAAAGATGAATATGAAAACATCTCTTATACACAAGTACACATTGCATTGTTTAGAATGGCAATCCGATGATAAAGCTGAGTCCAGACACAGGTTCTTTGATCAATCAGTTGTAGAGGAGATTGCTGTAAAATGTAATCTTCCTCTGAGGGGTTCAAGGTATTTACAATCCCAGAGGGCTGTTGTAAAGGTTAATCCACGATTTGATAATGTGTCAGGAATTCTCTGTCTTTATTCAAACCATAATTCAAAGCTTCAAATTGGATCATTAATTTTACCTCCCATATTTTTCTTTCTCTGAGTGTGAAACAGTCCCATCAGTACAGTAAGTCTAATGTCCCTGCCACTGGTTTCCATTTTACAAAAATGTTCTCCCACTGGTGTCTGTGTTTTTGTTGTTAACACTGGATCTGTGGGAATTAAAACTTTTATATAATGGCTGTCCAGTTTCACCCACATAAAGAGCTCTTTGTGTGGGTGAAAGATAAAAGATAAAGATAAAATGTTTAATTCCCACAGATCCAGTGTTAACAACAAAAAGGCAGACACCGGTGTGAGAACATTTTTGCCAAAATGGACCCTGTGTCAGGGACATTAAATTGACTGCACTGATGGGACTGTTTCACACTCAGAGAAAAATATGGGTGGTAAAATTAATGATCCAATTTGGAGCTTTGAATTATGGTTTGAATAAAGACAGAGAATTCCTGACACATTATCACATTGTGGATAAACCTTTATGACAGCCCCCTGGAATCGTAAATACCTTGGACCCCTCAGAGGAAGACTGCAGTTTACAGCACTCTCCTCTACCACTGACTGATCAAAGAACCTGTGTCTGGACTGAGCTTTCTTATCTGATTTCTATTCTAAACCATGCAATGTGTACTTGTATATAAGAGAGATGTTTTCATATATATCTGTATAACATGCCTGAGGAAGAGACCTAAGAGGTCTTGAAAGCTTGCATCCTAAATCTGCTTAGTTAGCCAATAAAAGTATCAACTTTACTATAATTTGCCTCCTGTATTTCTACGGCTAACACGGTACCAACTCTCATCTTACCTGATCAGAGACATTAATGTATATCATGCATTATTCTCTAGTAACCCTTCGCTTTCCTTTATTCTCCCTGGGGTTTAATCACTTGTACCTCTTTCCTTGCTCCAGGTTGTCCCTCCGCACTGTATTTTTGCCAGCAACACGTCCGCCCTCCCAATTTCCCAAATTGCTTCTGCCAGCAAAAGACCTGAAAAGGTGAGAGCAAGTTTCCTAAATGCTGTAGTTCACCTTGTGTTCACTCTAACACAAGTGTCAGGCAAATTGTATTCCAGTATGGCATGGGTTCAACAGATTGGCTCCTGTAATTCTCTTACACACAAGAACACTTTTAAAGGGTGCTGTAACTTAAAAAAATGACTTGCACTTACCTAGGTAGTAGTCTTTTAACCTGTTGAGTGCCAGAGAGGATACCTCTCTGGCACTCAAACTATTAAAATATACATAAGCCATATTCCTGAAATAATTTGTTTCATCGCTTGTTGTGTGCTTTCAAAGTTTCCTCTCCCCTGCTGTCAGCGTTCTGCTGCCAGCAGGAGAATCCGATCTCTGAATCAAGAGGAGGCTTTTCAGCAGAGCAGATATCTCGTTATGGAAGGAAAAATTATTAATTGAAACCGTCTTCTACGTGTGCTTGGTAACCAAGCACACGTAGAAGACTGTTTCAATGAATAATTTTTCCTTCCATAACGAGATATCGGCTCTGTTTAAGAGCCTCCGCCTGTCCCGGGACCGGATTCCCCTGCTGGCAGCAAACGCTGACAGCAGGGGAGAGGAAACTTTGAAAGCGACTATCTCTTAAACCATAAAGGTTTGAGAGATGCCGCTGGTGTCATTTAACTCAGTTTATTAAGGGCTACAATATGAAGGATAGTAATTTTGAAGTAATACTATCCCTTTAATAACCGGTTAAGATGGGGTAACCCTTCCAAGCCGATTGCAGTGATGAGGCGAGACCTAGAGACTGACTTAGTAGAGATCACAATATACAGGAAACTGCAGAGATAATAATAATATAGATACACCCGACACGTGCATGACGGGTTCCCTCTCTAGGTAAATGAATGGGCCTATTCAAAGGCAACATAGGGCAGTTAGGGAGAAATCCTGTTGCATCATAGGGAATGATTCAAATTCCCACTGATTTTAACTCCTTACAGTGTATTGAAAAGGACACATTTTTTAAATCCAAAGGACTCTAAATAAAATAAGAAATTGAGTAATACAACATATAGTTGATTCTGGAAGCTCTTTCGAAATCGCCAAAGCTGCTGTTTTTCTTGAGAATGGGGTCCCTCAACCCAGTAGCTAAATACTTGCGTCAGAAAGGGCCATCATCATCATCCTCCTCATCTGACTTGGATCATGTGAGTGCCTGGGTAAGTGCAGTGTTGTATAACATTAGTTGAGTGGTGCTGTACAAATGACAGCATGCTTTGGGGACCAAGGAGAATTAACTATAGGGTTGACACTGACACTGGCATTTATGTAGGTTTTATGGCTCAGTTTGCTTATTCATGCAGCACAGCAATAGAAGCTGTTCTCTCTCTCTCTCTCTCTCTCTCTTCTCCCCCTTCTTCTTCTTCTCTCTCATCCCCCCCTTCCTCTCTCTCTCTCTCTCTCTGTCCTTCTGGGCTGCCCCTTCCCCATTCTGCACTCTCTCTCTCTGACCCCCCCCTTTTCTTCTTCTTCTTCTTCTCTCTCTCTCTTTCACCCCCATCCCCTCTCTCTCTCACTTCCTCTCTCTCTGTCCTACTGGGCTGCCCCTTCCCCTCTGTCCTTCTGACCCCTCCCCCATTCTGCACTCTCTCTGACCCCCCCCCCCCCAATCTCTCTGTCACTGACCCCTTTCCCCCTCCTATGTTTCCAGGTGATAGGAATGCACTATTTCTCCCCAGTGGATAAAATGCAGCTACTGGAGATCATCACTACTGACAAAACTTCCAAAGACACCGCAGCTTCAGCCGTAGCTGTTGGTCTCAAGCAGGGCAAGGTCATCATTGTTGTGAAGGTAGGTCCACGCATCGTGACACACAGCAGTAAGTGAGAAGTCCTACAGGGAGAAGGGGGCACTTTGAGCCTTATGTTTGGGGAAAAAAAGGGGAGGAAATTCCGGAGAAAACCTAGTGCACCACTGTAAGTGCAAATGGTAGAATGTGTCACTGGAAAGAGAAATTTTCTTTTATGTCCAGTGAGGGATCAAAGGTAAAGGTTTCTCCACCAGCAGGAAGTCACTTAAATGGTTAACTAAACAAAAAGTAAAAGACCTTCCCTTTTTTTCTGTTTTACTTACCCCCTTACACGCCACATACTGGCCAGTCTGGGTATATTTTTTTTTTTTTGTTTTGTTTTGTTTTTTTTCCCATCATCCAGTATGCACAGAAGCTCATTTTTACCATCATCTACTGGGGACACAGGGACCAAGGGAATAAGGTCCATCCACCAAAAACCAGCACACGTCCCTTAACCCTTTCCTCGCCCTGCCTTTCCTCCATTTTTATGCTTGTCCTCTGAATGAGATACAGGGCTACTCTTTTTTTTTTTTTTTTTTTTTTTGTTAAATGTGCAGTAAACTTCCTTTTTTTATTATTAGATGTTTTATTAGTATTATATGTAACCTTTTACTGAAAACTATCCAGGACATACTTGAAAACGAGAGAAATCTCAATGTATTCTTCCTGGTAAAACATTTTCTAAATAAATAAATAAATAATAAATATTATTAAGAGAAGCTGTAGGTACAATACATTAATATGAATTAACAGAACTTGTTTATTAGTGAATTATTATATAGGATAACTGTTCCAGATTACTTATTTTTGTATGCTAACTAATATACAAGTTCTGTTAATGCACTCCGTATCAGCCTCGGCGCGGGCAGTCTCTAATGTGCTTGATGGCTTCTGACAAACATCGTTAGTGAATTATTATATAGGATAACTGTTACAGATTACTTGTTTTTGTATGCTAACTAACGATGTTTGTCAGAAGCCATCAAGCACAGTAGAGACTGCCCACGCTGAGGCCGATACGGAGTGCGGCGCTCCGAATTCAGACTGAAGTCCTCTCTGCGCACAGGAAGGTGCGCAGAGAGGACCACGGTCTGAATTCTGAGCGCTGCACTCCGTATCAGCCGCGGCGCGTTCCGCTCTCTCTACTGCACGTGACTGCAGCACCGCCAGTGTTGGCTCATGTACACAGGCTTTAAAGGGATAGTAATACTTTGTTTTATCTTTATTTTATTTTGTAGGCATTAAAAAAACATGAAGAACGATATAAGTCTTATCTCTCAAACCTTTATGGTTTGAGAGATATTCACAAGCAAAGTTTCCCCTCACTGACCAAAACTTCCATCTAGCTTCATGTTTTTTTAATGCCTACAAAATAAAATAAAGATAAAATGAAATTACTATCCCTTTAAAACTAGTATATATTTAAACGTCCGTATTGGGAGTGATTACCTGTTCCAGGATAATTGGAAACAATATGAACACCGCTATTAGAAATTGGGATATAGAGACAAGAACAGATGGTAAAGAAAGAATGGGGAGTTGTACTGGCGGGGATATATCAAGAGTTAAACTGAAAGAAGAGAGAAATAGAAAAGGCAGAAGAAAGAATGAGGTAGGAGATGAGAAGGGGCAGGAGAAAAGGGAGGGACAAGTAAGAGAAAAGCGAGTTTTGTCCCATTGATGAAGGGGGGTTAGCTATTCGACGACATTAAGCATGAGACATCGGGGCAACCGAAAGGGATTAGGGATTGGAATAGGAGTACGAGCGCCGAGCCCCCTCAGCCAAGAAGGGTCCTCCATTTTCAAAAGAAAAATAATTTAATTCTGGACGGTAGCATCTAGATTAGCAAGTAAACTTTTTTACATTTTTGTGAAAATCTTTAACAGGTCATTTGCTGCTGAGTAAAATGTGGGTACTCCCACTGCTGGTTATTTTATTTAAATGTTGGTTTAAACTATCAAGAAGTAAGTAAAGGCTTCATTACTTCCTGAAAGTTCAAACCGCCAGGAAGTGACTCAGAGGTTTCCATGCCTTAACTTTGCAGAACTGATTATCTGCGACTCAGCTTTCCCATAGAATGCAACAGAGTAACTGAAATCTGACCAGTAGAGGGCACTGTTACTGTAAGAAACACAACTGTTTAAACTGTAATAACTCTAGAAAGATGCATTACCCAGCAGTGGCAATAACTTTTATTTTATTTTCCAGGAAAATCACTACAGTATACATTTTTGATTAAGTTTAGTGCTACTTTACCATAATCTAAGTGGTAGGTTGAGGAAAAACTAAAGGCATCTACTTGTTTTTTTTTCCACCTCCTGCACTGGATTGTTTCCTCCACTGCTGTCCTGCAATTCCCCCTGTTGTATCCTTACATACCTGGACATGGATCCTTGCTGAGTGACCTACCTATTTCTGTGCTTACAGGATGGGCCAGGGTTCTACACCACCCGTTGCCTGGGACCAATGATGGCTGAAGTAGTTCGCGTTTTGCAGGTAAGTGTTGATCTTACGGATAGTCAATGTAAGGTCACACACCAGCAAACTTTTCTAGTAAACTCCTTTCTGAAATTTGTGTGTGTGTGTGTGACCAACAGCTCCCTCGTCTCCTCTGCCCTACTTTAACCCACACTCTCCTATTTGTTTTGTTTGTGTCCTCACACTGCTGGCCTCCTCGTGGAGATTTATATTTTGACTCCACAGAACCGTCAAAGTTTCTGGTCTAACCTTGCAAGTGCCAGATGTGTAAAACGAACATTTTATTAAACCTTCGCCACTGGGACCTAGAGGCTTAAAAAACCTGTGTAACAGATACCTCATATAAACTGCAGGATGAAAAGTTGTGAAGAAGCTTTCAATTGAAAGTTCCTAATTCGGAAGGGGAATGATGCATCAGCTTATCACAGATTCCCCTTTACCCCCAAAGCTTTATGAAACTCCAGCACACATTTCTGTTTGTTGTAAGGTAATAAGGACATCTTTGTTGGTGTTGGTACCCCTTTAAGATGCAGCACCTTGTGAAATTACCGCAGTTCAGTGTCATGTTTTTCACCACAAGCCACATCACCAGTGCAGCGTTGCTGTGTTAGTGTTGACTGTGTGAAATGGGCCTTTTGTGTAAATGGGTTGTACATTTTTAATCAACCTGGAGTTTTATCTATCCGTTTGTGTGCTTTTTTTTTTGTAGGAAGGTGTTAACCCCAAGAAGCTGGACGCCCTCACTACTGGCTTCGGTTTCCCTGTAGGTGCTTCCACCCTGGCTGATGAAGTGGGCATTGATGTGGCGGCTCATGTGGCTGAAGATCTTGGCAAAGCTTTCGGTGACCGATTTGGTGGAGGAAACATTGAACTGCTGAAAGCAATGGTGGCCAAAGGGTTCTTGGGTACGTTATGTGTCCTGTGTTGTGTGCAGAATAGACTCCAATGACCCAAATGTATAGGAGCAAAGCAGTGCAAACAAACTGCACTGTAAGACTAATGAAAATTGTGGGTTTGGAGGCCTCTCTAGCATTCAAACGGTTAAAAGCCCCATTTTTATGAATGGTACTTTTTTGTATTTTGTTCCTAAACTGCTCCATAGGAGATAAATAAAACGATCGATGTTTAACCCCTTGGATGCCTAAGGTCTCCAACTTTTATGTATGAACACAACCGTAAAGCAGTTGTGAGACTATACAACTGTTCCACAGGGCACAAATAAAAATCATCATTAACTTACTGTAAATGGCATTTATTTAACCCTTTAAATGCTTGAGACCTCCAAAGCTTAGGATAATTCCTGTTCCATTTCTGTCTCCTCCAGGACGTAAATCTGGGAAAGGTTTTTACATCTACCAGGAGGCAGTGAAGGACCGAGCGGTGAATTCCGGGACCGAGGATATCCTGGAGAAATTCAAGCTCCAAGCCCGGCCCGAGGTGTACGTTATTTTATCCTGTTATTTCTATCAACTGTTTACATCCTGTATCTCCGTGGTTCTCAGTCTTTTTTGGTTCGGGGCACCCCTAACACATAATCTAGAACATTCGGGGCACCCCTAACATATTTAATGTACTTTATCAAGGGCATAATGAAGGGTACAATACATACATATACAATTATTATTCGGTCTTACAATCATGGTAACAAAACTAAACATATTGTTCAGAACAATTTCTATTCATTTTTATTTAAACGTCCATTTTTGTTATTCTTCATAGAAAATGTGGGGCACCCTAAGATGATGTCTGTGGTACACAAAAGTGCCACGGCACCCTGGTTGAGAATCACTGCTTTATCTAGAAACCTAGGAATACTTTCTCTTCACAAGCACTTCCTTTAGAAGGGCACTAGGTGGCACTAAAACATATATTCTGAGATTGAAATCTCTTCTGCATTATTGTGTCTTGCCCAGTCCTGCCGGATTTGCCATATACCCCTCTTAGATGGAATGATGTGCATTGTGCATAGCCCATAAGTATATTAGTGTAGCATTGGGTTAACAGCAGAGCGAAAACTTGTGTTCGGGCACTACTGTAGAAGGAGATAAAAATTACTAATATATTCCTATATTAACCATTCGTTCACCAGGAAGGTATTGCAGTGCTTTGGGTACACCTCAAGTGTTAATATATAGTTTGAAAAGACCTGCAATAGTGCAAATTGATATGCATTTAAAGATCTATTAACCCCTTAAGGACTGAAGCATTTTTTTAAATTGTTTTTTACTCAATCCGATTCAGGGATCCCGCACGGGGAGCCCTGAAATCCATGATGTGCCAGGACCGTCACTGGTCCTTTAGGGAAGCTTTCCATGATGGTCCTGGGATGTCATGGGTCCTTAAAGGGTTAAAGGAAAACCAACTCTTGCTAATGTGCACCACTTCACTCAACATCACTTCTCGCTCCCACCCACTGACCGGCAGCTTACAGGAGGCACTTACACCCCATAGCACTTACTCCTTCTGTGTCCAACCTACCTTCCTCTAGACTGTAAGCTTTCACCAGCAGGGGGCTCTGATCTTTCTGTTCTCCACGTTTGAGTTGTACTATTTAATATCTCTCCATGTCTATTCCCTATTGTACAGCGCCGCGGAATTAGTTGGCGCTATATAAATAAAGAATAATAATGATCACCTCCTCCCCCACTTACCTTACTGTGGCTGGAAAATCCTAAGGGCCCCTGTGAATTTTACAGTTTTTACTTTGTTCAGTAGTAAACCTCTTCAGTCAGTCCTGGGTGTCTGGTCCATAGAGACGGACATGACAGCCGCCGGCAGGCGTTTATATTGGCTTCACAACTGGAGCCAGCAGAGTCCATGATCTTATTTACCCTTTAGAGCAGTGCGTTAGATTGTAGTCTCTGTGAAACAAACTAAATTTGTCTTAGGGTGATGGTTCACTTTAACGGCAGATACGCTCTCATTCTGGGAAAAACATCATTAACCGTTTGTGTGCCAGAGAGGTATTCATCACATTGCAACGAGTGTGATACCTCTCCGGCACACAATGGGTTAAAACCCTAAATAAACAATTCTTCTCTGCACAAGTGCCAATTACCACAGAAAATCTAGGTTGTAATAATCCTACCCATCCAATAAAGAACAGACAGATAAAGAGTCTCTAGGGCCGTTTCTTGTATCTTTTCTTCTCACCGGTGCGGCTTTCCAACTATAGTCGCTGGCAATTGACTTCCCAATACATGTGAACACAAAGAGAAGAGACGCGCACACGCTCTAAGTGTAGACTGTTTGGATCAATGGAGACCACCACCCAATTATCACCACCTCAGGTGATTATTTTACTCACATGTTCATGAGGGTAAGACCAGCCTCACCATACAACAGCATCCCCTGGATTACCCCCAGTGCAGGTATGTGTGTCACTCCCTCTGTCTCCGTCTGGTGTTCCTCAGGCTAGGATTCCACAGGCACACCAACCCCAGAGCGTGTCTTTTTAGATTATCCAGCCGCTGCAATACCAGCTCCAATGGAATCTAATATATGGCTCTATATCTGGTAGGATGACTGTGGCCTATGCCTAATGAGGAAGTGGTTATAAACCACACAATCCGTAGGTCCAGGGACTAGAGTAGTAGTTTTTTTATTGTATGTCAGTACTGTAAGTACATGTTTTTACAGTATCTTATTATTTTTATTTTGATAAAGAATAAATATATTTTTTCAGTTGGGCAGTGTTTCCTTATGTATAGTACATCTCTATAGGGATATACTGAAGTATTCTAGTGCCATTTACTCCCTGTATCACTCCAAATAGATCCCTCATTAGGCATAGGCCGTAGTCATCCTACCAGATATAGAGCCATATATTAGATTCCATTGGAGCTGGTATTGCAGCGGCTGGATAATCTAAAAAGACAAGCTCTGGGTAAGGTGGCATCTTAGCATGAGGGACACCAGACAGAGACTGAGGGAGTGACACATACCTGCACTGGGGGTAATCCAGTGGATGCTGTTATACGGTGAGGCTGGTCTTACCCTTATGAACATGTGAGTAAAATAATCAAGCACTTGAAAAGGTGATAATTCGGTGGTGGTCTCCATTGATCCAAACAGTCTACATTTAGAGCGTGTGCACGTCTCTTCTCTTTGTGTTTACATGTATTGGGAAGTCAATTGCTAGCAACTATAGTTGGAAAGCCGCACCGCTGAGAAGAAAAGATACAAGAAACGGCCCTAGAGGCTCTTAAGTTTTTGTCTGTCCTTTATTGGATGGATAGGATTATTACAACCTAGATTGTCTGTGGTAATTAGCGCTTGTACAGAGAGGAATTGTGTATTTAGGGTTTTAACCCATTGTGTGTCGGAGAGGTATCCCACTCATTGCAATGCGATGAATACCTCTCTGGCACGCAAACGGTTAATGATGATTTTTCCAGAATGAGAGTGTATCTGCCGATAAAGTGGACCGTCGCCCTAAGACAAATTTAGTTTGTTTCACAGATACTACAATCTGCCTGTATGTTCTATTTTCTGTAACACATCTCTTCAGAAATGAACCTTTGTGTTCGTGTGCAGTCTGGCACTTTATGCTAATTATCTGAACAGTATGCTAATTAATTATGTTTCAGCCCACACTTACCTCACATTGGGGGCATTTGGTATCTGTCTAGATTCATCCATAGCACAATGTGCGGGAATATTGTCCCTGAACACTCACTAATCGGCATAAAAAAACAGACTGTGCCATCAGCACACACAGGTTCCTTTCGGAAAAACCATTTGTGTCACACAAACAGCTAGCACAACACAGAGAGGTTTTAATTCTTACAAATGTAACTAAACTTCAGGTGATAGGTCCACTACGTTTTAAAGGGATAGTAATGTTTCATAATAAAAACAGCTCTAATTAATCATCATAGTATTTGGACTTTGGAGAGTGTTATTTCAATTCTGTCAGAGTTGTAGTTCCAGAGTAATTCAATGACAAAGTATCCCCCTCCAGCCCCTTTTACTGATGTAACACTGCTCAGCCAGATCAGAAGGGAGGTGCCCAGGTAGATTGCACAGAGGGACAATCTTCAATTAAGATAAGGGAAAAACCTGAAAAACTTGTCAAGGGGGGCAGGGCTTTCATTGTTCTCATAGGAAGAAGATTGTCCCCTGCTGTTATCTGTCTGGTCCATGGACTGGATTCCACATCTGAGAAGAGATGGCTTACACTAGGTAAAAGGGGCGGGAGGGGAAACTTTGCTTGTGAATATCTCTTAAACCATAAAGGTTTCAGAGATAAGATTTGTATCGTTCTTCATGTTTTTTTAATGCCTATAAAATAAAATAAAGATAAAACTTTATCTTTTTTTTAATGTATTTTTGTGGTTCTTTTAACCATTTGAGTGCCTGAGATGTATCACACTTTGCAATGCGTTTGATACTTCTCTTGCACTCAGAGGTTAAAGCTTGTCTCTCAGATTTGGTTGAATGTCATGTACAGCAGCAGGACACCTTCCACTTGTGTGTAACTTGTACGTAGCACATCTCATGTTTCTCCTCTCCGTAGCTCCGCTGATGAGGACATCCAGATGCGCCTGGTTACCCGGTTTGTGAATGAGGCGGTGATGTGCCTGCAGGAGGGCATCCTCAGTAACCCGGTAGAAGGAGACATCGGAGCAGTTTTTGGACTTGGCTTCCCACCATGCCTTGGAGGTAATATCTAAGCTTTCGTGGATTCCTCTCGCCTTCATGAAATGATAAAAAAAATGTAAAATCGGGGTACCCCCACTGCTAAGGGATACTGTACAAAAAGTTATTAGAATGTCGTTTTTTTGTCAAACTGCTGTTTTTTTTGCGGCATTTATTTATTTTTTTTCTGTTTCTCTCTAAGGGAGAGATTGGAGTCTGATTTTAAGGGATAGAAATACCTATTTTAATGTTTAGCTCCGAGTCATCTTTACATTTTTTTATTTTTTTTTTAACCCCTTAGTGACGGCCGCGTGCAGACGCGGCCGTCACTTAACGTCCGTCTAACATTTTTTTTTTTTTTTTTTAAACAGAATCCGGAGTCCCCGAACGGCGTGCAGCCGCGCGGGGATCCGAATTTCCTGGACGTACATGTACGTCCTCTGTCACTAAGTGACACCCACAGAGGACGTACATGTACGTCCATTGTCACGAAGGGGTTAAACATGTAGCTTTATATTTAGTTACATACAGTGTTGTAGTTCAAACGCTATTCAAGACAAAAGGATCCCCTCCAGCCCTTTTCCCTGCAGATTGAAGCAGTGAGGGACAATCTTCAGTAAGAAAAAGGGTTGCAGGGTTTTCCTTATAGTTACTGAGTGAAGATTGTCCCTCGCTGCATCCATCCGGTCCCACTACCAGGTTACAGATCTAATGGGAGGTGTTCAGTGGGGGAGGGGGAACCTGATTCAATAGCGATTTAACTACAACACTGTAAGTAATATAGTTCTACATGTTAAAAAAAAAAAAAAAAAAAAAAAAAAAAGTAAAGACAGAGCTAAACTTTAATAGAGGTATTACTATCCCTTTAACCCTCTGAGTGCCAGAGGGGTACGTAACACACTGCTTTACAATGTGTTGCGCACTCCTCTGGCACTCATTGGGTTAAGCTTGCAGTTGAATGTGATGGCAACATCGCCATCTTGTGACGACTTAAGAAAATTGTAGTTTATTTTAAAACCATAAACTTGTATTACCCTGCAGGAAATATAAATAAATATGTAATGTGTGTGTGTGTGTATATAATATATAATATATTACAGCTCTTTTAACACATCGAGTGCCAGAGGGGTGCGCAGCACATTGCTTTTCTCGTGCTTCTGGCATTCACAGGATTAACACTAATTTTTTTTGTTGTTGTTTTTTTTTTTTGTGTCTTAATTGGTTATTTCTGTACAAACCCATATTGTGGTACTTTTGCATTAATGATTATGAAGGAATAAAATACATTAACCCATTGGTCTTCAAAGTTACTATGTTATGTTCAATTAAAAAAAAAAATATATGTATTGAAAAGCCATCATGTATAATGTATTTTATACAAATGATTTTTGTTAATAAGTTATGTTTATTTATGAAAAATAATATTCTCTACTCTCCTCCTTTTAGGCCCTTTCAGGTACGCAGATGCTTATGGAGCAAAGCGTATCGTGGAGAAAATGAGGAAATATGAAAATGTGTATGGAAACCAGTTCACACCCTGCCAGCTGCTGATTGACCACGCCAACAATCCCAGCAAGAAGTTCCACCACTAAACCAGGCCGTGTCCCGCTCCTAAGAAACCACTAATAGATCACTGAGCACCACGTGTTCCTGGAGAAGGGCAAGTGGTTTATTTTGAATAAAAGCAAAAGTGGGGGCAATTCTGGATAAACCAGCTGCATCGCGAGGAAACTAATTGCCGCTAAATTAAGCGAACACCAACACCTTAAAATAACACGTCACTTCTCTTGCTAAGAAACCCTAATGTCCACTAAGAATCATCAGGTCTGTGCAGATTGGTTCATTGGTTTTATTTGACCCTGGATAACGCATCCGTAGAAGTGAGACATGACTCCTGTTTCTGGACTCCTGGCCTCCAAACTTCTCCTGTAATCGTCATTTCGGAGTATTGCAACCAAAAATGATGTCTCACTCCATAGACATGATGTTAATTAATTTCTAATTAAGGATTAAATTGGAGAACCAATGAAAGCAGAACCAACTCATTGTGGACATTTGGGTTTTCTGTCCAGATTAAACCTTTTGAGTGCCAGAGAGGTACGCAATGCATTGCAGAGCGTTGTGTACCCCTCTGGCACGCAAAGGGTTAAGTGGGTGTTAATATTAGGATGGTACTTTTAATCCTTTGAATGCTAGAGAGGATCGCCAATGCTTTGCAAAGCAATGCATTTGGAGATCCTCTTTGGCATTCAAAGGATTAAGACTGCTATTTAATTCGATGAAAATTTGGGTCATTTTTATTCCCTTTGGCCGTTTAGTTCGCTCCACTTTTCTTTATGCGTATTCTCCATTGTATGTAGGTTGCGATGCAGTAACAGGAAATAATGTTCTTTAACTCTGCTAAAGGTTTGTAGCCATACGTGCCTTAGATATAACGTTGCCCTGACACCCCGTTTAAGCTTCTCTGTAAAGTATGGCGATAGTTTTTGCACTTAATGCTGGCCGAGTTACATTTTGATTTCAGTGTCTGGTCCGGCTAAGGCCTTCTCTGTGGGAGGAGGTCAGGAACGTCCCAAGTACTCCAGCAATGCAACCATTCCATTGCAAAGTGGACTCTGTCAATAAAATATTTTGTTTTCAGTTCTTATTGTCGTCTGTTTATGTAACGTATTTCACATTGCTTCAGGACAGACTTGTGCAAAATACGTCTCTAAGCTCTACATGGTCCTTGCACATGAAGAATAAAAAGTAGAGATAAATGGTAAAATATTCAAGTTTTACTATGAAATGTACACTTTGTTGGGCTTTTCTGCCAAATAAAACCCAGAGTATCTACACAGAGATGCTATATTCAAAAATTATAACAATGCAATGTTTTGTATTTATTTTGTTTTGCTTCCCTCCCTGCTTTCTAACAGCACCATCTGGGGTACATATAGCAATTTATTTTTCCTGCATTCTATGGGAGAACTGGTGTCTGATTAAATCTTGCCTTTAAAGGGGAACTACCACCCCGCAAAAACTGTATGTTAATTAAGTCTTCATCTGGCGACTAGCTGCTTAGTAGCGCTAGTCGCCAGAAATATTACCTGGTTTCAAAGATTTTCTACTTATTCAGAGGCTGACAGTAGCAGGAAGCACGGACATCTTGCCATAGTGCCTGCGCTGTCAGTCCCTCTTGATGGCCGGCCGTCTCCAAAAGGGACTGACAGCGCAGGCGCACGGACGTCACTATGGCAAGATGTCCGTGCTTCCTGCTACTGTCAGCCTCCGAATAAGTAGAAAATCTTTGAAACCAGGTAATATTTCTGGCGACTAGCGCTACTAAGCAGCTAGTCGCCAGATGAAGACTTAATTAACATACAGTTTTTGCGGGGTGGTAGTTCCCCTTTAAAATGATTGTAGTCTGTGATTGTAGTCTGGCAGTACACAGTCACTTCGGGCATGACCCAACAATCCCTACAGACTGCTAGGAACAGATATCTTTCCTAACCCTAGCGGTCTGTGGATCTGTGAACAAAACTCTGCAAAGCTTGCAACGTCTTAGTTATGTTCAGCCCCCCGCCAGATGAAGGGGTCAATTTTCTGACCTCCAGAGGTGGTCAACAGGTTTTTAGGAGACTATATGATTACTCTTTACAAATATATGCACAACACAGATACTTTCTAGGGACCTTTTCCTCTGCAGGTCTGTACAGATTTAGAGGTCCTCCACTGGGATTAGATAAAAAATGTATTATTTACTGTAAAGCAGTAAAATATGACATTTACCAGTGAGAGAGGTGGTGTTGGCAGACAAAAAAGAAATATTTAAGAAACATTTGGACTCCTCTTTTTAGTAGTTTGGGACATACATGGTTATGATGAGATTTGAAGTGTTGCCCTAGTTGGACATTTGTGTCTTTCAGTCTATGTAATTATAAGACCCATACACTTTAATATGTATGATGGTACCCCTCTGGCACTCAAAGCGTTAAGTTCCTTGAATACTAGAGAGGTCGCCGTTCACAAGGGATTAAAAGCCCCATTTAACCCTTTCAGTGCCATAGGGGTACGCAGTGCATTGCAGAGCGGTTAAATAGAAGGGAATTTGGTGAATTTTTATTTGTGCCCTATAGCGCAGTTGGTCTCTCCCAGACATGCACCTCTTCAGCTTGCTGTGTATACAGCTCAGTATCACAGACATCTGTACCCATTAAAATTACAGCCCCAATACTCCACCGTCAATGGCGCACAACCGCCTCTTGCGTGCGGGATCAGAGGCGGCATTTCCTTATCCCTAAAGGTAAAATTCCTTTTTATGTTTGTATCTGATGAATTTATGAATGCTGGTATGAAAGAAATCACACACTGAATTAAGTTCAAGATAACAATATATTTTCTTTAACGTCATTACAAGGAACATATGAAGAATTAAACCAAAACCCCTTTGGGGATTGAAAGAATGTTAAACATGTATGGGATCTATCAATGACTAGATATTAAGGGGCAGTGCCTCCTAAATCATTAAAGGGATAGTAAGCCTTCATTTTAACTTTCCATATTCTGCAAGTGAATAATCAAATTGCCCCCCCCCCAACCTAAACATTTAAACTCTCAAGTCCTTGACAATGAAGTCTCTGGATTTGTTTGCGGGGAGCTTCCTGACAAGGACTAAGAAAGCCAGGCCAGCGCTACAATGTAAAAGAGACAAGCTAGCCCAAAGAGCGATCAGTTCTGCATGGATAGTTACACTGCATAAAATCCTGCTTTGACGATTGATTGACCAGAAAACTCTGGAAACAGATCCTGGAAGTTCACTGCCAGGAACATGTGTAAAAAAAAAAAAAATAAATAAAAAAAAAAAAATTGAAGAATAAAAAATAAATATTAGAGGATATTTCAATGTCCGTCTTATGTACATGCTGAATATGTAAAGCAAAAATAAAGGTTATTATCCCTTTAAACATTACCTTTCTTAATAAATCCAGAATTTGGGAATAAAAAATTTACATTTTCTTTTTTTATCTTCAACGATAACAACATTTCTCAGTGCCCCTAAATACAGCTGAATTTTTCTTCCTGCCTCTTCTCAATACCGCACTTTAATAAACCTTTTGAGTGCCAGAGAGGCATAGAACACCTTGCACGCAATGTGCTTGATACCTCTGTCGCTCAAAGGGTTAAGATCGACCCACAGATGGAAATCTCAAGAACAGTGCGAGCCGATGGAGCTGGGTGGGGTAATAGACGGATATCAACAGGGCAGAAAACATTCACAGCAACGACTCTCCCCAGAAGTACGTTACACTGTTTTCATATAGAGGACAAAAATACAATTTCATATCTCATTAAAGGAGATGTATCACCTAACAAAAAGGTGTTACCATCCATTTTGTTAATAAAATTTATTGTAGGAAAGCTGTGTTTAAAAAAAAAAAAAAAAAAAATCTAACTACTTATAAAGATATTCCCTCTTCAATCGCAGAAGAATCTGCCGAAGGATCAGAGTGTCTCATTATGCTGACAGGCAAAGCTCTTCAGCACGTCCTATTTCTCCTCCCACCTCCCTCCCAGCTGCCCCAGGGATCGCATTCACTCTTCCCTTCAGTGTGCTGTAAATGGCTCCTAGCGTTACAGCAAGCCACGGTTAGCATTATACTGAGGTTGCAACCCCAATAATACTACTACTGCAACCTCAGTATAATGCTAACCGTGGCTTGCTGTAACGCTAGGAGTCATTCACAGCACACCAAAGGGAAGCGTGAACGCACTCCCTGGCACAGCGGGGAGGGAGGAGAAATAGGACGTGCAGAAGAGATGTGATGTGGAAGTGCACAGCACAGAAGAGGGGATATCTTTATAAGGAGTTAGATTTCTTTTAAAAAACAAAGCTTTCCTACAATAACTTTTGTTAACAAAGCGGACGTTAACACCTTTTTATAAGGTGATACATCCCCTTTAACCCTTTAAAGTCCAGATGGGTGAGCAATGCATTGCAACCCTCTCTGGTCCTTAACGCCCATTGACGTGCCAGGACTATCACGGACCAGGGTGGGGCGCTCTAGAGTACTACAGCATTTATTTTTTTCTCTCTTTCATGGTTGTTTTCTGTGAACACAAACTTCCGTGACATGCCTGGATTTGTCACCGGTCCTTAACGTTTCAGACAGCCGGACATTTCGTGGGTCGTTAAGGACCAGTGACAAATCCAGGCATGTCACGGAAGTTTGTGATGACAGGGCAGCTGCACATTGCACTGCAATCACTAAACAATTCCGTCCAAAAGAAAAAGTGCCCTGGTTCTCCTGAGTGCCCCACACCCCAGACTGCCTGGTCCTTAAAGGGATAGTAATACTTCGTTTTAACTTTATTTTATTTTGTAGGCATTTAAAAAACATTAAGAATGATATAAGTCTTATCTCTCAAACCTTTATGGTTTAAGAGCTATTCACAAGCAAAGTTTCCCCCTCCCGCCCCTTTTACCTAGTGTAAGCCATCTCTTCTCAGATGTGAGTCTGGTTGTATGACCAGACAAATAACAGAAGGGGACAATCTTCTTTGTATAAAAACAATGAAAGCCCTTCCCCCCTTGACAAGTTTTTCAGCTTTTTCCATTATCTTAATTGAAGATTGTCCCTCTCTGCAGTCTACCTGGGCATCTCCCTTCTGATCTGGTTGAACGGGGGGGGGGGATGCTTTGTTTGTGAATATCTCTTAAACCATAAAGGTTTGAGAGATAAGACTTATATCGTTCTTCATGTTTTTTTAATGCCTACAAAATAAAATAAAGTTAAAATGAAGTATTACTATCCCTTTAAGGGTTAAAGGGATAACATACAGTATTTATCTCCCTTCTGGTCTAGGAGACACTGCCCCGTAACTCAGCATAGAACAGGCCGCTGTCCGATTATGAGTTGTTACAATTAAGGCTAGAAACTGGAGATGTCCAGCCAGTTTACTAGCCTTGGGTTATTCGAAAACAATTCAAACTAAAACGGAAACCTCTAGAAAACTGCTGTTAAGAATGCTAAATTTATTTCTAAATATGGTAACAGAATGGAACGAACTGGCCTCTGTATGGATCACTGTCAACTGGACCCTTGCAAACTGTTTAGCTCACGTCTATATGCAATACCTTGACAAGCCTCCGGAGGTCCACTAAGGTCTGGGAGTGTCCGAATGATGCTATTTGTATCATGAAGTGGGTGGGGCTTGATTGAGGTGGGAGGGGTTAGGAGGAGGGGAGGTGGGGTTTGTCCTTAAAATGAGTGGAGAGTGGGAAGCACAGGGAGTAGATGGAGAGGAACTTACGGTGGGCGTAGTTAAGAGTATTTACTGAGCCCTGTCCCCCGGAGTCTCCAGTCAGATCAGAGAGCTCCCAGGTTTACCCATGTGTGATCAGTTCCAGGGATGGGCAATGTGAGCCTGCTGCCAGCCTATGGGAGATGTAGTCTTGACAGCAGCTGGAAAGCCGCACATTGACCTTGCCTGAGTTTTGCTGATGGACTAAGAATGGCAGCAATACCAAATGTACCGCAGGGGGGAAATGGAAGATTCCATATGATTTAAAAAGAAAAAAAAAATGAGGTGTTTAACCCCTTCAGTGCTAGATAGGTCTCTGATGCATTGCAATGGGTTACAATCCTTGTTTAACCGTTTTGAGTGACAGAGGGGTAGCATTAGCTACTCCTCTGGCACTCAAAGGGTTAAATGAATGGGAGCCAGGGACATGTTTTAATACATCTGCTGGTGCAGTTCGCTTACTCCAATGTCCTTACTTTATCACAATCAGTATGGACGAGAATTGTGAACTGCGTCATTCTTATTTATTCCCCCCCCCCAAAAAAAAAATGAACCCGTTGCAGACCAGCGGAACATGCAAATCATTGCTCCTCGATGCGTGAATCACCTCTCTGGTCCTCAAGGGGTTAATATGTATTAGTTGTGCCTTTTGTTTTATAATTGATAATAGTGAACTGTAACGGACGCAGTGTAAACGCGAGGGTGATGAGATTTTGTAGAAAAAAATAATCACGTGAAAGTGGAGCTTTTAACCCCTTCAGTGCTAGCGAGGTCTCCAAGGCATTGCTCTGAATACGCGTAAATGTAAAACTGAAGGAATTCTGCGGCAAACGCACGCCCCAGTATTCACACGTATACTAGAGAGTTCACTTTTAACCCTTTGAATGCCAGAGGGATATCCAATGCATTGCGTTCGATACCCCTCCTGCACATAAATGGTTAACCCTTTAAGGACCTGCCGCGTGCACTCGCAGTTGGTCCTTAAGGACCACATGGCATTTTTTTTTTTTTTTAACTATCCGACGCAGGGCTCCCCGAAAGGCACGCAGCTGTATGGGGAGCCCTGAAATCTACGGCGGTCCTGGCACATCATGAGTGCTTATTGCACGTCTAACCCATGACATGCCAGGACCGTCATGTGTCCCTAAGGAGTTAAAGAGATGGCAAGGCTTAATATATATATATATATACACACACACACATAAAGCAGGGTCTATCCTGCTGACTAAAACGAGAAAAATCCCACGGCTGAGAGATGTTATATTCAAAAGTTACTACATCTGAAACTTGTAGGCCTGGCAGCTGCTCTCAATGACAATGACCCTCCATAGACTGGCGTAGAACAGCGCCACTGTAAAATTTAAGGCCGATGAGAAAAAAAATAATGCAAGTTTCAGCAATAACTTTTGAATAAAAGAACTCTCAGCCCTGGAACCACCCCTGTTTTAGTTTGCAGGGTAAACTCTGCAAGTACTTTTCCATATTGTGTGTTAATTGCCCTTTAAGTTACTGGAAATTGTACTTGTCCAAAACCAGACTTTCTCCACTTTTGTCTGGTTGATAATACACTGGAGACCTCTCTAGTACTCAAGGGGTTAAAATCCCAATTTAGAACAATGTTATTTCTTTTAATTTGTTTCATATGGTGTGATTTTCTTTGTGTTTGCTTTTATACAAACGCCCTGTTATTTGTAAAATTTGAACCTTTTTATTTTTACATCATCTATACACAGGGCAAGATTTATGTCTCGGGCACCCTTAGATAAAAGCACCCTTAGACCCCCCTATGGCCACACCCCCACAAGATCCAACCTTAGCACCACCCACTGATGTGTGATATAGAAAATATTCTTCACTATAACCTATAGGCACAAGAAAAAGACGTAATGCTTTGAGTGCCAGGCACGCAAGGGGTTATCCCCTTGATTGTGTTGCAATGCTTTGGAGACCTTTCTTGCAGCAGAGGGGTTAAATAATCACCAGTAAAGATACTGGACGCTATAAAGCAGTAGCACAGCGATTGCTCTAGACCAGTGGTTCTCAACCTTTTTTGCTCGGGGCACCCCTAACACATAATCTAGAACATTCGGGGCACCCCTAACATATTTAATGTAATTTATCAAGGGCATAATGATGGGTACAATACACAAATATACAGTTATTATTAGGTCTTATAATCATAATAACAAAACTAAACATATTGTGCATATTAATTTCTATAAATCTTTATTTATAGGTTGTTTTTTGTTAGTCTTTATAGAAAACACAGGGCACCCTACGTTGATGTCCGTGGCACACCAAAGTGCCACAACACCCTGGTTGAGAATCACTGCTCTAGACAAAACCACAGCTCAGAATATGGGTGTGGCCAGCACAGCTGAGGCACCGCCCCTTCCAACTTAGCATGCAAGGATTTTGCTTACTCTGCCTCCTGCTAAATCTGGTTTTGTCCATATACCCCCCCACTCCTGCAATCCCGAACATGGACCTCAGAAGGTAGGAATACATGAAACATGACTTTACATGTTACAACATGCAGTCTAGTTGATATCAGTATCAGGTGGAAATGTAATTGAATTAAATATATTGATACAATTTGTGCAAATTGTGCTATGTATATCACTTAAAGGAGCAGTAAACTTTTTTTTCTGAAAACCCATGGCGTAAGGCTTTTCTTAATGAATAAAATAAGCGTGCGCCCATCGCTGTTTTATTATTATGACTGGTCCTATTGACATGACATGAGTAACAGCATCATTACTTCCTGCAAGTTCACACCAATAGGAAGTGACTCAGCAGTTTCTATCGCATTCTGTTGAGAACTGTGCACTCTCTGGGAGGGTTTGAGGAACTCGCTATTTTTCTCCATAATAAGTGATGGGAAAATAACTGTTGATCACAATAGAAAATGATAGCTTAATTCCTTAACCCCTTAAGGACTACGTGACGTACTCTAACCGTCACGGTCCTTAAATACTCAAGGACAGATGACGGTCATAGTACGTCGCGTACTTTTTACTTACAGCGCCCCACCGGGAGCGCAGTAAGTAAAAATGAGGCCTAAAATTGAACACTCCATGACTGGAGCAATCTCTTTTAGGCCCCAAAACGGCGCGCTGATACACGCAACAGGTCACGTGTATCGGCACGTCGGCAAAGATCAAAGCGGACCTTATGGGACGGAAACGTCCAAGGACCTCTGGTCCTTAAGGGGTTAAGGACTAGAGGGGTATGTGTTGCACACCACTCTGTTCCTTAAGGGGTTAAGAGAAAAAAAAGTTTCAGCTGTATTAACTTTTGAATTAAAAGACTTCCAGTAGTGTTTTATTCAGCAAAAAAATCCCCTGTAAATATAAATATTTTCATCATGAGCGTTTACTGTCATGCTAGATGTTGAGGGGAGGAGCTTCAGAAGTGCTGGCCACTCCCCCATTCTAAGTTGTGGGTGTGGCCAATGCCCCTGCACCAGACATCAGCTACTGATTTATGGTGGCCAGTTCACAAAAATCTTTACCAACTATTAACCCTTTGGGTGACAGAGATGTCTCCAACTCATAGCTAAGCATTGCGATGGTGACCTCTCTAGCAACCAAGGGGTTAACAGCTTTTCTTTGCGCCTGTACGAGCTAAAGGCAGTGATGTTGATGGGTACTGTTTTAGGAAACTAAAGCCCCAGGTCACAAGCATCAAGGAACTCTCGTACCGAAAAATGAAATTGCTTTATATAACCTTAAAGGGATAGTAATACTTGAAAATAATTGTATTATTGTAGCCCTTCAAAAAACATGAAAAATGATATAAGTCTTACCTCCCAAACCTTTATGGTTTGGGAAATATTCACAAGCAAAGTTTCGTCTGAGTGACGTCACCGTTCTAGCTCTCAGATTTGGAATCCGTCCCGGGACCGGCCGCGGCTCTCCAGCAGTCCCAAGATCACGATCTTTAAAAAGAATTTCTTCAGTGGAATCGTCTACAAAGTGTGCTTGCAAGCCATGCACACTTTGTACACAATTCCAATTAAGTAGTTCTTTTTAAAGATCGTGATCTCGGCACTGCTAAAGAGCTGCCGGTTGATCTGTGGACCAGATTCCAAATCTGTCCACTAGATGGCAGACTTGGCTGAAACAGCCAGGAAAAGGGAACTCTACTTTATTTTATTTGTGAATATCTCCCAAACCATAAAGGTTTGGGAGATAAGACTTATATCATTTTTAATGTTTTTTTAAGGGCTACAATATAAAATAAAATTATTTTCAAGTATTACTATCCCTTTAAATATCATGGACTTAGAGCTAGCATTTGTAAGAATGAGTTATTCATATGATAGATACCTAAATATAATCCTAAACTTGCTTCTCTATTCAGAGAGGATTTATTCTTTATTTGTGCTTTTTAATTAGAGATAACAGCTCTGAGGCTGGATTCTATTACAGGTGATAATTTTATCTCCAATTTTCCCCATAGACTTCAATAGGAAAAGTTTGATAAAACGGGTGTTAACATTTGTCACCTGCAACAGAATCTAGCCCCTAGTGAGTTGACTTATACTGATTAGTGCCCACAGCTCTTGTACTCAGAAAGGGTTACCTTATCAGAACCCATTTACAGACAATCTGCAACAATCACTTCAGACTACTGTGGTGCTTTGAGCCCTTGAAAAGCCAGGAATGGCAGATACCTCTCACACTATATATATGGCTAGATTTTAGGCCTGAGAAAACATAGGGAAGTATTACAGATGCTAGCCTGACATATGGGGTATTCAACTGTATATAACCCCGGTTCATTTTTATGTGTTAGTGTTCAATTAAAGCCCTGCGTATTATAGCCAACTTGGGACAGATAATTGTGCTAATCGTTCTTAAAGTGGAACTAACAATTTATGGTAACAGGTTAATTTGAAAGAGCTTTCCAAATCACATAAATGCTATGTCTGACAAGTTTTATTGAAAACTAAAATTTATGAGAGACTTAGCTGGATTTGTTTGTCAGTTTAAGTAAATTAGGTGAAGCTGGGAGGCACAGGCGTTAATTAACTAAAACAGGCTGGCAAAGTCGTATGCCATATTCCACCCGGGTCTTCCTCATGCCCCGATATTCAAAATATTATTGGTTATCTACTAATGAAGAGTTAGATTACTGGGAACTCTTACCTCTACTGATTTCTATGGGGAACGTGTTGCCCACAGCGATCAAACCTACAAGAGCGTCAGAGGGATAACTATGAGGCAGTGGCAGTTGGGAAGGAGAGCAGTATGGAATGTTAGTATTAGACAGGCATGTCAGCCAGTTCTGTGTAAACTGCATCATCTGACACATCAGTAAAGTTACACAAATATCTCATAGACTATCACTTTAAATACAAAATGGCTGACCCTATATATAGGTGATTTTGGAAGTTCTTATAAATGTACCTAAGTTGCCATAAAAGTTCCATTTTAAAGTGATGATGCATTAGGTTGGCACTAGCCCTTATTCTTTTGGGAACCTAGAAACTCCGCTGCCTATGGGTATTTTCTGCATCGAGGAACATTGGATGGGTCCAAGGATGGGATCCTATGTTTGGGGGCACGGCTAAGGGTGCCTTGGATGCCCTTGCCTAGCGGTGCTTATGGTGTATGTCCAGCTCTGATCATAATTCTGATGTCCTGGGGGTAATTAACATATATTATGAAATGGTCCCTCTAAACCAGTGGTAGGCAACTTCTGGCACAGCTAACTGTTGAAGACTACAGCTTTTATCATCCCCCAACCATCAGCTGCCTGGTTGGGGATGATGGGAATTGTAGTTCTCAACAGCGGGAGTGCCAATGTTGCTTACTCTGTATCTAAACAAATATGTGAGATTAGCAATCGAAAGTGGAGCACCCGTGTATCTTCGGTCTCCAGCCCTTAATGAATTGCATTATCTTTTTCACCTGCAGCTTGGTTAATTTAAAGTCATCAGACAGAATCTCCTCTGTCAGTTGCACGAAGATGCTGCCATCTATACGTTCGCGCACAAAAAATGTCACCACGTCCTCAGAAAGACCAATGAACCTCAGGCACCTTGAAACCTCTTCCACTGAGAGAGCCGACAGATCTGCAGGAGGATTCCAGACCAATGTGTCACCAGTGAGTCTGGGCATTCCAGGGGATGACATATCCATATTACCTCTAGAGGGCAGCGGTGGAACCTCTATGACTCCTTGAGTGAGATAAACTCTAGTGATACCTCCTTCTGCTCCCCGTAAAATAGTAGGAGATAGAGGTGCTGTGCTCCTAATCACAATTTTCTCAGTCTCAAACCCTTTTGTGGGTCGGGGTGGAGGAGCAGGGCATGTCCCCGTTACTCCTCCTCCTTTGAAGGTAGGATCTGGGATGAACCGCACCTCTGATCCAGTGGACGGAGAATCTGGAGTGGTGCTTTGACTGTTACTTACATCAAAGGGGTCAAGGGCATCAGAGGCTGATGACAAAGGGGATTTCTGATGCTCCAGGGGATCGAGCCACTCACCAGAAGACGAAGGCGTGGAGGTGAAGGATGGGTTTGCAAATGGATTCAACGCCCCAAAGGGAGCAAATCGTTTTGGAGTGTGTGGGGGCTTCAGCCGGGGGCAGCTGTAGTAAGTCTTAATGGTGGTGTCTGTACTTAGCAGAGGAGTGGATCTGCCGCTCGCCACGCTTGGACCAGTGTCCGCATAGGCCCAAGAGTCTGACCATGATGTCTGGGTGGGTTGAGCAGTGGAAGCCACCGTCCCTGACATCTGGCGACTGGACGCTTCACTTGCTTTGCAGTCCCCCCACGTGCACGGGTAGCAGTACAACGAATAGGAGTCTGGGGACGGAGAGCAGCTCCCACTGCGCGTTCCTGATCTGTGTGAACAACAAAAAAAAATACATATATTTATAATTATGGAACAGGCCAATAGCAATAGCACTGACACTTTTTATTATTATGATTCTTAACCCCTTAACGACTGAGTGCCATGCTATGACCGTCACCTGATTTTTGCGTTAAGGACCGGTGACGATCATAGCACGTCACGTATATTTTACTTACAGCGTTCCACCGGGAGCGCTGTAAGTAAAAACGGGGAGTGAGATTGCCAGCTCCAAGACTGGAGCGGTCTCTCTCAGTCCCCAGTGCGGCGTGCCGGTACGCATCACAGGTCACGTGTGCCTGCACGTCGGAATCTTCAAAGCGGTCCTTAAGGGAAGGTTACTTCCCAGGACCGCGGACGCCAAGGGGTTAAAGTACAAGTAAATTTTTCTAAGAAAAAGAAACATGCTAATAGAATCCACCAGGTCAGCTTGATCGATAATAATACTACTAATTAAAACCAATAAAATCAATAGTTTAAATGGTGTTTCTCTGGGGAAATCTACAAATGAAAAGGATTTGGGAGTAATGGTAGACAATAGACTTAGCAGTAGCATGCAGTGCCAGCTGGCAGCTGCAAAGGCCAATAAGATGTTGGCATGTATTAAAAGGGGTATTGACTCAAGGGAGGAAGATATAATTATGCCTCTTTACAGGTCCATGGTAAGACCCCACCTAGAATATGCTGTTTAATTATGGGTGCCCTTTCTGAAAAAGGACATTATGGAACTAGAAAGGGTGTAGAGGAGGGCTACAAAACTAGTAAGGGGAATGGAAAGTTTTAGTTATGAAGAAAGGCTAGAAAAGTTAAACTTGTACACACTAGAGAAACAGCGTCTTAGAGGGGATATAATAACACTATATAAATATGTTCAAGGCCCATACAAAGGGCTCTCCAAAGACCTGTTCATTAACAGAACAGTACACAGGACAAGGGGCCACCCGCGTAGACTTGAGGAAAGGAGATTTCATCTACAACAGCGGAAGGGTTTCTTTACAGTAAGGACAATAAAGGTATGGAATTCACTGCCTGAGGAGGTGGTGCTATCGAATACATTAGATGCCTTTAAAAAGGGCCTGGATACTTATTTTAAAAGAGCATAACATAGAGGGCTATGTACGGTAGTATTGGGATTAATATTTACTTAGGGCTTGTTGATCCAGGGAGGAATCTGATTGCCATTTGGAATCAAGAGGGAACCCCCCCCCCCCCCCCCCATTCAAGGCAGAATTTGAAATTGCTGTATTTATGGTGTTTTTTTGCCTTCTTTTGGATCAACTATGGTAAACAGGAATAGGAAAAGGGTTGAACTAGATGGACGCAAGTCTTTTTTTCAACCTAAATTACTATGTTACTATGTTGATCATTGAGGATCATTTAAAAGGAGGATCAGCCTATAATGTCACCTTTTTGTATTTTTATTGCTGTCACCAAGTAACTCTTTTAAAAGATTTTTTTATGGATATATATTTATAAATACATAGATAAGGATTTTCCTGCTCAGTAAACCATCTTTCCTTATTACCTTATTAGAGCTGAAATGTATTTATTTTACATAAACTACACTGTAATATTCCAGCCACCAGGTGGTGCTGTTCCTTTCACTATCTAAGGAGAACCATCAAAGTCAGTGACTCATGCTTTTCCTAAAAGTACATTATAAAAAAAATGTCTTTTGAACTGACGTGTACTACCTGTTGATTGGAGGGTCTCACAGTTAGTGGGACTAATGTTACATAGAAACATAGAATTTGACCACAGATAAGAACCATTTCGGCCCATCTAGTCACCCATTTTCCTACAGTAAAAACCTCAGAACTTTTTTGGTCCTTTATCTTTTCTTAAGTTAAGGACAGCCTTATGCCTATCCCATGCATGCTTAAATTCTGTCACTATATTAACTTCTACCACTTCTGCTGGTAGGCTATTCCACTTATCTACTATCCTCTCAGTGAAGTAAAACTTTCTTACATTACATCTAAACCTGTGTCCCTCTATT
Organism: Rhinophrynus dorsalis; assembly: GCA_037306005.1. Classification (NCBI taxonomy): domain Eukaryota; kingdom Metazoa; phylum Chordata; class Amphibia; order Anura; family Rhinophrynidae; genus Rhinophrynus; species Rhinophrynus dorsalis. The sequence goes on from CM074720.1 coordinate 554,325,995, forward strand.
TTTAGACTACGGCCTCTTGTCCTAACATTTTACTCCTTTGAAATATACTTCCATCCCGCTCATTATTGAACCCCTTCATGTATTTTAATGTGTCTATCACATCCCCTCTCTCTTCTCTCCTCCAACCTATACATGATCAGATCCTTTAGTCTATCCTGATATGTCTTTTCCTGTAAACCAGTCACCATTTTAGTAGCCATGTTATTTTACTCAACATGATAATCCCAATACCTTATTGTCGTAGTAAAAGTGTCCTCTCCTTTGAATGCAGCTGTTCTGATCCACTTTCATATTGAAGTAAAAGCTTAAAAAACTGCATTGACTACAGCACCCGCTATAGTCTACTTGGCTGCAATTGGACATTGTATGAAATAAAAAAAGGACTTTGTAGCAACGACTTACATGTCATGGAGCCCGGATGAGTAGTAGGACAGGCTCGGACTGGGGGAGTGGGTGGATGGAAGCTGGGACTTGGGGAGACGAGGAGGGACTGGCGGACTGGAATTGGAGAAGGTTCTCCCACCACGGGGCGGTACAGGGGGAGCGTTGAGAAGTCGGCATTCTTCCCTGACCTGGAAGAGACAAATGAGAGCGAAAGCTTCTGATATCAGTTCGTTTGGTAAGGAGGACAGGGCCGTATGTTCAAAACAAAAGTGGAGGAACTCTAAAGCAAACTGTCTACACCACAAGAGGAGAAAGAAATGTTCACATGCGTTACAGACCTCTCTATCATTCAGTGGGTTAAAAGCACCATTTAATAAAAGGGATTTTGGAGAATTTATATTTCTCACTTATTGTGTAGATAGTCTACTACCAATTTCACTTTTCGAACATAAGGACCCAAAGCAGGCTCTCCATATGAAACATTTACTGATAGTGGTGGTGTCCAACATCTATCCAGAGAAGGGATCGGTAGTGATTACCCTCATGTAGGGATAGCTAGATACAATCCCATATCACGGGATAACTGATCTAGCGATGGCTAAATGTAATCCCGCATCAAAAGATAACTCATTAGGAGATGGCTAAATAGAATTCCATATTACAGGATAACTCGTTCTGAGACAGTCAGGCAGGCATCTTGCTGTAGAGGCGTCTTTGTGTCTGCGACGTCAGTCTCTTCCTGTACCTTAAGTTACAATGCAGCGCCCCCTAGATGAGACCGAACGGACAGCACAGGCACACAGATGTCTCTTTGGCAAGATGTCTGCGCTGATGCCTGCCTGACCATCTCAGAACGAGTTGGATTTCTCAATAACACTGGACTTATTACGGATAATACTAGTATGGATATGCTTATCTTTATGTGTATAATTATTTGGGGGTAACTTTAATATGGGTTTAATGTTCCAGTAAAGGGGAAATACACAGTTAGATTGTCACTGAGTTCTCATAGATTCTGAATAGATATTTGTTATAGAGTATCAAAAAATTGAAATGATAAAATGTAATATACATGAACTATCCAACAAACTGTCTTCCATCTTGTCAAGCGAAGTGAATAGTTGATCACCTTTTACTAGATCATGTTTTGATTAGAAAGGGACGAAAGGTAAAAATAACTACATCTGGATCCTCTCTGGATCTGACCAGGAGAATACGGTTTTCGTACTTAAAGGAGAAGTAAACTTTTTTTTATGAAAATCTATGTTATTGGACTTTTCCTGTTGAGTAAAACAAGGGCAATCCTACTGCTGTCAGTTGTTTTATTCAAAACTAGTTGAAAAGCGCATTTACACGGGCCACAGTGCCTCCCAGCAACCAGCTGGATCTGCCTTGTCACTGGCCGCCCTGCAGTCATGCACAGTAGAGACTGCCCACACCGAGGCTGATAGGGAATGGGGCGCACCGTATTCAGCCCGCTGGTCCCAGGAAGGTGCGCAGAGAGGACTACGGTCTGAATTCGGAGCCCCCTACTCCGTATCAGCCTCAGCACTGGCAGTCTCTACTCCACATGACTGCAGCGCGCGCAGCCGTCTGAACTGCGCATGACGGCTTCTGACAAACATCCTTAGCAAATTATTATATAGGATGTATAACAGTTCAAGTAACCAGGAAGTGAATTTACTGTCCGTTTACTTCCTGATAGTTCTAAATGACAGGAAGTGAATTTACTGTGTTTACTTCCTGATAGTTCTGACAGGAAGTGAATTTACTGTGTTTACTTCCTGATAGTTCTAACTGACAGGAAATTAATTTACTGTTTACTTCCTCATAGTTGTACCTGACAGGAAATGACTCAGCAGTGTCTATCACAGTCTATAGAGAACTGTAAGTCACTGACTTTCCTCTCCATTAGAATGTAACAGAATATCTAATTAGAATTTGACCACAAGAGGGCACTGGTAATGTAAAAAAAAAATACAGGTTTACACTGTAATAACTCTGGAAATATGCATCTCTCAGCAGTGGGAGGGCCCTTATTTTACTCAACAAGAAAAGCCCTACAATATAAAATCTTCATTAAAAAAAGTTTACTTCTTTAAATTACCAGGTCTCAAGTGACCCGGGGTTGCTTCTCAAGGCTCAGTGAGTTCACTTGTAACTCCACCCACTTCACTGCCAGTTCCGCCCACTCTACACACTATTCTTCCTACTCCCCACCCATATTAAGTCCAAATCCCAGCCACTTCAATCAAGCCCTGCCAGCTTTATGATGCGGAACTCCCATCTCCACACCTTAAAGGACCTCCAGAGGCTCGGAACAGGGAGGTTCCCAGCTAGGATTACACCTGACAAGATGGAGTTCATATCCACCTCTCGCTATGGGCTGTGTCCAGAAAGCTAAGGAAAAATAAAAACTGGGATAGTTTATTTGATATATTTTACTCATTATTAAATCAATGCACTGGAGACATTTAGCATACAAAGGGTTAACTCCTCCTGAATGCACTGCCTACCACGGTTGATTAACCCTTTGAATGTCAGAGAGGTATCCAAAGCATTGTAAAGCAATGCATTGAATACCTCTCTGGTGTCTGAAGGGTTAATACTGGATACAAAGTTACAACATGAGCTGAGATAAGGGCACGTAGGCGATATTAATAGGGTCGGAGATAAAAGCCGCTGACTTACAATGCACCCACACTCACTCAGCAGCTAACTGGCTAATGTAGAAGCCAAGAGCTGGTAGTGAAAGGGTGTCCAGAGGTTCTCCTAACATCCAATTATCAGGACTTGTCAATGACTGCTGTGGTTTTTTTTGGTGGCATCATCCTGTTGCTAAGGCGACCCTGCAGTTCCCATGGGGATTTTCTATAGAAGTGTGCAGACCTTATAGAAAGGATGGGCAACGCAGGGCCCTCCAGCTTTAGCCGGACTACAACTCCCAATTTTCCCCACCAGCCAACGGCATGATGGGAGATTTAGTCTGGCAGTACCTGGAGGGACTCACACTGCCCAACCTTGCCTCATAGGTACCAATAATCATGACCGTGAAAATACATTTGCACATCATGGTTTAACCCTTTGAGTGCCAGAGGGGTACGGAATGCATTGCAAAGAAATGCATTCCGTACCCCTCTGGCACACAAAGGGTTAACCCTATACGTGGTTTTCTTTAAAACAAAAAACACTTTACTGTGCCTTTAACTTTATACAATTTTTCACAGGGGAGACAAAATATTATGTTTAAACACTTCCCAGTCCCAAAATGGCTTCTCTCAGCCATTTTGGGGGGTTTGGGCTGCACACTATCTTTACATGGCTCTGCAGCCATCCTGTTCCATTTGAAAGGCTCGGGCAAGAATAAAGAAGGCGATGTTTTCTTCAAGAGTTATCACAGTTCAAACTGTTGCAAAGCAATGGAGCTGTCGCTACCATATTGTATGGAGAACTGTAGCCAGTGGCTGCCTCTACTACCTAATGAATTGCAACGAACTGGGCACCCCTCCGGCACTCAAAGGGTTAACAAAAACTAACATTTATTGTCCCTGCCAGAGGAGTGCACAATGCCTTGCTTTGCATCGGGTTATGGTACCCAGCTGGCACCCAAATAGCTAAACGCAGAAATATAATTATGCATAGACAAGCATTATACCTTCAACAACTTCATATCTAGCTGTTTTGCACTTACAGCCTCAGATTTGGGGGGCACTGGCGGAGGTGCCTCTGTTCTCGGCTCGTCTACAGTTAAGGCTGGTGGAAGCGGTGAACCTGTTTTCCCCTCTAAAGGAGAAGGAGAATTTACAAAGGAGATGAGGTCCTGCGGAACCTTGTTGCCACACTCTAAGCCAACAGGCTTGCTACTCGGCTCGGAATAATGCTCAGAGTTTTGGTTGGTCCAAAGTTCTTCATATGGAATCTCCACTTGTTCCTGAGTCCTAAAATCCTGTTCCACCCAGTCAGGAGTCATGTACTCCCGGTCTAGATCAGAATTATCAGTAGAGGACCCCAAGCCTTGGTGTTGAACATCCCGGCAATCCGGTGGGCTGGGGTCCATAGGAAGTGTTCCACTGTAAACACATAAGGAAAGGCGCTGAAGGCCTTGGCTGAGTTCCTCTCGGGTGTAGTTAATGGAACCAGCAGAGAAGCCCTGTAGACAAACCCGAATCTTTCTAGGGCTGGCGCACTCCTCAGCAAAGTCAGTCTTGGTCTCTCGGACAGCCTTGGAGTATTCATCTGGATTGAACCTCTGCTCCTGGCAGTACAGAGAACATTCTCTCACCAGCTTGTCAAAGTGAGGATCTCCGCACAGAAGACCTTCAGGTAGAGAGAATCGAGGCATGTCAGTGAGGAGCAGAAAGTGGAACGGGTTGACTTCTTCTTTGCGCAGGAGGCAGCATAATACCACTGTCTTGGAGATGATGCTCACCAACTTGTAGCGATGACCTTCCCGAATGATGTGAAGGTCATAAGGGTTGCGAGCAGGGCGTGTAGGAACCACGACATTAACAGGTAAGCGCACCTTTTCAATGATGCTGCGAATGGTGTGCTCCCCCTCCTGCATCTGTAGCTCCAGGGGGCTGCGGGTGCTGAAGCTGCCCTTGCACTGAAAGGGAAGACTCAGGCTCTCGTTGGTCCGGTGGTTCATGCAAATCAGACATGGCATCTTCCCTTTCACCTGTTTGCCAAGAGTGCCCGTTTTACCCAGTTTCTTTAGGATTGTGTTGAAGCGGGATTTTTCTTTCACGGTCTTGGCACATAGGATTTCTGCCTGGCCCATCAGAGTCAGCTCATCCCCAGTGTGTAAGGTAAAGTTATAAACTTCGCTGTCCTCGCTAAACTCCCCGGAGACAACCTGGAACAAGACAAACGTCATCTTAGCTCGGGAACATTTATCATATGTTTACACCCTGACTCAGGGAGAGGCCTGTGCATTCACTCAAAAGTAACTAAATGTCTCTCTTGTTTTCTCTCTCATGCTCACATCCAGTCACTCATTTTCTCAAACTCTCATTCCTGGTGTCCCCCCGAAGGGCAGCTGGCCACTTATTTATTTACTAGTTGAAGAGCCTGTTACACGGGCCACAGTGCCACTGCCAGCCGATCGCAGGGCGGTCATGCACAGTAGAGACTGCCCACGCCACGGCTGATACAGTGCCAGCCAATCGCAGGGCAGTCATGCACAGTAGAGACTGCCCACGTCGCGGCTGATACAGAGCCGGACGCTCCTTCAGAGCCCCCCGCTCTGTATCACCCTCGTCACTGGCAGTCTCTACTGCGCATCACTGCGTCGTTACACACATTTTAGCAAATTATCATATAGGATTTATTTTTTGAAAAACTTTTTATTGAGTTTCTAATAAAGAACAAAGATATTCCAGGCAGCAAATATATATGAGGTTCAAGAACAAACAGTGCATTGTTTTGTAACATACAGCAAAGGTTCAAACTGTGCTTTTTTAGGAGTACGAGGTAACTTGGAGTATGTAAAGGGAGCGATTCAGCATTAACCTTGTGGAGTTTTAATGAATCGCTACAGCTGCCTTAATATTTGAGTTTGGAACCCATGATCCCCAAACAGGTGTTTATAACCCCAAATAGAAGAACCAAACATAACACCCCCCCAACACACACACACACACACTTCCCCACCTGTGTTCTCCCAGCCCACCCCCCCCCCCGCCCATATGATGTTCAGGTCCCGAGATCTAGATCCCTTGTTGGGACGAATAAAGTGATGTACCTCTACTGGTTGGTGGCACCTGCGTGCCCAACTACCACTCCAGAGCACCCCGCCCGACTCCTGCCTTGTTTTGCATTTATTTTTTTTTAATGCGGTCATTGCATGTCGGTAACACCGGCTTACACATTGACAGCATTTCAATCGTACAATGTACGATCACAGCACATTGGGAACAGCTGTCCAAGATTGTACAGTGTACTCTAGGGGTTAATCTGTTTTATTAACCCTCTGATTGCAGAGGGGTATGCTCATCTAACGAGTTGTCTGGCACTCAAAGGGTTAACAGCACGTGCCCATATTGCTAGTTATAATTCTCTAGAGCTGAAAATCCTTCATTTAGAATTATACTGTGACAAGACATACCTGAAAACGAGAGAAATCTCAATGTATTCTTTCTGGTAAAACATTTTCTAAATAGATCGTTTTGTTTAAAGTGAACCTGTCAATCCTAATGCAATGTGCTAATTTTACAGGGGCTGGTATAAGACACCAAGTAGACACAAGCCGTCTATTATTATCTGCAATAAATAAATAATTTTGTTTAAAGTGAACCTGTCAAGCTTAAAGGGATAGTAATACTTAGTTTTATCTTTATTTTATTTTGTAAGCATTAAAAAAACATGAAGAACGATATAAGTCTTATCTCTCAAACCTTTATGGTTTGAGAGATATTCACAAGCAAAGTTTCCCCTCCCGCCCCTTTTACCTAGTGTAAGCCATCTCTTCTCAGATGTGGAATCCAGTCCATAGACCAGACAGATAACAGAAGGGGACAATCTTCTTCCTATGAGAACAATGAAAGCCCTGCCTCCCTTGACAAGATTTTCAAGTTTTTCCCTTATCTTAATTGAAGATTGTCCCTCTCTGCAGTTGACCTGGACACCTCCCTTCTGCTCTGGCTGAACAGTGTTACATCAGTAAAAGGGGCGGGATGGGGATACTTTGTCATTCAATTACTCTTGAACTACAACTCTGACAGAATTGAAATAACACTCTCCAAAGTCCAAATACTATGATGATTAATTAGAGCTGCTTTTATTATGAAACATTACTATCCCTTTAAGAGAGAAAAATGAGCAACACAAGTGTATGCAACTACAATGCACTTTCTAATGATATACAGTTTATTCTGCATGACAGGTTCTCTTTAAAATATTGATGACTAAATCCAATGTAGTCTTTATCTCAAAGGGCTGCTCTTAGACAAGACATTTGGACAAGATTTACACAAAGGCGAAAGTGGTGCACATGTTCCTATTGATTTATCTGGGATTTTAAACCATTTTAATCGGAGCATTGGGCTCTCTAGCATTCAAGGGGTTTAAATCTCAATCAGCTAAAATCAGAATGTGGGCAGCTAATTTCTTCCATGTGCAGTTAGTTTACCCCCATAATGACTCCCTGTTTTATACAGATGGGAATTCGGTGTTCTGTTTTCATCGTACATGATTGTCCCTTTAAGTGCTGACCTTGACGCTGAAGGTAATGGCTTCCATGACAAAGACCCGGTCGGGAAAGACGTTGGCCACCTCTTCTACGCTGCTGAAGTACTGCACGGGCTCCCGGACATCCCGGTCCTGATCCAACAGCTTGAACTTCCCTGGAAACAAAAAGGCAATAATTGTGATTCAGTATGTAGCCATGAAAGAAAAGTGACATTCTGCAGAACAGGGGAGCAGCAGGCCCTGGTCCCCCAGAACTAGCAACACTGCACGTTTTATGGCTACCCCTGAGTGAGCGCAGGTGGGCTAATTAACCCTTTGAGTGCCTTTGAGTGCCTCTGGTACACAAACGGTTAAAATGACCAATCCACTAATTAGTAGTCCACCTGTGCCACAGCTCGGACATCTTCAAAACATGCTGTGTTCGTAGCTCTTGAGGACTAGAGTTGGCTGTCCCCTGCTGCTGGACAGTCTTAAACACCTCACTAATAATGGGGGAGATTTAGTTATAGACTACAGGGGGAGATGTACTAAGGTGTGATAAAGAGGAGATAACTTCTCCAGTGAGATAAACTCTCCAGTTCCTATGTTATTCTATGGGAGATCTTTAGTTATAGACTACAGGAGAGATGTACTAAGGTGTGATAAAGAGGAGATAACTTCTCCAGTGAGATAAACTCTCCAGTTCCTATGTTATTCTATGGGAGATCTTTAGTTATAGACTACAGGAGAGATGTACTAAGGTGTGATAAAGAGGAGATAACTTCTCCAGTGAGATAAACTCTCCAGTTCCTATGTTATTCTATGGGAGATCTTTAGTTATAGACTACAGGGGGAGATGTACTAAGGTGTGATAAAGAGGAGATAACTTCTCCAGTGAGATAAACTCTCCAGTTCCTATGTTATTCTATAGGAGAGATTTAGTTATAGACTACAGGGGGAGATGTACTAAGGTGTGATAAAGAGGAGATAACTTCTCCAGTGAGATAAACTCTCCAGTTCCTATGTTATTATATGGGAGAGATTTATTTATAGACTACAGGGGAAGATGTACTAAGGTGTGATAAAGAGGAGATAACTTCTCCAGTGAGATAAACTCTCCAGTTCCTATGTTATTCTATGGGAGATCTTTAGTTATAGACTACAGGAGAGATGTACTAAGGTGTGATAAAGAGGAGATAACTTCTCCAGTGAGATAAACTCTCCAGTTCCTATGTTATTCTATGGGAGATCTTTAGTTATAGACTACAGGGGGAGATGTACTAAGGTGTGATAAAGAGGAGATAACTTCTCCAGTGAGATAAACTCTCCAGTTCCTATGTTATTCTATAGGAGAGATTTAGTTATAGACTACAGGGGGAGATGTACTAAGGTGTGATAAAGAGGAGATAACTTCTCCAGTGAGATAAACTCTCCAGTTCCTATGTTATTCTATTGGATAGATTTAGTTATAGACTACAGGGGAGATGTACTAAGGTGTGATAAAGAGGAGATAACTTCTCCAGTGAGATAAACTCTCCAGTTCCTATGTTATTCTATGGGGGAGATTTAGTTATAGACTACAGGGGGAGATGTACTAAGGTGTGATAAAGAGGAGATAACTTCTCCAGTGAGATAAACTCTCCAGTTCCTATGTTAATCTCACTGGAGAAGTTATCTCCTCTTTATCACACCTTGGTACATCTCCCCTGTAGTTTATAACTAAAGCTCTCCTGTAGAATAACATAGGAACTGGAGAGTTTATCTCACTGGAGAAGTTATCTCCTCTTTATCACACCTTAGTACATCTCTCCTGTAGTCTATAATTAAATATCTCCCATAGAATAACATAGGAACCAGCTCCAGAGAATGTTCAGCTGTAACACCCTCATATGGTATTGAGCATAGGGGACCACGTCCAGGGTGGAGATTAGGCGACCTAGGACTCTTATGTAATCCCTTACCATCACCAACAGCCAGGATATTGCTTTAGTAACATGAAGAGATACAGCCTGGATCTTGTGTTCCAGAAGAAATACCTTCCCTTGGAAGGTACTGAATCTCATGCCCAAGGAAAACATAATTTGAGAAGGTATCAGAGAGGATTTTTTCAAGTTGAGCACCCAATTGTGTTGCTCCATGATGAGGACGTATCTGTGAGCTAAGCATGCCTTCCAAATGGGCCTTGAGTAGAAGGTTGTCTAAGTAAGGAGTCAATGATATCCCTTGAGCACAGATGTGGGCTGCCAAAGTAGTCATAACCTCGGACCCTCGGATCAGAGGCTAGTCTGAAATAGAGATCGGTAAACTGGTAATGACTGCTTTCAAAGACAAAGCTTGGATAATGCTGATTGTCTGGATGAATCTTGACGTGCAGATAGGAGTTTTGGAGAGACAGGGAGGAAAGAAATACTCTGGAACACATGTCAATGATAATGGATCACAGAGATTCCATCTTGAATTGTGGAGCTAGTACTTACTGGTTGAGACACTTTTAGTACAGAATAGGAGAAAGGAAAAAGGTTGGAAATGCGTTTATTAAGGAGAAGTCCTCTATTCTCCCAGGATAACCTGGTCCAGAGAACTATGGGGAGAACTATGGGGAGGAAAAAAAGGGTTATTCCGTCTTGTAGCGTTGGAAGTAATCCTGTGAGGAAGACTTTGTATAAGAAGGCTTAGAGACCTCCAAAGTCTGCAAAAAAGCTCTGATAAGTCCCTCAGTCGAGGGGCAAGTGTCTCCTGAAAAACAAAGAAGAATCCATGTCCTTCCTATCAGTGTCATCCTCTTCTACAGAGGAATCTCCAACCAACTCAGGTTGACCCCTAAAGACAGTCAACCTGCCTGATTGGGGGTATACGAAGTCAAGAGTACAGAACCCTTTCAACAGATGAGGGATAGAAGCAACTGAAGAAATCAGAGTCTTAACTTAAACTGGCTCTTGTTCTGCAGTGAAGGGCGTCAGAGGAGTAATAGGGGCCGCAGTGCTAGAGGGACGCAGGGGGCATGAACAGTCCCGTGGAAGCCCAGTTAGGCATGAGGAACAGTGTGCTGGAGGGATTAAAGGGGCCCATGAATCCTTGGCTTTCTCTATGTGGGATCGGATGTTCTTAGAGAAGCCTTCTAAAGTAGGACAAAGTAGTCCAAATTGTTAGAAAATTAGAATGAAATACACAGAGACACACAAAAAAACTACTTATGTGACTGCAAAGGGTTAAAGTGGAGAGGCAGAGAAGAGAGTCCAGTTTCTGTACAGCCTACACAATGGGAGTAGCAAGATGGCTACCAATGCACCACCCTAAGCAGAAAGCCCAGGAAAAAGTGGATTCTGGGTAGTATAGTTTTCCATTGCATTAAATGAACAAATGGGGTTCTCCAGTCATTTTAAAATAGGCAAAAAAACAGAGACAGCATGACCAGTGATTCCTTTGATCCTACACTGATCCTCGTAGTGAAACGGGTGCAGAGATATGTCCCTGTAACCATTCTCCATGCACTCCTATGGAACAAAGATTGCTGCCACACGAGCTCCTGTTCTTGAAAAGGCCCCATTCCAAAACACTGAACATCTAGTAAGAATAGAAATAAAGCTAAATAAACTATATACAGCGCATTAAAAGAAAATAAGAAAAGAATGATTATACATTACAGATAATGTTAAGAAACCCATACAACTGAAGGCAGTCACCTTTGCAAGCATAGTGAGCACAAGGATTATGAAGGATTGAGTGCTAGACAGGCAATAACACCACTTTATAGTGGGTGCCCAGAATAGGGATGTAGCAGTAAGGACCACTGCATTCAATAGGTTCACTTATCAGTCTTCTGTTTTCAGACTCCCGTTATATCAATACAGAACCTCACAGACTTTCAGTGATGAGGTACAGACTTGTAATAAAGTCACCTCCACCCACAAACACGTGGGTTCCTTTTAGAACGTTACATCTCTGATTATTTGATTCTTATGGGTAAACAAACACTTCTCTTCTTTGACCACAAGAGGTCACCAGAATTACTTTGTCTAATACTATCCATGAATTTGCTGTCCTTCAGCACCAGGGTAATTAGCAGCCTATTTCCAAGGAAAAGGATAGGGTAATCTGCCGTCAGGAACGTGAATGCCGAACAGTATGTTATCTCCCGGGTGCGTGGGTTCGGCATGTTGCGGACAGGGCTGACAGATTATTGGGAGGGACTGGAAGTGATCCAGCTGTCTTGGTACATATTGGTACCAATGACAAAGTAGGAGGAAGATGGAGGTTACTACAGAATGATTTCAGGGATTTAGGATGCAAGCTCAAGGCAAGGACCTCTATGGTAGTATTTTCTGAAATACTACCTGTGCCATGCGCCAGTGCAGGTAGGCAGAGGGAGCTCAGGGAGCTTAATGCATGGCTCAGGAATTGGTGTAGGAAGGAGGGTTTTGTGTTTTTAGAACACTGGGCTGACTTTGCTCTTGTGTACAATCTATATGGAAGTGATGGATTGCACCTAAATGGTAGAGGAGCCTCTGTGTTAGGGGAGCGAATGCTAAGAAGCTTGGAGGAGCTTTTAAACTAGGAAAGGGGGGAGGGTATAGATAGTAAAAATTGGGTACATAGAGCAGATAGGAACTGGGTCCAAGTAAATGGTCGGGGGGGTGGAGAAAGGGTGGGGATAAATGTAGTAAATAGGGAGGAACTCCTAGTAAATAAAGATGTAGATAAAAGGCATGTAGGGAGTAATATATAAAGACTTCAAGACTTCAGCAAATGCAAGAAGTATGGTAGATAAAATAGGAGAACTAGAATTGCTGGCGTTTAATGAGCAATTGGACATAATTGGAATAACAGAAACATGGTGGAACGATGCACATGACTGGACTGTAAATATAGAGGGCTATTCCCTGTTTAGAAGAGGCAGAATTAATAGAAAAGGGGGAGGTGGGTGCTTATATTTGAAAATAGAACTAAATCCAGTTTTGCGAGGTGATATTAGTGAGGAAACTGGCCAAATTGTGGAGTCCATGTGGGTAGAAAACGAGACTAAATGTGGTGTGAAAGGTAAAAAAAAGTTGTTGGTGGGCATATGCTACAAACCACCAAATATTGATGACAATGTTGACGCCCAACTGCTATTGCAAATGAGGAAAGCTGCCCAGCTTGGGCATACTATAATTATGGGAGATTTTAATTATCCAGATATCAACTGGAAAAATGAGACCTGTCAGAGTGTTAAGGGTAGCAGGTTTGTGAGCACACTTCGTGAAAGCTACATGTCACAAATGGTGGAAGCGCCGACAAGAAATAAAAAGCAAAGCAAAACTGTATAAGTTCAACCAAAACTCTTAATTTTAAAAAAGCTAACTTCAAATTATTAAGGGCCTCAATGCAACACATAGACAAAAATACTGAGGATAAATGGTCAGAATTCAAATTTAAGTTGCGTAAATGTACCCAACAGTATATACCAATGGGGAACAAATACAAAAGAAGTAAGTCACAGCCAATGTGGTTAACTGCACATGTAAAGAAGGAAATGGCAAGGAAAAAAACGCATTCAAATTATTTAAGTCTGAAGGAGCTGAACAATCTTTCTTAAAATACAGGGAGTGCAACAAAGATTGCAAAAAAGGCAATTAAGGTAGTAAAAATAGATAATGAAACTCGAATTGCAAGAGAAAGCAAGACTAATCCCAAAAAGTTTTTCAAATATATAAAACTTAAGAGGGAGTGCATTGGACCATTAAAAATGAGATGGGTGAGTTGATTAGTGAGGATAAGGAAAAGGCCGATATTCTAAACACTTTCTTTGAATCAGTATATACAAGGGAGCAAGGAATGGTAGAAGAGCCTCAAGAAGTAACTAACAAAACAATACAATTATTAGATACTGGGTTAACTCAAGAAGATGTCATGGGAAGACTGAAGAAAATTAAGACTGACAAAGCACCGGGTCCTGATGGTATACATCCAAGGGTTCTTCAGGAACTTAGTGCAGTGTTACCAAAACCCCTATATTTACTCTTTAAAGATTCTATTACCACACAGACTCAGTGCCACAGGATTGGCAAAGAGCTAACATAGTGCCTCTATTTAATAAGGGAACTAAAACAGAACCTGGGAATTATAGACCTGTGAGTGTGACCTCTGTAGTGGGAAAACTGCTAGAATGGATAATAAGGGACTATATTCAGGACTACAACACAAGATAATTAGCAGGAATCAACATGGATTTATGAAGAATATATCATGCCAAACTAACCTTTTCAGCTTCTATGATTCAGGGGCAGCAGCGCAGGCTGGGCAAACATGACCTGTGTATTCTCTAGGTAAACCTGAGTGACATGAGGAGCAATGAGCAATGGGGGACACAGACACCCCAGTATCCTTAGTCTTAGGTTTAGCCCCAGAGTCTAACGGAGTACACATTCTCACAGAGTCAAGTGGTCAAAGTATCAAAACACCCACAAAATAGTGTGTATGATAATTAAATGCACCCCAGAAACGCTAAATAAGACTTATGTGGTAGGCGAAGGGTTAAACTGTGGAGGAGAGAAGTAGAGTCCAAGCCCTGAGTAAGATACTCGATCTGCGAATACACAAAATGGCTGCCGCGACAGGAGCCAATCAGAAACAAGCGCGCAATGCAGGTGCTCATGGGAAATATAGTTTCGCTGACAGAGTACCCCAACAGTGCCCAAAGCCTCCAACATCCCTAGAACGTTGATCGGATGACAGAGCAAGGGAAAATCCACAAAATGAGCCATCTCTGACCTCGCTATGTGGAGCGGTTGCACAGATATGTCCCAAACTGTAAAGTCCCATAGAAGTGAATGGATCAATGGCGTCTATGCGGGAAACGCGCGCCCAGAAAATAAATGTAACAAGGTGAATACCAACATGTAAAACCACTCAAAAGCCCATTAGAATTAAACAGTAGACCCAATAAACACTGGTCCCAGTAGGGAAAGTATCCAAAGCCCTCTCAAAACATGCTAACCAGCAACAAAAGGGTTAAGTTATCACAGAAACTTGCTCCAAACACCTCACAGACATACAGATAAACCCAGTGAGTGCATGAGTATGTAATAGGAACTCCAAATGAGACCCCTGTGTGGAGGGGAAGCATAGAACATGTGGACCACAGCAGTCAAAGGGTTGCTCACCTTTCCTGCAGATCTTCTGTCTTCAGATTACCATGTATCAAGAAGAAGCCTCAGTGGGTAACTCCTGGGGAAAGAACTTGTAACCAAGATTTTCCCCTGGGCTTAAGGTCCACAAAAGCACCTGGTAAACTGAGCTATCCACATTTGGGTGATGGGAATGGTCAGTGATGGTAACCCGCCTAATGGTGGTATTCCATATCTAACAGAAAAATAATAAACAAACTAAAACTATAGCAGAACTGTTCTCTTGCCTGTGTCTTCACCAAGGAACAAATCTTACTGATTGGGGATTGGCTAGCTGCAAGCTAAGGAGAGGAGGTAGGCTCCACCCAGCAGTCACTTCTCAGAACTGTTCCTGCCTATTAATGGGGCTGATTGCCTACCCAAAGTTACCAGTAACCTGTATTGGACGACAGAGAAAATAATGTCCACACTTGAATATCCGTATATATAAAAATGAACTCACATTATTTTGCGGTCAGAAGGTTGATACAAACATATCTGACATAAGAGCTAACAGAGAAATTCACCACGTCTCCATTCGGGTTAATCTTGGAGATTTTGAGAAGATATCTCCAAGATTAACCCGAATGGAGACGTGGTGAATTTATCCATTAGCTCATATGTGTGGACAACACAGCCCTGAACAGTCATCATCATCAGAGTCCACCAACTGGGACTCTATGGATAAAACAAGGCTATGATGCTTACGCGTTTTGTGGCACCAGCCGCTTTATCAAAGCTAAAAAGTAGCCTTAGAACAACCAAAATGTTGATATGTTGTCATTATCTCTCTGACCACAAAATAATGTGAGTACATTTTTGTATATATATATATATATATATATATATATATATATATATATATACGGATATTCAAGTGTATACATTATTACACTATTGTGGAACTTTTTCTCTTTTTCTCATATAGTTTGTTCCGCTATCATCATTGTATGTTGTTGCCGCTTTGGGGAGAGCATGTAAAAGAGAGCCGCCTTCGTCTTGGTGCAGTGAAAATTCCCAGTTGCCTTCGGAGTCAGGTTTGGCGCCTGCTGTATGTGACACAAGTTACCTGTGAGTGCACTCCTAAAGGGTGCTGGTGGTGGCAAGATTTATTGGAAGATTGATTTTATGTCCTATACTCTTCTGTTATTACACTTCACTGTTACAGTTCACCAGCACAGGCCTGGATTTCTCTGCAATAGCCTTCATTGTTACAGTTCACCAGCACAGGCCTGGATTACACTGTAATTATTTTGATTTATAGTGTTACCCAGAACAGGCCTGGATTTCTCTGCAGTAGCCTTCACTGTTACAGTTCACCAGCACAGGCCTGGATTCCGCTGTAATTATTTTGATTTATAGTGTTACCAAGAACAGGCCTGGATTCCACTGTAATTATCTTGATTGCTAGAACTCTCCAGCACAGGCCTGGATTCCACTGTAGTCACCTTGATTGTTAGAGTTCACCAACAAAGGCCTGGATTTCAGAATAGTTACCTTGATAGATAGATTTAAAAAAACCACAGGCCTGGATATCACTGCAGTACCCTGATTTCTAGATTGTAGTTACCTTGATTACCGAAGTTCAGCACAGGCCTGGATTCTACTGCAGTTACCTTGATTAATATTCACCAACACAGGCCTGGATTCCATTGCATGTACCATGATTGCTACAGTTCTCCAACACAGGCCTGGATTCCATTGCATGTACCGTGATTGCTACAGTTCTTCAACACAGGCCTGGATTCCACTGTAGTCACCTTGATTGTTAGAGTTCACCAACAAAGGCCTGGATTTCAGAGTAGTTACCTTGATAGATAGATTTAAAAAAACACAGGCCTGGCTGTCACTGCAGTACCCTGATTTCTAGATTGTAGTTACCTTGATTACCGAAGTTCAGCACAGGCCTGGATTCTACTGCAGTTACCTTGATTAATATTCACCAACACAGGCCTGGATTCCATTGCATATACCTTGACTGCTACAGTTCTCCAACACCGGCCTGGATTCCATTGCATGTACCTTGATTGCTACAGTTCTCCAACACAGGCCTTGATTCCATTACAGATGATAACTTTATCAAGGGTTTTACATAAAAATATACCAGAGACTTCAGTGGGAATGTGCTAGATCAGTGCTTCTCAATCTTTGTATTCTCAAGGCAGCCATCCATTTCAAAAGTAATCTGTAAAAGTAGTACTGAAGCATCCATATACATTAATGTATAGTTATTTTAGGCTTCAAAATAAGAAAAGCACAAATATACTGTGCTTAACAATTTTCATAATTATACATTTGAAACTGAAAATTCACATTTTTATCAAAATAAGGAATCCCCTAACTGGAAAACCGTGACACCAAAATGCCAAGGCACCCTGGTAGTGAACCTCTGAGATAGATAAAACCAGTCGATAATGCATTTCAAATGCAATGTAATTTAGGTTTCACTAGAATTCAAAGAGTTAAATGACCCACTTTAGGCCTACAGAGAGTTTAACATGTTTAGTTGTCCCCTAAGAGGCAGCTGTAATTGTCTAAAATACCTCCACTTTTGTCTTTGTACGTATGGGCTTTAGAATTCGATGTTGAGGCTGCGAGTCCTGATTAATTTCCAGGATTTGGAGAACACAGTGTGTCATTGTGTAGTGGGACTACAACCTCTCATTGTGTTTGTGCAGAGACATTTGTGTCTGTTGTCATTCTGCAACTGTCAATCAGAGGCTATGGTAGAAGGCACTGTGCATAGGAATATTACAAGGGATTAAAGGGCAGCAAAACACCGATTATGAAAAACAATTGTTGGGAAAAGCCGGACGTCGCAGACACAAACGTCCCATAGATGTATACAGCAACAGCGCCATCTGGCTGCAAAACATCTTGAACTCCTGCTATGAGAAAAATGCCAAGTTATCTTTTCAATAACATTTAAAGGGGAACTTTCACCCCCAACACACTTCGTCTTATTTGATTTCGCTACTAAAATTGCCCATAGATTGTACTTTTTTTTTTTTTTTTAAAGTGACGTACCTTATAAGATATAAGATTTTAAAATTTGCAAGTGACACTTCCTGTTTCTGTGGCAGACGCTGCTGGCCGCACAACAATGCAGGATGTCCCTTATTCTTCAGATCTCCTCCCACCTCACTCCCCAGCTCTCCGTGATTCGGTAGACAGAATTTAGGTATGTTTATTATTGTATATATTGGAATACTGAACAGGCACAAAAGTCCTTTTAATGATATAGGCTAAATAAATATTGGTGAAGGAGACAGTGACGCTCGTCACACTATCCACTTCACCATTATGTATGTAGCCTCAGTTGATAAGCAATGCAATGAGATGGAGTGATGCTACTAGGGTCACTCCATCGCACTGCAAACCTTAAAGGGATAGTAATACTTCGTTTTATCTTTATTTTATTTTGTAGGCATTAAAAAAACATGAAGAATGATATAAGTCTTATCTCTCAAACCTTTATGGTTTGAGAGATATTCACAAGCAAAGTTTCCCCTCCTGCCCCTTTTACCTAGTGTAAGCCATCTCTTCTCAGATGTGGAATGCAGTCCATAGACCAGACAGATAACAGAAGGGGACAATCTTCTTCCTATGAGAACAATGAAAGCCCCGTCCCCCTTGACAAGTTTTTCCCTTATCCTAATTGAAGATTGTTCCTCTCTGCAATCTACCTGGGCACCTCCCTTCTGCTCTGTCTGAACAGTGTTACATCAGTAAAAGGGGCGGGAGGGGGACACTTTGTCATTCAATTACTCTTGAACTAAAACTCTGCAGAACTGAAATAACACTCTCCAAAGTCCAAATACTATGATGATTAATTAGAGCTGCTTTTATTATGAAACATTACTATCCCTTTAACGATTGAGGCTACATACATATTGGTGAAGGGGATAGTGTATTTAGAGAGCACACTGTCCATTGTGCATGACTTCAGTGTGGCTGGAAGGTAACAGAGTCAGGCACCCTATACTGAGCTGAGGAGACACAGGGGGCCGGCTTAAATTAGAGGGTGGATGGAGAGCTACGTCATTCATTGTAAGCGTCATCAAGATGGCAGCGCTCTCCTTGCTAACAAAGAGGGACAATGTTAGATGGTGCAACATAGGGGAAAATATTATATAGATTTCATGGGGCGGTTTTAAACTAGTTGGGAGGGGACAAACATACTTTTTGGGGGAGGTGGAGTTGGTACGTGATAGCTCCACTAGAAAAGCAATATTTCGCGGTAGTGGGTGTATCCTTGTTTTACTCTATAGGAAAAGTCCTACCAACATCATTTTTTCATACTTAAGGTATTCCACCTCTTTAATCCTTTATGGACCAGCGGTCCTGGGGGTGAAGTCCTGTTAAGGGCCAGACAGAGGAGTTCAGCGCGCTGGCACAAGTGACAGATTACGTGTACCGGCGTGCCGTACTGGGGCCTGATACTGATCGCTCCGGTCTGGGAGCAGTCAATTTCACACCCAGCGACTACTCACAGCGCTTCTGCAGAAAATCCTAAATTACGTGATTTTAGGCAAGGACAGCGGTGACGTCCTGACAGCTCACTGGTCTCTAAGGGGTTAAAGACTCACTGAGGCTATTTACTAAGTAGAAATGGAGTAATTATACAGCAAGCCACCTGACCCAGACAGATAAACATTCCCAGTGATGTAAAGTGTTGCAGACCTCTCTAGCATTCAAGGGGTTAAAATTAAATCAATGGGAATTTTTATTTGTCCCCTATAACGCAACTGGTTTACTGCAGAATTACTGCCTTTCTTTGTATATCAGCCAAACTGATGCAGAAATACAACTTGCTGTCATATGATAGAGTAGGCTGTAATAATAAACCCTTAAAGGGATAGTAATACTTCGTTTTAACTTTATTTTATTTTGTAGGCATTAAAAAAAACATGAAGAACGATATAAGTCTTATCTCTCAAATCTTTATGGTTTGAGAGATATTCACAAGCAAAGTTTCCCCTCCCGCCCCTTTTACCTAGTGTAAGCCGTCTCTTCTCAGATGTGGAATCGAGTCCATAGACCAGACAGATAACAGCAGGGGACAATCTTCTTCCTATGAGAACAATGAAATCCCTGTCCCCCTTGACAAATTTTCAGGTTTTTCCCTTCTCTTAATTGAAGATTGTCCCTCTGTGCAATCTACCTGGGCACCTCCCTTCTGATCTGGCTGAGCAGTGTTACATCAGTAAAAGGGGTGGGAGGGGGATACTTTGTTACTGAATTACTCTTGAACTACAGCTCTGACAGTTTCCACTCATTTTCTTTTTATTTCTTTCTCTTTGTCCTCTTTTTCCTGTGATACTCTCTTGCTTATTATCCTGTCTACATATCGGATAATCCTATAACATAAAGTCCTACAATGCGTTGCTCACTGTGTGCGTAACCACACATGCGCAGTGGGGACTCACAGAATGGGCTGATCCGGAGCGGAGAACTCCAGAAGGCTGACAGCCTGTGTGTGCTCCCGGCTCCGGGGCAGAAGCAGACGCAGCTGGATAACAAACTGTCACCAAGCGCCTCCACTGCTACCCCAGAGCCGGGAGCACAGACAGGCTGTGAGCCATCCGGAGCTCCCTGCTATGGATCAGCCCGTGTATACAGACTTTGTAACTAGTGTCTTAAATATTACTGAAATCCTCATCTCATCTCTCTTAGCTTCCCCAAACATTTATATTGCTCTCGGACTGATGTTGTTTTCACACGGCCTTGTTTTGGATATGTATTGATATGACTTATATATATCTGATGACATTATTCTGTAATGCACTATTAATCATGTATTTACTCTGCTGTACTTTAATCTTTTCAACAAAAAATTGTTTAAAAAAAAAAAAAACGCAACTCTACATGCAATACACAAAACGCAACACACTACAAGTAAAATGCTATACACAATACACAAAACGCTATATACAAAACACAATAATCTACATGCAAAATCCTAAATGCCGTCCTCAATAAGCACATCGATATACAAACACAGCAGTAAGCAAAATGCGATTCTCAAAATGCCATAAGCTATACGCAATATGCAATATGGAAAACGCTATAAAGTCATTAGTTCCACATTAACCCCTTAAGAATCAGAAGGATGTTCAAAGCGCACACCCATCTGGCACTTAAAAGGTTTACCGAAGACAAAAGTAAACTGAGAGCATTCCTCCTATTGTCTCCTACACAATGGAGCTGAGATGTGAGAGCTTTATGAAGAGCAGACGCAAGTGTCTGGGAAACGGTCACAGCAACGGCCTGTCTGCTCTGTGTGCTGTACGCACAAAAGAAAAGACAAGCAATTCTGGATCAAACCAACTGGCCTATAGGGAGAAAAAAAATCACTACTATCTAAAGGACAACTAAATCACAGAACCAAACTCACAGACCCACACATACACCCCAGCCTTGTTCCACTGGTAGTCAAAGACCCACACATACACTGTCTGACACCCCAGCCTTGTTCTACTGGTAGTCACAGACCCACACATACACATCTGACACCTCAGCCTTGTTCCACTGGTAGTCACAGACCCACACATACACTGTCTGACACCCCAGCCTTGTTCCACTGGTAGTCACAGACCCACACATACACTGTCTGACACCCCAGCCTTGTTCTACTGGTAGTCACAGACCCACACATACACTGTCTGACACCCCAGCCTTGTTCCACTGGTAGTCACAGACCCACACATACACTGTCTGACACCCCAGCCTTGTTCTACTGGTAGTCACAGACCCACACATACACTGTATGACACCCCAGCCTTGTTCCACTGGTAGTCACAGACCCACACATACACTGTCTGACACCCCAGCCTTGTTCTACTGGTAGTCACAGACCCACACATACACTGTCTGACACCCCAGCCTTGTTCCACTGGTAGTCACAGACCCACACATACACTGTCTGACACCCAAGCCTTGTTCCACTGGTAGTCACAGACCCACACATACACTGTCTGACACCCCAGCCTTGTTCTACTGGTAGTCACAGACCCACACATACACTGTCTGACACCCCAGCCTTGTTCCACTGGTAGGCACAGACCACACATATACACTGTCTGACACCCCAGCCTTGTTCCACTGATAGTCACAGACCCACACATACACTGTCTGACACCCCAGCCTTGTTCCACTGGTAGTCACAGAATCACACATACACTGTCTGACACCCCAGCCTTGTTCCACTGGTAGTCACAGACCCACACATACACTGTCTGACACCCCAGCCTTGTTCTACTGGTAGTCACAGACCCACACATACACTGTCTGACTCCCCAGTCTTGTTCCACTGGAAGTCACAGACCCACACATACACTGTCTGACACCCCAGCCTTGTTCCACTGGTAGTCACAGACCCACACATACACATCTGACACCTCAGTCTTGTTCCACTGGTAGTCACAGACCCACACATACACTGTCTGACACCCCAGCCTTGTTCCACTGGTAGTCACAGACCCACACATACACTGTCTGACACCCCAGCCTTGTTCTACTGGTAGTCACAGACCCACACATACACTGTCTGACACCCCAGCCTTGTTCCACTGGTAGTCACAGACCTACACATACACTGTCTGACACCCCAGCCTTGTTCCACTGGTAGTCACAGACCCACACATACACTGTCTGACACCCCAGCCTTGTTCTACTGGTAGTCACAGACCCACACATACACTGTCTGACACCCCAGCCTTGTTCCACTGGTAGGCACAGACCACACATATACACTGTCTGACACCCCAGCCTTGTTCCACTGATAGTCACAGACCCACACATACACTGTCTGACACCCCAGCCTTGTTCCACTGGTAGTCACAGAATCACACATACACTGTCTGACACCCCAGTCTTGTTCCACTGGTAGTCACAGACCCACACATACACTGTCTGACACCCCAGCCTTGTTCCACTGGTAGTCACAGACCCACACATACACTGTCTGACACCCCAGCCTTGTTCCACTGATAGTCACAGACCCACACATACACTGTCTGACACCACAGCCTTGTTCCACTGGTAGTCACAGACCCACACATACACTGTCAGACACCCCAGTCTTGTTCCACTAGTAGTCACAGACCCACACACACACTGTCTGACACCCCAGCCTTGTTCCACTGGTAATCACAGACCCACACATATACACTGTCTGACACCCCAGCCTTGTTCCACTGATAGTCACAGACCCACACATACACTGTCTGACACCCCAGCCTTGTTCCACTGGTAGTCACAGAATCACACATACACTGTCTGACACCCCAGTCTTGTTCCACTGGTAGTCACAGACCCACACATACACTGTCTGACACCCCAGCCTTGTTCCACTGGTAGTCACAGACCCACACATACACTGTCTGACACCCCAGCCTTGTTCCACTGATAGTCACAGACCCACACATACACTGTCTGACACCACAGCCTTGTTCCACTGGTAGTCACAGACCCACACATACACTGTCTGACACCCCAGTCTTGTTCCACTAGTAGTCACAGACCCACACACACACTGTCTGACACCCCAGCCTTGTTCCACTGGTAGTCACAGACCCACACATACACTGCCTGACACCTCAGCCTTGTTCCACTGGTAGTCACAGACCCACACACACACTGTCTGACACCCCAGCCTTGTTCCACTGGTAGTCACAGACCCACACATACACTGCCTGACACCTCAGCCTTGTTCCACTGGTAGTCACAGACCCACACATACACTGTCTGACACCCCAGCCTTGTTCCATTGATAGTCACAGACCCACACATACACTGTCTGACACCCCAGCCTTGTTCCACTGATAGTCATAGACCCACACATACACTGTCTGACACCTCAACCTTGTCTCACTGGTAGTCACAGACCAACACATACACTGTCTGACACCCCAGCCTTGTTCCACTGGTAGTCACAGACCCACACATACACTGTCTGACACCCCAGCCTTGTTCCACTGGTAGTCACAGACCCACACATACACTGTCTGACACCCCAGCCTTGTTCCACTGGTAGTCACAGACCCACACATACACTGTCTGACACCCCAGCCTTGTTCCACTAGTAGTCACAGACCCACACATACACTGTCTGACACCCCAGCCATGTTTCACTGGTAGTCACAAACCCACACATACACTGTCTGACACCCCAGCCTTGTTCAACTGGTAGTCACAGACACACACATACACTGTCTGACACCCCAGCCTTGTTCCATTGCTAGTCACAGACCCACACATACACTGTCTGACACCCATCCATGTTCCACTAGTAGTCACAGACCCACACATACACTGTCTGATACCACAGCCTTGTTCCACTGGTAGTCACAGACCCACACATACACTGTATGACACCCCAGTCTTGTTCCACTGGTAGTCACAGACCCACACATACACTGTCTGACACCTCAGCCTTGTTCCACTGGTAGTCACAGACCCACACATACACTGTCTGACACCCTAGCCTTGTTCCACTGGTAGTCACAGAGCAACACACACACACTGTCTGACACCCCAGCCTTGTTCCACTAGTAGTCACAGACCCACACATACACTGTCTGATACCTCAGTCTTGTTCCACTAGTAGTCACAGACCCACACATACACTGTCTGATACCCCAGTCTTGTTCCAATGGTAGTCACAGACCCACACATACACTGTCTGACACCTCAGCCTTGTTCCACTGGTAGTCACAGACCCACACATACACTGTCTGACACCCTAGCCTTGTTCCACTGGTAGTCACAGAGCCACACACACACTGTCTGACACCCCAGCCTTGTTCCACTAGTAGTCACAGACCCACACATACACTGTCTGACACCCCAGCCTTGTTCCACTGGTAGTCACAGACCCACAAATACACTGTCTGACACCTCAGCCTTGTTCCACTAGTAGTCACAGACCCACACACACACTGTCTGACACCCCAGCCTTGTTCCACTGGTAGTCACAGACCCACACATACACTGTCTGACACCCCAGCCTTGTTCCACTGGTAGTCACAGACCCACACATACACTGTCTGACACCCCAGCCTTGTTCCACTGGTAGTCACAGACCCACACATGCACTGTCTGATACCTCAGTCTTGTTCCACTAGTAGTCACAGACCCACACATACACTGTCTGACACCCCAGTCTTGTTCCACTAGTAGTCACAGACCCACACATACACTGTCTGACACTCCAGCCTTGTTCCACTGGTAGTCACATAACCACACATACACTGTCTGACACCCCAGTCTTGTCCCACTGGTAGGCACAGACCACACATATACACTGTCTGACACCCCAGCCTTGTTCCACTGATAGTCACAGACCCACACATACACTGTCTGACACCCCAGCCTTGTTCCACTGGTAGTCACAGAATCACACATACACTGTCTGACACCCCAGTCTTGTTCCACTGGTAGTCACAGACCCACACATACACTGTCTGACACCCCAGCCTTGTTCCACTGGTAGTCACAGACCCACACATACACTGTCTGACACCCCAGCCTTGTTCCACTGATAGTCACAGACCCACACATACACTGTCTGACACCACAGCCTTGTTCCACTGGTAGTCACAGACCCACACATACACTGTCTGACACCCCAGTCTTGTTCCACTAGTAGTCACAGACCCACACACACACTGTCTGACACCCCAGCCTTGTTCCACTGGTAATCACAGACCCACACATATACACTGTCTGACACCCCAGCCTTGTTCCACTGATAGTCACAGACCCACACATACACTGTCTGACACCCCAGCCTTGTTCCACTGGTAGTCACAGAATCACACATACACTGTCTGACACCCCAGTCTTGTTCCACTGGTAGTCACAGACCCACACATACACTGTCTGACACCCCAGCCTTGTTCCACTGGTAGTCACAGACCCACACATACACTGTCTGACACCCCAGCCTTGTTCCACTGATAGTCACAGACCCACACATACACTGTCTGACACCACAGCCTTGTTCCACTGGTAGTCACAGACCCACACATACACTGTCTGACACCCCAGTCTTGTTTCACTAGTAGTCACAGACCCACACACACACTGTCTGACACCCCAGCCTTGTTCCACTGGTAGTCACAGACCCACACATACACTGCCTGACACCTCAGCCTTGTTCCACTGGTAGTCACAGACCCACACACACACTGTCTGACACCCCAGCCTTGTTCCACTGGTAGTCACAGACCCACACATACACTGCCTGACACCTCAGCCTTGTTCCACTGGTAGTCACAGACCCACACATACACTGTCTGACACCCCAGCCTTGTTCCATTGATAGTCACAGACCCACACATACACTGTCTGACACCCCAGCCTTGTTCCACTGATAGTCATAGACCCACACATACACTGTCTGACACCTCAACCTTGTCTCACTGGTAGTCACAGACCAACACATACACTGTCTGACACCCCAGCCTTGTTCCACTGGTAGTCACAGACCCACACATACACTGTCTGACACCCCAGCCTTGTTCCACTGGTAGTCACAGACCCACACATACACTGTCTGACACCCCAGCCTTGTTCCACTGGTAGTCACAGACCCACACATACACTGTCTGACACCCCAGCCTTGTTCCACTAGTAGTCACAGACCCACACATACACTGTCTGACACCCCAGCCATGTTTCACTGGTAGTCACAAACCCACACATACACTGTCTGACACCCCAGCCTTGTTCAACTGGTAGTCACAGACACACACATACACTGTCTGACACCCCAGCCTTGTTCCATTGCTAGTCACAGACCCACACATACACTGTCTGACACCCATCCATGTTCCACTAGTAGTCACAGACCCACACATACACTGTCTGATACCACAGCCTTGTTCCACTGGTAGTCACAGACCCACACATACACTGTATGACACCCCAGTCTTGTTCCACTGGTAGTCACAGACCCACACATACACTGTCTGACACCTCAGCCTTGTTCCACTGGTAGTCACAGACCCACACATACACTGTCTGACACCCTAGCCTTGTTCCACTGGTAGTCACAGAGCAACACACACACACTGTCTGACACCCCAGCCTTGTTCCACTAGTAGTCACAGACCCACACATACACTGTCTGATACCTCAGTCTTGTTCCACTAGTAGTCACAGACCCACACATACACTGTCTGATACCCCAGTCTTGTTCCAATGGTAGTCACAGACCCACACATACACTGTCTGACACCCTAGCCTTGTTCCACTGGTAGTCACAGAGCCACACACACACTGTCTGACACCCCAGCCTTGTTCCACTAGTAGTCACAGACCCACACATACACTGTCTGACACCCCAGCCTTGTTCCACTGGTAGTCACAGACCCACAAATACACTGTCTGACACCTCAGCCTTGTTCCACTAGTAGTCACAGACCCACACACACACTGTCTGACACCCCAGCCTTGTTCCAGTGGTAGTCACAGACCCACACATACACTGTCTGACACCCCAGCCTTGTTCCACTGGTAGTCACAGACCCACACATACACTGTCTGACACCCCAGCCTTGTTCCACTGGTAGTCACAGACCCACACATGCACTGTCTGATACCTCAGTCTTGTTCCACTAGTAGTCACAGACCCACACATACACTGTCTGACACCCCAGTCTTGTTCCACTAGTAGTCACAGACCCACACATACACTGTCTGACACCCCAGTCTTGTCCCACTGGTAGTCACAGACCCACACATACACTGTCTGACACCCCAGCCTTGTTCCACTGGTAGTCACAGAGCCACACACACACTGTCTGACACCCCAGCCTTGTTCTACTGGTAGTCACAGACCCACACATACACTGTCTGACACCCCAGCCTTGTTCCACTGGTAGTCACAGATCCACACATACACTGTCTGACACCCCAGCCTTGTTCCACTGGTAGTCACAGACCCACACATACACTGTCTGACACCCCAGCCTTGTTCCACTGGTAGTCACAGACCCACACATACACTGTCTGACACCCCAGCCTTGTTCCACTGGTAGTCACAGACCCACACATACACTGACACCCCAGTCTTGTTCCACTGGTAGTCACAGACCCACACATACACTGTCTGACACCCCAGCCTTGTTCCACTGGTAGTCACAGACCCACACATACACTGTCTGACACCCCAGCCTTGTCCCACTAGTAGTCACAGACCCACACATACACTGTCTGACACCCCAGCCTTGTTCCACTGGTAGTCACAGACCCACACATACACTGTCTGACACCCCAGCCTTGTTCCACTGGTAGTCACAGACCCACACATACACTGTCTGACACCCCAGCCTTGTTCCACTGGTAGTCACAGACCCACACATACACTGTCTGACACCCCAGTCTTGTTCCACTAGTAGTCACAGACCCACACATACACTGTCTGACACCCCAGCCTTGTTCCACTGGTAGTCACAGACCCACACATACACTGTCTGACACCCCAGTCTTGTTCCACTGGTAGTCACAGACCCACACATACACTGTCTGACACCCCAGCCTTGTTCCACTGGTAGTCACAGACCCACACATACACTGTCTGACACACCAGCCTTGTTCCACTGGTAGTCACAGACCCACACACACACTGTCTGACACCCCAGTCTTGTTCCACTGGTAGTCACAGACCCACACATACACTGTCTGACACCCCAGCCTTGTTCTACTGGTAGTCACAGACCCACACATACACAATCGGCCACTCCATCCTTGTTCTACTGGTAGTCACAGACCCACACATACACTGTTTGACACCCCAGCCTTGTTCTACTGGTAGTCACAGACCCACACATACACTGTCTGACACCCCAGTCTTGTTCCACTGGTAGTCACAGACCCACACATACACTGTCTGACACCCCAGCCTTGTTCCACTAGTAGTCACAGACCCACACATACACTGTCTGACACCCCAGCCTTGTTCCACTAGTAGTCACAGACCCACACATACACTGTCTGATACCCCAGCCTTGTTCCACTGGTAGTCACAGACCCACACATACACTGTCTGACACCCCAGTCTTGTTCCACTAGTAGTCACAAACCCACACATACACTGTCTGATACCTCAGCCTTGTTCCACTGGTAGTCACAGACCCACACATACACTGTCTGACACCCCAGCCTTGTTCTACTGGTAGTCACAGACCCACACATACACTGTTTGACACCCCAGCCTTGTTCTACTGGTAGTCACAGACCCACACATACACTGTCTGACACCCCAGTCTTGTTCCACTGGTAGTCACAGACCCACACATACACTGTCTGACACCCCAGCCTTGTTCCACTAGTAGTCACAGACCCACACATACACTGTCTGACACCCCAGCCTTGTTCCACTAGTAGTCACAGACCCACACATACACTGTCTGATACCCCAGCCTTGTTCCACTGGTAGTCACAGACCCACACATACACTGTCTGACACCCCAGTCTTGTTCCACTGGTAGTCACAGACCCAAACATACACTGTCTGACACCCCAGCCTTGTTCCACTGATAGTCACAGACCCACACATACACTGTCTGACACCCCAGCCTTGTTCCACTGGTAGTCACAGACCCACACATACACTGTCTGACACCCCAGCCTTGTTCCACTGATAGTCACAGACCCACACATACACTGTCTGACACCCCAGCCTTGTTCCACTGGTAGTCACAGACCCACACATACACTGTCTGACACCCCAGCCTTGTTCCACTAGTAGTCACAGACCCACACATACACTGTCTGACACCCCAGTCTTGTTCCACTAGTAGTCACAGACCCACACACACACACTGTCTGACACCCCAGCCTTGTTCCACTGGTAGTCACAGACCCACACATACACTGCCTGACACCTCAGCCTTGTTCCACTGGTAGTCACAGACCCACACACACACTGTCTGACACCCCAGCCTTGTTCCACTGGTAGTCACAGACCCACACATACACTGCCTGACACCTCAGCCTTGTTCTACTGGTAGTCACAGACCCACACATACACTGTCAGACACCCCAGCCTTGTTCTACTGGTAGTCACAGACCCACACATACACTGTCTGACACCCCAGCCTTGTTCCACTGACAGTCACAGACCCACACATACACTGTCTGACACCCCAGTCTTGTTCTACTGGTAGTCACAGACCCACACATACACTGTCTGACACCCCAGCCTTGTTCCACTGACAGTCACAGACCCACACATACACTGTCTGACACCCCAGCCTTGTTCCACTGATAGTCACAGACCCACACATACACTGTCTGACACCCCAGCCTTGTTCTACTGGTAGTCACAGACCCACACACACACTGTCTGACACCCCAGTCTTGTTCTACTGGTAGTCGCAGACCCACACATACACTGTCTGACACCCCAGTCTTGTTCTACTGGTAGTCGCAGACCCACACATACACTGTCTGACACCCCAGTCTTGTTCTACTGGTAGTCACAGACCCACACATACATTGTCTGACACCCCAGCCTTGTTCCACTGACAGTCACAGACCCACACATACACTGTCTGACACCCCAGCCTTGTTCCACTGGTAGTCACAGACCCACACATACACTGTCTGACACCCCAGTCTTGTTCCACTGGTAGTCACAGACCCACACATACACTGTCTGACACCCCAGCCTTGTTCTACTGGTAGTCACAGACCCACACATACACAATCGGCCACTCCATCCTTGTTCTACTGGTAGTCACAGACCCACACATACACTGTTTGACACCCCAGCCTTGTTCTACTGGTAGTCACAGACCCACACATACACTGTCTGACACCCCAGTCTTGTTCCACTGGTAGTCACAGACCCACACATACACTGTCTGACACCCCAGCCTTGTTCCACTAGTAGTCACAGACCCACACATACACTGTCTGACACCCCAGCCTTGTTCCACTAGTAGTCACAGACCCACACATACACTGTCTGATACCCCAGCCTTGTTCCACTGGTAGTCACAGACCCACACATACACTGTCTGACACCCCAGTCTTGTTCCACTAGTAGTCACAAACCCACACATACACTGTCTGATACCTCAGCCTTGTTCCACTGGTAGTCACAGACCCACACATACACTGTCTGACACCCCAGCCTTGTTCTACTGGTAGTCACAGACCCACACATACACTGTTTGACACCCCAGCCTTGTTCTACTGGTAGTCACAGACCCACACATACACTGTCTGACACCCCAGTCTTGTTCCACTGGTAGTCACAGACCCACACATACACTGTCTGACACCCCAGCCTTGTTCCACTAGTAGTCACAGACCCACACATACACTGTCTGACACCCCAGCCTTGTTCCACTAGTAGTCACAGACCCACACATACACTGTCTGATACCCCAGCCTTGTTCCACTGGTAGTCACAGACCCACACATACACTGTCTGACACCCCAGTCTTGTTCCACTGGTAGTCACAGACCCAAACATACACTGTCTGACACCCCAGCCTTGTTCCACTGATAGTCACAGACCCACACATACACTGTCTGACACCCCAGCCTTGTTCCACTGGTAGTCACAGACCCACACATACACTGTCTGACACCCCAGCCTTGTTCCACTGATAGTCACAGACCCACACATACACTGTCTGACACCCCAGCCTTGTTCCACTGGTAGTCACAGACCCACACATACACTGTCTGACACCCCAGCCTTGTTCCACTAGTAGTCACAGACCCACACATACACTGTCTGACACCCCAGTCTTGTTCCACTAGTAGTCACAGACCCACACACACACACTGTCTGACACCCCAGCCTTGTTCCACTGGTAGTCACAGACCCACACATACACTGCCTGACACCTCAGCCTTGTTCCACTGGTAGTCACAGACCCACACACACACTGTCTGACACCCCAGCCTTGTTCCACTGGTAGTCACAGACCCACACATACACTGCCTGACACCTCAGCCTTGTTCTACTGGTAGTCACAGACCCACACATACACTTTCAGACACCCCAGCCTTGTTCTACTGGTAGTCACAGACCCACACATACACTGTCTGACACCCCAGCCTTGTTCCACTGACAGTCACAGACCCACACATACACTGTCTGACACCCCAGTCTTGTTCTACTGGTAGTCACAGACCCACACATACACTGTCTGACACCCCAGCCTTGTTCCACTGACAGTCACAGACCCACACATACACTGTCTGACACCCCAGCCTTGTTCCACTGATAGTCACAGACCCACACATACACTGTCTGACACCCCAGCCTTGTTCTACTGGTAGTCACAGACCCACACACACACTGTCTGACACCCCAGTCTTGTTCTACTGGTAGTCGCAGACCCACACATACACTGTCTGACACCCCAGTCTTGTTCTACTGGTAGTCGCAGACCCACACATACACTGTCTGACACCCCAGTCTTGTTCTACTGGTAGTCACAGACCCACACATACATTGTCTGACACCCCAGCCTTGTTCCACTGACAGTCACAGACCCACACATACACTGTCTGACACCCCAGCCTTGTTCCACTGGTAGTCACAGACCCACACATACACTGTCTGACACCCCAGTCTTGTTCTACTGGTAGTCACAGACCCACACATACACTGTCTGACACCCCAGCCTTGTTCCACTGGTAGTCACAGACCCACATATACACTGTCTGACACCCCAGTCTTGTTCTACTGGTAGTCACAGACCCACACATACACTGTCTGACACCCCAGCCTTGTTCCACTGGTAGTCACAGACCCACATATACACTGTCTCACACCCCAGTCTTGTTCCACTAGTAGTCACAGACCCACACATACACTGTCTGACACCCCAGCCTTGTTCCACTGACAGTCACAGACCCACACATACACTGTCTGACACCCCAGCCTTGTTCCACTAGTAGTCACAGACCCACACATACACTGTCTGACACCCCAGCCTTGTTCCACTGATAGTCACAGACCCACACATACACTGTCTGATACCCAGCCTTGTTCCACTGGTAGTCACAGACCCACACACACACTATCTGACACCCCAGCCTTGTTCCACTGATAGTCACATAACCACACATACACTGTCTGACACCCCAGTCTTGTTCTACTGGTAGTCACAGACCCACACATACACTGTCTGACACCCCAGCCTTGTTCCACTGGTAGTCACAGACCCACATATACACTGTCTGACACCCCAGTCTTGTTCTACTGGTAGTCACAGACCCACACATACACTGTCTGACACCCCAGCCTTGTTCCACTGGTAGTCACAGACCCACATATACACTGTCTGACACCCCAGTCTTGTTCCACTAGTAGTCACAGACCCACACATACACTGTCTGACACCCCAGCCTTGTTCCACTGACAGTCACAGACCCACACATACACTGTCTGACACCCCAGCCTTGTTCCACTAGTAGTCACAGACCCACACATACACTGTCTGACACCCCAGCCTTGTTCCACTAGTAGTCACAGACCCACATATACACTGTCTGACACCCCAGTCTTGTTCCACTAGTAGTCACAGACCCACATATACACTGTCTGACACCCCAGCCTTGTTCCACTAGTAGTCACAGACCCACATATACACTGTCTGACACCCCAGTCTTGTTCCACTAGTAGTCACAGACCCACACATACACTGTCTGACACCCCAGCCTTGTTCCACTGATAGTCACAGACCCACACATACACTGTCTGACACCCCAGTCTTGTTCCACTGGTAGTCACAGACCCACACATACACTGTCTGACACCCCAGCCTTGTTCCACTGATAGTCACAGACCCACACATACACTG
Organism: Rhinophrynus dorsalis; assembly: GCA_037306005.1. Classification (NCBI taxonomy): domain Eukaryota; kingdom Metazoa; phylum Chordata; class Amphibia; order Anura; family Rhinophrynidae; genus Rhinophrynus; species Rhinophrynus dorsalis. The sequence goes on from CM074720.1 coordinate 554,359,530, forward strand.
TCTGACACCCCAGCCTTGTTCCACTGATAGTCACAGACCCACACATACACTGTCTGATACCCAGCCTTGTTCCACTGGTAGTCACAGACCCACACACACACTATCTGACACCCCAGCCTTGTTCCACTGATAGTCACATAACCACACATACACTGTCTGATAACCAGCCTTGTTCCACTGGTAGTCACAGACCCACACATACACTGTCTGACACCCCAGTCTTGTTCCACTGGTAGTCACAGACCCACACATACACTGTCTGACACCCCAGCCTTGTTCTACTGATAGTCACAGACCCACACATACAGTGTCTGACACCCCAGCCTCGTTCTACTGGTAGTCACAGACCCACACATACACTGTCTGACACCCCAGCCTTGTTCTACTGGTAGTCACAGACCCACACACACACTGTCTGACACCCCAGTCTTGTTCTACTGGTAGTCGCAGACCCACACATACACTGTCTGACACCCCAGTCTTGTTCTACTGGTAGTCGCAGACCCACACATACACTGTCTGACACCCCAGTCTTGTTCTACTGGTAGTCACAGACCCACACATACATTGTCTGACACCCCAGCCTTGTTCCACTGACAGTCACAGACCCACACATACACTGTCTGACACCCCAGCCTTGTTCCACTGGTAGTCACAGACCCACACATACACTGTCTGACACCCCAGTCTTGTTCTACTGGTAGTCACAGACCCACACATACACTGTCTGACACCCCAGTCTTGTTCCACTGGTAGTCACAGACCCACATATACACTGTCTGACACCCCAGTCTTGTTCTACTGGTAGTCACAGACCCACACATACACTGTCTGACACCCCAGCCTTGTTCCACTGGTAGTCACAGACCCACATATACACTGTCTCACACCCCAGTCTTGTTCCACTAGTAGTCACAGACCCACACATACACTGTCTGACACCCCAGCCTTGTTCCACTGACAGTCACAGACCCACACATACACTGTCTGACACCCCAGCCTTGTTCCACTAGTAGTCACAGACCCACACATACACTGTCTGACACCCCAGCCTTGTTCCACTAGTAGTCACAGACCCACATATACACTGTCTGACACCCCAGTCTTGTTCCACTAGTAGTCACAGACCCACATATACACTGTCTGACACCCCAGCCTTGTTCCACTAGTAGTCACAGACCCACATATACACTGTCTGACACCCCAGTCTTGTTCCACTAGTAGTCACAGACCCACACATACACTGTCTGACACCCCAGTCTTGTTCCACTGGTAGTCACAGACCCACACATACACTGTCTGACACCCCAGCCTTGTTCCACTGATAGTCACAGACCCACACATACACTGTCTGACACCCCAGCCTTGTTCCACTGATAGTCACAGACCCACACATACACTGTCTGATACCCAGCCTTGTTCCACTGGTAGTCACAGACCCACACACACACTATCTGACACCCCAGCCTTGTTCCACTGATAGTCACATAACCACACATACACTGTCTGATAACCAGCCTTGTTCCACTGGTAGTCACAGACCCACACATACACTGTCTGACACCCCAGTCTTGTTCCACTGGTAGTCACAGACCCACACATACACTGTCTGACACCCCAGCCTTGTTCTACTGATAGTCACAGACCCACACATACACTGTCTGACACCCCAGCCTCGTTCTACTGGTAGTCACAGACCCACACATACACTGTCTGACACCCCAGCCTTGTTCCACTGATAGTCACAGACCCACACATACACTGTCTGATACCACAGCCTTGTTCCACTGGTAGTCACAGACCCACACATACACTGTCTGACACCCCAGCCTTGTTCTACTGGTAGTCACAGACCACACATACACTGTCTGACACCCCAGCCTTGTTCTACTGATAGTCACAGACCCACACATACACTGTCTGACACCCCAGCCTTGTTCCACTGATAGTCACAGACCCACACATACACTGTCTGACACCCCAGCCTTGTTCTACTGGTAGTCACAGACCCACACATACACTGTCTGACACCCCAGCCTTGTTCTACTGGTAGTCACAGACCCAAACATACACTGTCTGACACCCCAGCCTTGTTCCACTGGTAGTCACAGACCCACACATACACTGTCTGACACCCCAGCCTTGTTCCACTGATAGTCACAGACCCACACGTACACTGTCTGATACCTCAGCCTTGTTCCACTGGTAGTCACAGACCCACACATACACTGTCTGACACCCCAGCCTTGTCTCACTGATAGTCACAGACCCACACATACACTGTCTGACACCCCAGCCTTGTTCCACTGATAGTCACAGACCCACACATACACTGTCTGATACCACAGCCTTGTTCCACTGGTAGTCACAGACCCACACATACACTGTCTGACACCCCAGCCTTGTTCTACTGGTAGTCACAGACCCACACATACACTGTCTGACACCCCAGCCTTGTTCCACTGCAGTCACAGAACCACACATACACTGTCTGACACCCCAGCCTTGTTCTACTGGTAGTCACAGACCCACACATACACTGTCTGACACCCCAGCCTTGTTCCACTGCAGTCACAGACCCACACATACACTGTCTGACACCCCAGCCTTGTTCTACTGGTAGTCACAGACCCAAACATACACTGTCTGACACCCCAGCCTTGTTCTACTGGTAGTCACAGACCCACACATACACTGTCTGATACCCCAGCCTTGTTCCACTGATAGTCACAGACCCACACATACACTGTCTGACACCCCAGCCTTGTTCTACTGGTAGTCACAGACACACACATACACTGTCTGACACCCCAGCCTTGTTCTACTGGTAGTCACAGACCCAAACATACACTGTCTGACACCCCAGCCTTGTTCCACTGGTAGTCACAGAGCCACACACACACTGTCTGACACCCCAGCCTTGTTCCACTAGTAGTCACAGACCCACACATACACTGTCTGACACCCCAGCCTTGTTCCACTGGTAGTCACAGACCCACACATGCACTGTCTGATACCTCAGTCTTGTTCCACTAGTAGTCACAGACCCACACATACACTGTCTGACACCCCAGTCTTGTTCCACTAGTAGTCACAGACCCACACATACACTGTCTGACACCCCAGCCTTGTTCCACTGGTAGTCACATAACCACACATACACTGTCTGACACCCCAGTCTTGTCCCACTGGTAGTCACAGACCCACACATACACTGTCTGACACCCCAGCCTTGTTCCACTGGTAGTCACAGAGCCACACACACACTGTCTGACACCCCAGCCTTGTTCCACTGATAGTCACAGACCCACACATACACTGTCTGACACCCCAGCCTTGTTCCACTGGTAGTCACAGACCCACACATACACTGCCTGACACCTCAGCCTTGTTCTACTGGTAGTCACAGACCCACACATACACTGTCAGACACCCCAGCCTTGTTCTACTGGTAGTCACAGACCCACACATACACTGTCTGACACCCCAGCCTTGTTCCACTGACAGTCACAGACCCACACATACACTGTCTGACACCCCAGTCTTGTTCTACTGGTAGTCACAGACCCACACATACACTGTCTGACACCCCAGCCTTGTTCCACTGACAGTCACAGACCCACACATACACTGTCTGACACCCCAGCCTTGTTCCACTGATAGTCACAGACCCACACATACACTGTCTGACACCCCAGCCTTGTTCTACTGGTAGTCACAGACCCACACACACACTGTCTGACACCCCAGTCTTGTTCTACTGGTAGTCGCAGACCCACACATACACTGTCTGACACCCCAGTCTTGTTCTACTGGTAGTCGCAGACCCACACATACACTGTCTGACACCCCAGTCTTGTTCTACTGGTAGTCACAGACCCACACATACATTGTCTGACACCCCAGCCTTGTTCCACTGACAGTCACAGACCCACACATACACTGTCTGACACCCCAGCCTTGTTCCACTGGTAGTCACAGACCCACACATACACTGTCTGACACCCCAGTCTTGTTCTACTGGTAGTCACAGACCCACACATACACTGTCTGACACCCCAGCCTTGTTCCACTGGTAGTCACAGACCCACATATACACTGTCTGACACCCCAGTCTTGTTCTACTGGTAGTCACAGACCCACACATACACTGTCTGACACCCCAGCCTTGTTCCACTGGTAGTCACAGACCCACATATACACTGTCTGACACCCCAGTCTTGTTCCACTAGTAGTCACAGACCCACACATACACTGTCTGACACCCCAGCCTTGTTCCACTGACAGTCACAGACCCACACATACACTGTCTGACACCCCAGCCTTGTTCCACTAGTAGTCACAGACCCACACATACACTGTCTGACACCCCAGCCTTGTTCCACTAGTAGTCACAGACCCACATATACACTGTCTGACACCCCAGTCTTGTTCCACTAGTAGTCACAGACCCACATATACACTGTCTGACACCCCAGCCTTGTTCCACTAGTAGTCACAGACCCACATATACACTGTCTGACACCCCAGTCTTGTTCCACTAGTAGTCACAGACCCACACATACACTGTCTGACACCCCAGCCTTGTTCCACTGATAGTCACAGACCCACACATACACTGTCTGACACCCCAGTCTTGTTCCACTGGTAGTCACAGACCCACACATACACTGTCTGACACCCCAGCCTTGTTCCACTGATAGTCACAGACCCACACATACACTGTCTGACACCCCAGCCTTGTTCCACTGATAGTCACAGACCCACACATACACTGTCTGATACCCAGCCTTGTTCCACTGGTAGTCACAGACCCACACACACACTATCTGACACCCCAGCCTTGTTCCACTGATAGTCACATAACCACACATACACTGTCTGATAACCAGCCTTGTTCCACTGGTAGTCACAGACCCACACATACACTGTCTGACACCCCAGTCTTGTTCCACTGGTAGTCACAGACCCACACATACACTGTCTGACACCCCAGCCTTGTTCTACTGATAGTCACAGACCCACACATACACTGTCTGACACCCCAGCCTCGTTCTACTGGTAGTCACAGACCCACACATACACTGTCTGACACCCCAGCCTTGTTCCACTGATAGTCACAGACCCACACATACACTGTCTGATACCACAGCCTTGTTCCACTGGTAGTCACAGACCCACACATACACTGTCTGACACCCCAGCCTTGTTCTACTGGTAGTCACAGACCACACATACACTGTCTGACACCCCAGCCTTGTTCTACTGATAGTCACAGACCCACACATACACTGTCTGACACCCCAGCCTTGTTCCACTGATAGTCACAGACCCACACATACACTGTCTGACACCCCAGCCTTGTTCTACTGGTAGTCACAGACCCACACATACACTGTCTGACACCCCAGCCTTGTTCTACTGGTAGTCACAGACCCAAACATACACTGTCTGACACCCCAGCCTTGTTCCACTGGTAGTCACAGACCCACACATACACTGTCTGACACCCCAGCCTTGTTCCACTGATAGTCACAGACCCACACGTACACTGTCTGATACCTCAGCCTTGTTCCACTGGTAGTCACAGACCCACACATACACTGTCTGACACCCCAGCCTTGTCTCACTGATAGTCACAGACCCACACATACACTGTCTGACACCCCAGCCTTGTTCCACTGATAGTCACAGACCCACACATACACTGTCTGATACCACAGCCTTGTTCCACTGGTAGTCACAGACCCACACATACACTGTCTGACACCCCAGCCTTGTTCTACTGGTAGTCACAGACCCACACATACACTGTCTGACACCCCAGCCTTGTTCCACTGCAGTCACAGAACCACACATACACTGTCTGACACCCCAGCCTTGTTCTACTGGTAGTCACAGACCCACACATACACTGTCTGACACCCCAGCCTTGTTCCACTGCAGTCACAGACCCACACATACACTGTCTGACACCCCAGCCTTGTTCTACTGGTAGTCACAGACCCAAACATACACTGTCTGACACCCCAGCCTTGTTCTACTGGTAGTCACAGACCCACACATACACTGTCTGATACCCCAGCCTTGTTCCACTGATAGTCACAGACCCACACATACACTGTCTGACACCCCAGCCTTGTTCTACTGGTAGTCACAGACACACACATACACTGTCTGACACCCCAGCCTTGTTCTACTGGTAGTCACAGACCCAAACATACACTGTCTGACACCCCAGCCTTGTTCCACTGGTAGTCACAGAGCCACACACACACTGTCTGACACCCCAGCCTTGTTCCACTAGTAGTCACAGACCCACACATACACTGTCTGACACCCCAGCCTTGTTCCACTGGTAGTCACAGACTCACACATGCACTGTCTGATACCTCAGTCTTGTTCCACTAGTAGTCACAGACCCACACATACACTGTCTGACACCCCAGTCTTGTTCCACTAGTAGTCACAGACCCACACATACACTGTCTGACACCCCAGCCTTGTTCCACTGGTAGTCACAGACCCACACATACACTGTCTGACACCACAGCCTTGTTCCACTGGTAGTCACATAACCACACATACACTGTCTGACACCCCAGTCTTGTCCCACTGGTAGTCACAGACCCACACATACACTGTCTGACACCCCAGCCTAGTTCCACTGGTAGTCACAGACCCACACATACACTGTCTGACACCCCAGCCTTGTTCCACTGATAGTCACAGACCCACACATACACTGTCTGACACCACAGCCTTGTTCCACTGGTAGTCACATAACCACACATACACTGTCTGACACCCCAGTCTTGTCCCACTGGTAGTCACAGACCCACACATACACTGTCTGACACCACAGCCTTGTTCCACTGGTAGTCACAGAGCCACACACACACTGTCTGACACCCCAGCCTTGTTCCACTGATAGTCACAGACCCACACATACACTGTCTGACACCCCAGCCTTGTTCCACTGATAGTCACAGACCCACACATACACTGTCTGATACCTCAGCCTTGTTCCACTGGTAGTCACAGACCCACACACACACTGTCTGACACCCCAGCCTTGTTCCACTGATAGTCACAGACCCACACATACACTGTCTGACACCCCAGCCTTGTTCCACTGATAGTCACAGACCCACACATACACTGTCTGACACCCCAGCCTTGTTCCACTGGTAGTCACAGACCCACACATACACTGTCTGACACCCCAGCCTTGTTCCACTGATAGTCACAGACCCACACATACACTGTCTGACACCCCAGCCTTGTTCCACTGGTAGTCACAGACCCACACATACACTGTCTGACACCCCAGCCTTGTTCTACTGGTAGTCACAGAACCACACATACACTGTCTGACACCCCAGTCTTGTTCCACTAGTAGTCACAGACCCACACATACACTGTCTGACACCCCAGTCTTGTTCCACTAGTAGTCACAGACCCACACACACACACTGTCTGACACCCCAGCCTTGTTCCACTGGTAGTCACAGACCCACACATACACTGCCTGACACCTCAGCCTTGTTCCACTGGTAGTCACAGACCCACACACACACTGTCTGACACCCCAGCCTTGTTCCACTGGTAGTCACAGACCCACACATACACTGCCTGACACCTCAGCCTTGTTCTACTGGTAGTCACAGACCCACACATACACTGTCAGACACCCCAGCCTTGTTCTACTGGTAGTCACAGACCCACACATACACTGTCTGACACCCCAGCCTTGTTCCACTGACAGTCACAGACCCACACATACACTGTCTGACACCCCAGTCTTGTTCTACTGGTAGTCACAGACCCACACATACACTGTCTGACACCCCAGCCTTGTTCCACTGACAGTCACAGACCCACACATACACTGTCTGACACCCCAGCCTTGTTCCACTGATAGTCACAGACCCACACATACACTGTCTGACACCCCAGCCTTGTTCTACTGGTAGTCACAGACCCACACACACACTGTCTGACACCCCAGTCTTGTTCTACTGGTAGTCGCAGACCCACACATACACTGTCTGACACCCCAGTCTTGTTCTACTGGTAGTCGCAGACCCACACATACACTGTCTGACACCCCAGTCTTGTTCTACTGGTAGTCACAGACCCACACATACATTGTCTGACACCCCAGCCTTGTTCCACTGACAGTCACAGACCCACACATACACTGTCTGACACCCCAGCCTTGTTCCACTGGTAGTCACAGACCCACACATACACTGTCTGACACCCCAGTCTTGTTCTACTGGTAGTCACAGACCCACACATACACTGTCTGACACCCCAGCCTTGTTCCACTGGTAGTCACAGACCCACATATACACTGTCTGACACCCCAGTCTTGTTCTACTGGTAGTCACAGACCCACACATACACTGTCTGACACCCCAGCCTTGTTCCACTGGTAGTCACAGACCCACATATACACTGTCTGACACCCCAGTCTTGTTCCACTAGTAGTCACAGACCCACACATACACTGTCTGACACCCCAGCCTTGTTCCACTGACAGTCACAGACCCACACATACACTGTCTGACACCCCAGCCTTGTTCCACTAGTAGTCACAGACCCACACATACACTGTCTGACACCCCAGCCTTGTTCCACTAGTAGTCACAGACCCACATATACACTGTCTGACACCCCAGTCTTGTTCCACTAGTAGTCACAGACCCACATATACACTGTCTGACACCCCAGCCTTGTTCCACTAGTAGTCACAGACCCACATATACACTGTCTGACACCCCAGTCTTGTTCCACTAGTAGTCACAGACCCACACATACACTGTCTGACACCCCAGTCTTGTTCCACTGGTAGTCACAGACCCACACATACACTGTCTGACACCCCAGCCTTGTTCCACTGATAGTCACAGACCCACACATACACTGTCTGATACCCAGCCTTGTTCCACTGGTAGTCACAGACCCACACATACACTGTCTGACACCCCAGCCTTGTTCCACTGATAGTCAAAGACCCACACATACACTGTCTGACACCCCAGCCTTGTTCCACTGATAGTCACATAACCACACATACACTGTCTGATAACCAGCCTTGTTCCACTGGTAGTCACAGACCCACACATACACTGTCTGACACCCCAGTCTTGTTCCACTGGTAGTCACAGACCCACACATACACTGTCTGACACCCCAGCCTTGTTCTACTGATAGTCACAGACCCACACATACACTGTCTGACACCCCAGCCTCGTTCTACTGGTAGTCACAGACCCACACATACACTGTCTGACACCCCAGCCTTGTTCCACTGATAGTCACAGACCCACACATACACTGTCTGATACCACAGCCTTGTTCCACTGGTAGTCACAGACCCACACATACACTGTCTGACACCCCAGCCTTGTTCTACTGGTAGTCACAGACCACACATACACTGTCTGACACCCCAGCCTTGTTCTACTGATAGTCACAGACCCACACATACACTGTCTGACACCCCAGCCTTGTTCCACTGATAGTCACAGACCCACACATACACTGTCTGACACCCCAGCCTTGTTCTACTGGTAGTCACAGACCCACACATACACTGTCTGACACCCCAGCCTTGTTCTACTGGTAGTCACAGACCCAAACATACACTGTCTGACACCCCAGCCTTGTTCCACTGGTAGTCACAGACCCACACATACACTGTCTGACACCCCAGCCTTGTTCCACTGATAGTCACAGACCCACACGTACACTGTCTGATACCTCAGCCTTGTTCCACTGGTAGTCACAGACCCACACATACACTGTCTGACACCCCAGCCTTGTCTCACTGATAGTCACAGACCCACACATACACTGTCTGACAACCCAGCCTTGTTCCACTGATAGTCACAGACCCACACATACACTGTCTGATACCACAGCCTTGTTCCACTGGTAGTCACAGACCCACACATACACTGTCTGACACCCCAGCCTTGTTCTACTGGTAGTCACAGACCCACACATACACTGTCTGACACCCCAGCCTTGTTCCACTGCAGTCACAGAACCACACATACACTGTCTGACACCCCAGCCTTGTTCTACTGGTAGTCACAGACCCACACATACACTGTCTGACACCCCAGCCTTGTTCCACTGCAGTCACAGACCCACACATACACTGTCTGACACCCCAGCCTTGTTCTACTGGTAGTCACAGACCCAAACATACACTGTCTGACACCCCAGCCTTGTTCTACTGGTAGTCACAGACCCACACATACACTGTCTGATACCCCAGCCTTGTTCCACTGATAGTCACAGACCCACACATACACTGTCTGACACCCCAGCCTTGTTCTACTGGTAGTCACAGACACACACATACACTGTCTGACACCCCAGCCTTGTTCTACTGGTAGTCACAGACCCAAACATACACTGTCTGACACCCCAGCCTTGTCCAACGTTTTCTAGTCAGAGTTTTCTCCCTGACTCACCACTTATGTCTGTGTCACCTCTTTATCCCTCCACAAGTCTGGTCCCCATCAGAGAGAGACACACACACACACACACACACACACACACACATACACACACACACACACACATACATACACACACACACACACACACACACACACGCACACACGCACACACACACACACACAGTCTCTCTTTGTCCACCTGTCAGGTCTCTGTCTCCATCAGCCAGGTCTCTCCTCACTTCTTCTCTTGGAGGTTCCCCGTCCCCACAAACCAACAAACACAAATCTTTCTGAACCTCTATAGATTTTACCGTCCATACAAACACAGGTGACCCCCCCAACAGATGTCACCCCCCTCACACCCATACAGGACCCCCCAAAACATCCCACAGACTCACATAACATAGAGATAAAAGAAAAAACAGCTGAGCGCCACACAGTGCACTAAGGAAAGTGGAGCAATTCTGGGGCAAACGAACTGTATCCTAGGGACTAAACATGTCCAATTGATTTAACGCCAATGATTCCGAATGTACTGGAGATGGTTCTAGCATTCAATGGGTTAAAAACCTCATTTAAATCAATGGGCATTTGTGGGTTTTGCATCCACCCCCTACAGAGCAGTTGGTCTGCTCCAGAATGGCCGGTCTTTAGGTGGATGAATATAGCCCGGTTTATTTTGGGGGGTGGATGAAAGCCGATGTACTAACTACACGTAGTACAATTCTGGGGTAAATCAAGGGCGCCGAATACAAATGTCCATTGCTTTAACCCCTCTGACACTCAAAGGGTTAACTATGGCTTTTACTCCTTAAATGCTGGACAGGAGTCCAGTTCACTGAGCTACAATACGCTGCAGACCTCTCTGCATTCATGGGAACAAAACACTGGACAGGACCCCCCCCGAAGGCTGATGTGAAAGGGGGAGATGCTCGGCCTCAGGGCATCTAAGAAGCTTCTCTCTACAGAGAGCCGCGTGTATGTTGGTGGCCCCTGGGCCGCATGTTAGATTTGTCTGCTTTTTTCCATTTGAGTAAAACAAGTTGAATCCAACTGCTGGGAGATTTTCCATTCAGAAATTATTTCAACTCAAACTTTTTTAACTACAATTTACACTTCTATTTACCAGGGTCCTGTTACTCTCACTTAGCATGGAGAGCCTTTGGCTATGACTAGCTCTCCAAAAGCATTATAACACACACACATACACACACCCACACACACATACCCCCCACACACACACATACCCACACACACACATACACCCACACACACATAACCACATACCCACACACACACACACATACACACACACATACCCCCCACACACACACATACCCACACACACACATACACCCACACACACATAACCACATACCCACACACACAGACACACACACATACCAATACACACACATACCCATACACACACATACCCCCACACATACCCACACACCTACACACATACACACACACACCCATACCTACGCACACACCTACACACATACCCTCACACATACCCACACACACGCACCCATACCCACACACATACCTACACACACATACCCACACACATACCCACACACACACATACCCACACACACACACACACACACACATACCCACACACACACATACCCACACACATACCCACACACACACACACACACACACACACATACCCACATACCCACACACATACCCACACACACATACCCACACACACACACACATACCCACACACATACCCAGACACACACATACCCACACACACACACACACACACACACATACCCACACACATACCCACACACATACCTACACACACATACCCATACACACACATACCCCCACACACACACATACCCACACACACCTACACACACACCCACACCCATACCCACACACATACCCCCACACACACACACGCATACCCACACACACACATACCCACACACACACACATACCCACACACACACATACCCACACCCACACTCATACCCACACACACATACCTACACACACATACCCATACACACACATACCCCCACACACACACACACACATACCCACACACACCTACACACACACCCACACCCATACCCACACACACACACACATACCCCCACACACACACATACCCACACACATACCCACACACACACACACATACCCACACACCCACACACATACCCATACACACATCCTACACACACATACCCATACACACACATACCCCCACACACACACACACATACCCACACACACCTACACACACACCCACACACATACCCCCACACACACACACATACCCACACACCCACACATACCCACACACATACCCACACACACACACACACACATACCCACACACACATACCCACACACACATACCCACACACATACCCCCACACATGCCCACACACATACCCCCACACACACACACACATACCCACACACACCTACACCCACACCCACACACATACCCCCACACACATGCATACACACACACTCATATATACACACACAAACACGCATATACATATATGCATATACGCACACAGAGAGATATATACACACAAACATATATACACACACAGACACATATGAACACTAACACATATACACACATATACACAAACACATAAATATATTCACACACATATACATACATATACATTATACACATACATAAAGACATATACAGACACACACACATATATATACACACATATGATAAAAAGACACATATACACACAAACATACACACACAGATACAAAGCTACACATACAAACACATAAAAACATATACATACATTCACAGACATATACACACACATACATACATACATACATACATACACATATACATGTCCATACACACACATATACATATACTTACATACACACACACTCTGTTATTTTATCTATTCATATGACGTTCAGTACGCAGCGCTATACTAGTCCAGTGCTCTATAACGTATCATGTTCCCTTATAGTAAGCTGGCTGTACTGTGGTGGTCCACAGCTGAGTGTTGCACATTGTCCTGGCTCTAATTCTCCCTTCATTGATAGTCTGCTATTGTACTGGTGTCACTGAGAGATCCTGTTAGGTCCCCACTTACACATTCCAAAGCTTTGTGTCATTTTAAATGCTCTGTCTGTCTCCTAGCATCTCTATTAGAGCACTCAGAGGCCAATACACAAAAAAAACTGGACCAATTCTGGAGAAAACCAAATTAACTTCAGGGGGCAAATAAAAATTGCTGTTAATGTAAATTCCTTAGTCCATCAGCTTCGGAGAGTTAAGAATCTTTAGTAAATGATGTTACCTTGTGGGTACATGGTGCCCTGTGTACCTAATGTGGCACCTGTTAGTGGGGGGGGGCACTGTTCAACTCCACAATAGCTGCTGGATCCGATTGAATTGGATCTGTCAGTCTAACACCTATTTACTAAGCTATGTATGACAAAAAAATGGACTGCACACTGCGGGAGTGTATGGCGCTGATTTTCTGTGCGTCTCTTTTAATGCTATGTACTAACGAGGTACAGAGGAAATTACTTAACTTAATTTCCTCATACACGCCATAGGAGATGCATACATAGATTCCTGTTTCTGGCACGAAAATGGAACAAACACTTTATTAAGACTTGAATGAGGCTGAAAGAGTTTTTGATCTCACCTCTATGTATGTTAGCCGGTCCTGATTTAAAACTATAGTTTAGGAGATATTTAGATTTATTTATTTCTCAGCTTAATCTAATTCGGCAGCACTGGCTAGCACAGCCTGGCGGTACAGAGAATAATATTTTTTTTTTTATTTAGAGAGAATAATATTCTACTTCCCCTCCCAACTGCCACTTCCTACCAAGAGCTACAACTCTTCCTACCTGCCAGATACTAATATTCCATACTCCCTCCCAACTGCCACTTCCTACCATCCAGCTACTAACATTCTCCCTCCCAACTGCCACTTACTCCCAGCCAGATACTAACATTCCACTCTGTCTCCCAACTGCCACTTCCTACCAGGAAGCATTGCCTAATTTGCAGAAACAAATAAATAAAACTAAATAACTCATGAATTATTATTTTAAATAAAGAATGGCTAAGGAATTTAGTCAAATATAAATAATTTTGAAAGCACTTTCCAAATCATCCAAGTCATAGTAAATTGCTAGCACTACGTTAATTAATACTGTATATCATGTGCAAGGAGGCAAATATCATTTTTTTGGTCGCAGGACTCAACCCCAGCCCCACCCATTGAATAATTCCTGAGAACCTTATGGTGAGAGGATTTTGCAGACATGATAACCTGTGCAAGTTAATGATTCATCTGGGGTAACCTATCCACATAGGCTATTACAATTTTATACACAGATTAAGATAAATGGAGATTTACAATTGGGAGATGATGGCGTTCATTTAAGGCAGTGGTTCTCAACTCCTGTCCTCAGGACCCACTAACAGGCCAGGATGTGATGATTTCCTTGTTAGAGCACAGGTGAGTTAATCAGTGTGAATGAGCCTCTGATCACATGATTTCCTTGTTAGAGCACAAGTGAGTTAATCAATGTGAATAAGCCTCTGATCACATAATTTCCTTGTTATACACAGGTGAGTTAATCAATGTGAATGAGCCTCTGATCACATGATTTCCTTGTTAGAACACAGGTGAGTTAATCAGTGTGAATGAGCCTCTGATCACATGATTTCCTTGTTAGAACACAGGTGAGTTAATCAATGTGAATGAGCCTCTGATCAAATGATTTCCTTGTTAGAGCACAGGTGAGTTAATCAGTGTGAATGAGCCTCTGATCACATGATTTCCTTGTTAGAACACAGGTGAGTTAATCAGTGTCAATGAGCCTCTGATCACATGATTTCCTTGTTAGAGCACAGGTGAGTTAATCAGTGTGAATGAGCCTCTGATCACATGATTTCCTTGTTAGAGCACAGGTGAGTTAATCAGTGTGAATGACCCTCTGATCACATGATTTCCTTGTTAGAGCACAGGTGAGTTAATCAATGTGAATGAGCCTCTGATCACCACACCTGTGCTCTAGCAGAGAAATCCCTAAGTCCTGGCCTGTTAGTGGGTCCCGAGGACCGGAGTTGAGAACCACTGATTTAAGATAAGTGGGATTTACTATTAATAGGTTCTTGTGTTCCTTTAAGACCTGATCTAAAGCAACTGTTTATATCCACAATTACCTAAATGAATGCAATATCTGGCTCACCGGCTGTTGGGGACTATAACTCCCATCATCCCCACATGCTGGAGAGCCAGATGTTTTCTGCCCTGGCCTAAATCCTTGCAATAGGATACCAATCTCTAACCCTGCCATATTGTCAGTGCAGCATGCAGGTCATGACTGATTTCCTGCTCATTTAAGGAGATCATCAAAAAATCTTCAAAGGTGAGCAGGAGATCGATAATGTTGCTTCCAGAGCAGATATAACATGCATGAGCGTGGGAAAGAGCCGGAGGCATATTATGGCTGACAGCCTAATACACTTAAAGGCACAGAAGGCTTAAAGTCCTCTTTATAGGGAATTATATACATACTCTCTCTAATATATATATATATATATATATATATATATATATATATATATATAGTAAAAGGCAAGTACCCGCAGGATTTTTATTTCAATTAAAAAAACAAGGCATTTCAACATTTGTGCCTGGTAGGGATCTTTACCAGGCCAAAAA
The DNA here is from genome assembly GCA_037306005.1 of Rhinophrynus dorsalis. Taxonomy (NCBI): domain Eukaryota; kingdom Metazoa; phylum Chordata; class Amphibia; order Anura; family Rhinophrynidae; genus Rhinophrynus; species Rhinophrynus dorsalis. The sequence continues at coordinate 554,375,735 of CM074720.1, forward strand.
GTCTAAATCGGTTTAGAATTTAACATAAAGCCCTGTGAGTGCTTGTCGCATCGCTTTACTGATTACCCAGCAGTGCAACCTGGCAAGTTCACTTGGTTAATGTGAATGCTGACCTTCTTCCTCTATATCCTATATAATAATTTGCTACAATGTTTCTCAGAAGGCGTCATGCGCAGCAGAGACCGAGCACATTCGGCAGTCTCTACTGCTCGTGATCACATCGCGTGAGTGAGGCGTGTGAGTGAGGCGACGCAAGACTGCATCATGTCGAGCAGTGAGGTAGCGGCCACTTAACCCTACGAATTGCAAAGGGGTACGCAATGCATTGCAAAGCAATGTGTTGCGTACCCCTCTGGCATTCAAAGGGTTCCGGACCGTGGCCCGTGTACATGTGACTAGTATATATAACTTGATAAAGGCTATGTAATATAGACGAAACGTCGATTCCAATAAACACCACTTGATTTTCTTTTTGCTTTGGATTTATCTCTTCGCTTGATCTGCACCCAGGCATCAATGTGATCTTTAACAGTGAGTGCAACCGATCTCTATTTGTTTTATATATATATATAAAAAAAAAACATTTAACCCTTTGAGTACTAGAGGGGAAAGCAACACACTGCTGAGGAATGCGTTACGCACCCCTCTGTCATTCAAAGAGGAATTTGTGGAAAGTTCCGTTCATCTCCCACGGTGCAGCTGCTTTGATCCCGAATCGCACCGTTTCAGCCTGATGAATGAGGCCCAGTGCACAAGAGGAACTGCAGTAGGGAATTCTTTACACAAAGGAGATAGTTGTAATGTACAGTTTAGCAGTTCTAAATGAATAAATAATACATTATTTTAATACATGACGGTTTAACTCTCTGAATGCTAAATGAATAGACAAAACATTGCAAATGCAGTGTTCAATCCTCTGGCACTGGAAGGGTCACATCTATGCTGATCTTTTTCCCTCTTTAAACAGTATAAATAAAAATAACGGTTTGTGTGTGTCGGGGGGGGGGGCAGGGTTACAATTGTCCATCGGAAATGGATGTCCCTACGCTTGGGAGCACTCGTAAAGTCCCAGACGGCTCAGTCAAGAGGTTCACAAGAAGAACAGCCCCAGCACATCAATCATTAGTGCTAATTAGTCTCCGCTGACTCCTACATGAACCCAAAAGCTGAATTAAACACGGGGTGAGAAGACTATATAACATCACGAGGGTTACAAATTAGACTTCCTAGATCTCTGATTCCCAACGTCTGCCCTGGGGACGCGCCAACGTGTTTTTAGTATATTCCTGTATGTTCTCAGTGGGGTAATCAGTGGCTCGTCTTTGTGACTGCACTACCTGTGCTTAAAGTGATAGTAATGTTTCACAATAAAAGCAGCTCCAATTAATCTTCATAGTATTTGGGCCATGGAGAGTGTTATTTCAATACTGTCAGAGTTGTAGTACAAGAGTAATTGAATGATAAAGTATCCCCCTCCCGCCCCTTTTACTGATGTAACACTGCTCACCTCAGAGCAGCAAGACTGTCCGGATGGATAGCAGAGAGGGACAATCTTCAATGATCATAAGGAAAACCTGAAAAACCTGTCAAGGGGGGCAGGGTTTTCCTTATGATCACAGTAAGAAGATTGTCCCTTGCTGTGATCTGTTCGGTCAAGAGACCAGATTACACATCTGAGGGGAGGCGGATTACACTAGGTAAAAGGGGCGGGAGGAAGATACTTTATCATTCAATTACTCTTGTACTACAACTCTGACAGTATTGAAATAACACTCTCCATGGCCCAAATACTATGAAGATTAATCAGAGCTGCTGTTTTTGTGAAACATTACTATCCCTTTAAATTGGGATATTCTTAAAGGGATAGTAATACTTAAAATGAAAAAAAAAAAAAAAAAAAAATCGTAGGGTGTATACCCCTTTGTACAACAAGGGTACCCTTACTGCTGTAAGATCCTTTATTCAAAAGTTACTACAGCCCAGACTTTAATTTTTAGGGGCAGTATCGCAGTGGCCTGAAGTTGTACAGTGGCGCTGTTGCTACATCATCCTATAGAGGTTTATTGTCAACTGACCAGAGCTGTACATCGAATGGTGTAGCAACGGTGCCACTGTACAATTTTAGGCCACTGTGATATTGCACCTAAAAAAATCAAGTCTGAGCTGGAATAACTTTTGAATACAACACCTTTCAGCAGTAGGAGTTCCTTTTTCAGGGGGATAAAAACTACAATATATATTCTTTTACATATTTCTACTATCCCTTTAAAAGCTGACCCGAGTACTGGAGCTGGGAATCATTGTCCCAAATAAAACACCATCTAGACCAGAGATAGGCCATATTTAGTTCTCTTACCGTTGTAGACTACAACTCCCATCATCCCCTACCAGCCGATGGCTTATGTATAAAGGACAATTCAATTGCACCACAGGGGACACATAAAATTTCCCGTAGGTCTAAATATGGCTTTTTAACCCCTTGAATTCTGGTGAGGCTTCCAATGCATTGTGGCACAATACACTGGCTACCTCTATAGCACTGAATTCATTAACCCTTTGAGTACCAGAGGGGTGGGACACTCATTGCAAAGCAAATAAAAAAAAAAAATGTACGCTAACTATAAAAAAAAAAAATGGGCTGAGACTGAGGACCCCCTCCCAACACTCACTTCTTACATCACAGACAGATCCCCATCTTTGTTAATATTTATGGGTTCCTGAGGAAAGAGCATTAATGCTCAGAAACGCGTCGAACTTAGCTGAGCCAAATGTTTGGTCTTTTAACTGTATTTTTTTAAATAAATATAGTGTATTTTATTTTCTTGACCTCTTAGTTTTTTTTTTGCTTTAGAATTATAAAAAGAAAAGTTCCAGTGAGCTGGTGTAACGAAGCAGCGCAGGTTTGTATTCCTGATTGCTATTATACCGGCTATGGAGCGCGAAGCCGGACGACTTCTAAATGTGAGTTCTCTGACCATCACCTCTATTGCATACATATTGTGTGTCAGTGCCCCATCTGCTTTTTTCGTAATGAACGCCTGACAGTTTTCTGTGCGCTGCTGAGGGGTGGGGTGTTTTGGGATGCGTGGTAGCCCTCTGGCACTCAAAGGGTTAATATTTGACTGCAATAGCTTTCACGTTGTCCTAGGTCAACTTATCTTCGTTCTCTCCAAACCAGATTTGGACTGCTCTACAGCACAAGATAAATGTATTGCCACGTTATCCCACGCAGCAAATAGAACAATGGGAATGTGGGAAAAGAAACCCGAAATCCAACAACACATAGGGCCATGTGTTCAAAGAAGTAGCAAAATAGCTTTTGTCGTTTGTAACAATTTTGTAAAGTACAGTGTCGTTGGGATCATTAATATTTTCAGAGAGTGTCGGTTGTGATCAGAAATGTCGTTTGTCCTGACTGAAACCATCGTATGTAACGACAAAAAAATGTCTTAACTAACGACAAAAAATGTGTTAACTAAAGACAAAAATTCGCACATTCAGAACTTCACATTTCCTTCACTTTTTTCTTGAAGGGATAGTAATACTTCATTTTATCTTTATTTTATTTTGTAGGCATTAAAAAACATGAAGAACAATATAAGTCTTATCTCTCAAACCTTTATGGTTTGAGATATATTCACAAGCAAAGTTTCCCCTCCTGCCCCTTTTACCTAGTGTAAGCCATCTCTTCTCAGATGTGGAATGCAGTCCATAGACCAGACAGATAACAGAAGGGGACAATCTTCTTCCTATGAGAACAATGAAAGCCCTGCCGCCCTTGACAAGCTTTTCAGGTTTTTCCCTTATCTTAATTGAAGATTGTCCCTCTCTGCAGTCTACCTGGGCACCTCCCTTCTACTCTGGCTGAGCAGTGTTACATCAGTAAAAGGGGCGGGAGGGGGATACTTTGTCATTGAATTACTCTTGAACTACAGCTCTGACAGATTTGAAATAACACTCTCCAAAGTCCAAATACTATGATGATTAATTAGAGCTGCTTTTATTATGAAAATTACTATCCCTTTAACGTACAAATTTTGTCTTTTGCAAGACTTTTTTTTGTCGTTAGTTACGACAAATTTTCTTTTCCTCTATATGACACTGGAGAATAGTTTAGCCACGCCCTTGCCCCGCCCCTTTGCCCATCAGTTCTGGTGTTGTGTTGTACACAACGGACATTACTAGTTTTCTGTTGTATACTCTATAGAAAATAAGTCGTTCATGCATACAATTACTTATTTTTGTCTTTCATACGACAATTTTTTGTCGTTATCCCTTTGAACATACGGACCATAGAGTAATTAAGAAAATGTGGATCTCCTGTGAAATGAATGTCCGTATTCATGACAGCTTCAGGTCCTTCCATAAAACCTGAGAACCACGGTGATTTACAATGCTTTCTCCACAAACACAACCAGAATATTGAGAACCAGATAACGGCCTGTTTTGTCACTCGTTATTCCTATCTGTTTAAAGGGATAGTAATACGTGCAAACTACTAATCCCCATATTGTAGCTTTGTTAAAAAGAAACATATTGCCCTTATGGTTTGAGAGATAATAGCGCTCAAAGTTTGCCCCTCCCTGCCCCTTATGCAGGGATATCCGGTATTACTTTTATCAGGCGGCTCTGCAGCATTGCCGATATCGCGTTTATAAAAAAGAAATCTTTCACTAAAATGGTCTTCTACGTGTGCTTGCAAACCAATCACAAACCAAGCACAAACCAATCACAAACCAAGCACAAACCAAACACAAACCAAGCACAAACCAAGCACAAACCAAGCACAAACCAAACACAAACCAAGCACAAACCAAGCACAAACCAAACACAAACCAATCACAAACCAAGCACAAACCAATCACAAACCAAGCACAAACCAAACACAAACCAATCACAAACCAATCACAAACCAAGCACAAACCAAGCACAAACCAAACACAAACCAAACACAAACCAAGCACAAACCAAGCACAAACCAAGCACAAACCAAACACAAACCAATCACAAACCAAGCACAAACCAATCACAAACCAAACACAAACCAAGCACAAACCAAACACAAACCAATCACAAACCAAGCACCTAGCACAAACCAAACACAAACCAAGCACAAACCAAACACAAACCAATCACAAACCAAGCACCTAGCACAAACCAAACACAAACCAAGCACACATAGAGGATCATTGCAGTGAAAGAATTATTTTTTATAAACGCCATCTTGGCTCAGCTGCAGAGCCGCCTTATGCACATAAGACTGTCGTACGGCAGCTTCCCCTGCAGTCAGCGTTCAGTCAGGGAAGGGGGAGGGAGGGGGGAACTTTGAGCGCTATCATCTCTCATACCATATGGGTCTGAGAGATGACACTGGGGGCAATACGTTTCTTTTTAACAAAGCTACAATATGGGGATTAGTAATTTGCAAGTATTACTATCCCTTTAACCTCATCTGTCGGATCTCTTAAATACAGCATGTACCTATGCAATGGACTATTTCTAAACACCTACCCTTCCTGCTTTTTTTCTCAACCCCTTATTATTAAATTTAAAGCTGAAGTATCACTGAAAATAAAGTGCCCCCCAAATCATTATGCATATAGTGATATGCATATCCATACTAGTATTACCCTGAATATGTCCGGCGTTATTGATAAATCCAACTCTTTCCCAGATGCACAGACATCTTGCCAAACAGACATCTGTGCCCCTGCACTGTCCTTCCCTTTCTCCTCTAGGAGGCGCTGCATTGTACCTTAAGGTACAGGAAGGGCTGACCACGCAGTCGCACAGATGCCTCTACAGTAAGCTGCCTGGGAAAGAGTTGGATTTATCAATAACACCTATTCAGGGTAATACTAGTATGTACATACTAATCACTATATGAATAATGATTTATGGGACAATTTATTTTCAGTGCTAGTTCCGCTTTAATAAAGTTCAGTTAAAAATAATAATGCAGATTTTGGGAATGTTTAGACCCTATGTCGCAGTCGGTCTTCTGTATAATTATTAATCTTTGCTTTTATGCACAGAGGCCCAATAAGCTTTGTTATGTTCGGAGACACAGTGCAACTACTACCCTCAGTAAACGTTTTAACCCTTTGAGTACCAGAGATGGGGCCCTCAAGCCAAAATAATTGCCCAACCCTAATCTAAAACAAGCTTCAGTACTGTCTTAGACAACCAGCCTGGGATTCCATCGTTTCATAACAAACCAAACATATAATTAACCCATTTAGTGCCAGAGGTATCCAATGCATTGCAAAGCAATGCACTGTATACTTCTCGAACTCAAAAGGGTTAAGAGTGGGATTAATGTGGACACGACTGGCAGTAAGAGCCATCCACCGCACGTCTGTCTGGCAGCTATTGATACATATAACGTAATTACAGCCCCAAAGAGACCGATCACTCAGCTGCTGAAAGTCTGACGGATTCAGCACTTTGCGGATCAGAAGCGGAGGGGCAGCCATCCTCAATAAAAATGAGAGGCCAGTTCCCTGTCCCACGAGGACCCTGATTAGATCAGATGATTGCCAGGAACACAGCACAGTCTATTGTAGTGAAAATCCTCTTCACACGGGATCGGTGAATAAAGGACCTGAAGAATGAAGGGTTTATGGCCCAGGACGAAGAATCGGCACAAAGGGCAGATTGAGACTGCTCAATTACTGGCAATCTATTTCCGATCAGGCACAGGTCAGGTCTCAGGGGAGGCACTGTAGGCAATGATAATGGAGTCCCTCAGTATTATCTGCCAGTCATCAAAAACGGGGATGTAGTTTATGCTCCGGAGTCAAAAATCCACCATAGCTCTGTACAATTCATTATGCCGCTTTGTTCTCCGATGTAATTACACTACCCACTGTTGTGATATGTCTTACCCTTTAAGGACCCCTGACGTGCCAGGACTGTCATGGGTTAAATGATAATAGCACACCTCAGTGAGTGCTGCTATCACGCTGCACAGGCTGAAACTGATCACTCCTGGACCGCAGAGCTCAGTTTCAGTCCTTCTGTGTTCTGCCTGTACACGTGATCCCTCCTACAGCGATCACATGTACCGGCATTTTCATTCACAAAGGCAGTGTGTGACTGTACTCTGCCTCTCTCTTCCTTACTATGAAGGTAAGGGACAGAAAAGCTGAGAAAAGACAAACTAAGTAAGAAATGGAGGCCAGAGTTGGGGGGTATAAACCCCTTTGGCGCTGGAGAATCGGGCAGGTTAAATGCAGGTCCTTTTTTGACCTGCTAACAGCAGCTGCTTGTTTTTTTTTTTGTTTTTTTTAATAAATGTGAGCAAGATAAAATTATTATATTAAACCAATTAATTAAAAAAAAACATCTACTGAAGTTTAAAAACAATTTAATGGGAGTTTTAGTGTTGTGAAACAGTGTAATACAACTATACACACCACACAATCATATGTTTAAAAAAAATGGAAAACTAGGGAGTGCAAGAGGGACATGGGGATTTTCACCCCAGAGGGAAGGCCTCATCTAGAATATGAAGTACAGTTTTGGGCCCCAGATGTTAAAAAAGACATTTTTGAACTGGAGAGAGTGCAGAGACGTGCAACAAAACTGATAAAGGGATTGGAGGATCTGAGTTATAAAGAGAGACTAGCCAAACTGGGTTTGTTTACATTAGAGAAGAGACGTCTAAGGGCTGATATGATTACTATTTACATATACATTCAAGGTCAATACAAAGAACTATCTAATTATTTATTCAGAGAGCTGAGCTAAGGACAAGAGGTCATCCATTAAGACTAGAGGAAAGGAGCTTCAACTAAAACAAAGGCAGGGATTTTTTTACAGTAAGTGCAGTAAAGTTATGGAATTCTTTGGCTGGGGATGCTGTGCTTGCAGATACTGTAACTGCTTTCAAAAAAGTAATGGACACCTATCTAGCACAGAACAATATTGAGAATGATGGCTCCGAAGCAGATAGGATGTTGATCCAGGGAAATTCTGACTGCCATTTGGAGTCAGGAAGGATATTTTTTCCCCACTTGGGGGTAAATTGGAAATTGATTCAATGTTTTTTTGTCTTCCTCTGGATCAACAGGGGTGATTTGGCATGAGCTGGTCACATTTCTTTTTTCTCAGCCTCATCAACTATGCTACTATATATGGAACACCTGTCACTATAAAAGGTATTAAAACTACAGGACCTTCAGGTGTTATAGACTCCCATGATTGGCTGGTTGGGGACGATGGGAGCTGTAGTGCCAAACAGCTGGGGCTCCAGAGGTTGACCTCCTCTGACTACAGGAATACAATAAAGGATGAATAACCTTTTTTATGAAAAGACTGTTATACAGCTTTTTTCTGTTGAGTAAAACAAAGGTGCTCTCAATTTTTTATTCAAAAGTTAGTTATAATGTGTTTTTTTAAACCGCAATTATCAGTTCTGTCACCAGGTGGTGTTATTCCTATCATTTACTAAAAGGAGCTGTGGTCAATGAATCAAGCCCTCCCACAATGGATTGAATTATAAACACAAAATATTTGTTTTGGACACTAGATGGTGCTGTTGTTGTATTACTTTTGAATTACAAATTTCCCAGGTGAGTTTTTACCATATGTATAAAAACAGTGGACTAATGCTGAAGAATCAACATGCTGGATACTTCACTGGCACGTAAAGGGTTAATGTAATGTGCACCATGGAGAAAGGTGTCTGGGTCTTTTAGGATATCGCGTTCCTATGCACTATGTTTAACCATATCTACTGGATAAGATGCAGAGGACAATCGCGTCACTGTACAACATCACGGCTCACCCATATTAAATTGTACCTGTTACCTACATAACTCTCAGTCTCATTAAATGGATTTATTAAAACTGTAACCCTTGTGCTTTTTTTGTAATCAGGTTAATAGTTATAGATGTTTTGGTATAGTAGTTGGGGAATTTAATCTCAGAAGAGCTTTGTTCTCTGACTTGGTCAGATAAAGCTGCAGAATTAAGCACTCACGCACACAGAAAATCACCTCTGTCCACCTTTGGTTTCTATAACCTACCAGTTTCCACCAGAGGAGTGGGATACATTGATATGGAGCAATAATCATGCAAATCATTTCAAGACAGAAGCTCGCACTGAGAGGAGGGGGTGGGGGATTCACTAAGGTGTGATAAAGAGGTGATAGGGTGGAGATAACTTCTCCAGTGATATTACTTCTCCACTTCCTGTTACTCTATACAGCCAATGCACTAAGGCGTGATAAAGAGGTGATAGAGTGGAGATGACTTCTCCAGTGAGAATTATTCTATGGAGAATATGCACTAAGATCTCCAAAGCTGGAGAAAGCTTAGTGCACTGGCTCCATAGAATAACATAGGAATTGGAGAAGTGATATCATTGGAGAAGTCATCTATACGTTATCACCTCTTTATCACACCTTAGTGCCTTGGCTCCATAGAATAACATAGGAACTGGAGAAATTATATCATTGGAGAAGTGATCTCCTCTTTATTACCTTAGTGAATCTCCCCTGTTGACCTGAAAATGTGATAGGTCCACTGTAAAGATTTAACGAAGGAAGAGTGTGTGCTGGTAAGCGATCATACTCTTTCGTACATACCCCAGTGTACAGTCACTAAGGGGTGATTAAGTGGAGATGATTTCTCCAGTGATATCACTTCTCCAGTTCCTATCTTATTCTATGGAGTCTATGCACTAAGATTTCTAAAGATGAAGAAATCTTAGTCAATAGGCTCCATAGAATAACATAGAAACTGGAGAAGTGATATCACTGGAGAAATCATCTCCACTTCATCACCTCTTTATCACACCTTAGTGAATCTCCCCAGTGATTTGGAGGCTAACGTCTCAGCATAGAAAATGAGATGGCGGTTTCATACGTCCCTCCCCCCACTGTGTGCAATGCATCGATATATAACCCCCAATGTACTGCAGTTCTGGAGTAAACCAATTGCACCAAGAGAGAGGAATTAAAATTACCAATTATTTAAATAGGGTGTTTAACTTCTTCAGTGGAAAGAGATCTCCAATGCATTAAAGGGTCTAAAAGCCCCATTTAAAGCGTAACTACCACCGCTAAGAAACTTTATTTGTAATAATTCCCTATCTGGCGACTAGCTGCTTAGTAGCGCTAGTCGCCAGAATTATTACTTGGTTATGGAGAAATATGCAGTCATTCTCGGCTGACAGGCAGGACGGAGCGCGGACATCTTGCCCTAGTGACATCCGCGTGCCTGCACTGTCAGTCCCAGACGGCTGTAGGAGGCGTTGCTAGGAGCCATTCGGCTCCGGAAGGGACTGACAGCGCAGGCGCGCGGACGTCACTAGGGCAAGATGTCCGCGCTCCGTCCTGCCTGTCAGCCAAGGATCACTTAAAAGTTCTCCATGAAGAGGTAACAATTCTGGCGACTAGCGCTACTAAGCAGCTAGTTGCCAGATAGGGAATTATTACAAACAAGTTTGCTTAGCGGTGGTAGTTCCGCTTTAATCCATTGGGAAATTGGGAAATTTGGGACCTTTTTTTTATTAGACCTCCCTACGGTGAAGTTGGTTTGCTCCAGAACTGCACTACTTCAGCTTATTAACCCTTGACTTGCCAGAGGGCTATCTAATTCATTTTAAATACATTTCCTTTACACCGTTCTGGCACTCATAGGGGTTAAACGCGGTCCAGGGTTTCCAATTCAGCACCTTGGAGAGTAATTAGAAAACCGTCAGTTTGTGCGGAGTGAACAGCACATCAACCTCTTAGACAATTCAATATCTCTGACTCTGGGTATTTGTATTCCAAACAAAATGGAAAGAACATTCAATATTTGCCTGTGATCTCCTGCACTGAAGAGCGGAGAAGGTCACAGAACGTGTAAAAAGAACTCGCAATGCGCAGGCGAGCTGATTCATCTCATTCCGTGGAATTCACTACAGAGGAAACACAATGAATATTATTAAACCTAAGGTTACAATGACTGTACAAGGCATGACGAATCTGACCAGAGCAAGGGGCCTAGGTACCGAAGGACGGAATACTAAGCAGTCGCCATTTTGGAAAGCAAGACGATTTTAACGTCTTGGATGCGTGAGAAATCTCCAGCATGGTGTGGGGTTATATCTGCCATATTCCTATTTTGTAAGAAATCTGCCGACAATTGTGCATGCTTTGTTTTGTCTGAGAATAAAACTAAAAAAAAAACAATTATATATAAAAAAAAATATATATAAAAAAATGTGAGAGGCTCTGAGAACAAACAAATAGCACAAGTTCTAAGGGTAGTCACCCCTCAGCAGCATCACGTTTTAGCTCTCTAGTGCCGTTACAGAGGAGAAATCCTATATAATAATTCGCTAAATCACGTGTAACGCCGCGACATGCGCAGCAGACACTGCTGCGCGTGCTGCAGTCGTGCACAGTAGAGACTGCCTGCACCACGGCTGATACAGAGCTGGGCGCTCCGAAGGAGCGTCCAGCTGTGTATCAGCCGTGGCTCGGGCAGTCTCTACTGCGTGTGACTGCCCCGCGACCAGGTGGCAGTGGCACTGTGGCCCGTGTAACGGGCTGTTCAACTAGTTTCCATATATTTGACTAAACCTACCGAATATGGCAGTCCAGTTCCGAAATGACAAGCAAGTCCCTTCTGCATGGGAACACTGGCTAACCCTAGATGTACGTTTTGGCCTTGTTGATCCTCGTCAGTGAGGTGCGGCTGGATTCCCCAGGCATTGAAAGAAAGGAATACAGGTCTGGATTACCCTTCACTCCTAGGGTCGCCCCCTTAGAGTATTCAAAATACACATACAAAAACATGAGAGGCTTCTGAGGACAAACAGCTACGGCTACATTTAGGGGGTCTCCCTAAGAGTGAAGGGTAATCCAGACGTGGACCCCTTGCTCTCAGTGCCTAGGGAATCCAACTGCACCTCACTGATGAGGCCTAACAAGGCTGAAACGTACGTCAGAGGTTAGCTGGTGTCCCCATGCAGAGGGGACTTGCCCATCATTTTGGAACTGGACCGCCCTTTTGAGCGAGATTAGTCTAATATGTACATGGAAATTTCTCCTGTGTAATGGCACTAGAGAGCTAAACCGTGATGCTTCTGAGAGGTGACTAGCCGTAGAACAGGCCATTGTGCTGTTTGTTCATCTTCAGAAGCCTCTCACATTTTGTATCTGTATTCAGTCACAACGGCCCTTATTATCTTTTGTTCATAAGGGAACCCTTGGAACATATAAGTGCAGCTAAACAGAATTTTTTAGTAAACCAACAGCAACATTGTTTCAAACGTTTCAATAATTTTAAATGGGTGGTTTAATCCTTTAAGTGCCAGAGAGGCACTTAAATTGCTTCCCCCCAATTAATTTCTACTATAGCGGTAATCATATAAATCCTTTCATAATTCTTATTAAGTCCAGCATTATTTAGAAATCTAAGTTCTTAGGAGACTCACCGGCGGACAACAACGCAGACATCTTGCAGAAGAGGCATCTGTCCGTCCCTGTCTGTACCGTGTGGTACAGTGTAACTCCCCCCTTAGCCTTGACAAAGTCTCGCGTGACGGGACGAAACGCGTTGGCGTATGGAGTATTGGCGTAGGACGACCGGGATGCCTATATTCAGTGTATCGAGCTCATGAATAGTGGCGTATGGTGTTTTAGCGCATGATGACCGGGATGCCAGCATTCAGTGTATTGAGCTTATGAATAGCGACATGGAGAGATGTGACAAGAGAGCGGTGGGGGAGCGAATCTAATGGCAAGATGAATTTAGGATGAGATGGTCTGAAGATTTAGGCGATACAGAGATTTCCAGAAGGTTTGGAGATATTTCATCTGGTGAGAAGTATCGGCCGTTTGAAGATCTGATTTATTTATTGTGACCATTGCCTATACTTTGCTTGCTAACCCCTCTGTGCGTTATTAACATTTCTGCTATCTGCAAACTCTCTTCTGATATTACGCTGGGATGTTCAGAAGGATTTTATAGCTGAACACTATTACATGCGCTTACATGCTGGCTTGTTTTCTCCTGCCTTGCCACACTAACTATCTGGCTTGATTACACCTTTCAACAAGTGCACCTTCAGATTTTTTCTGGTTGTGATATCACTATAGTGTATTATCTTTTTGATACCATGCATGGTTTTTTTCTTATATCTAGATTAGATTAGATCAATACTCTATAGATATGTTGGTGAGGTGTTCTTTTATTTAGAACTATTGTGGGAGAGCTAGGTACATTTGGTAGTTCTTTGTCTGTGTGGATGATGCAGTACCTTTATTTTCTGCCCTTTGTGTCGGGCAGTGGTTCTGTTTCATCCACATAGACATTGACTGGTATATCCCGGTCTTTTCATTGACCTTTAGGCAGGGCCGGTGCAAGGATTTTTGTATACACAGGCGAAGGTGCATTTTGATGCCCCCCCCCCCGACACAATCCACCTGCCCCCCTGACCTTACCACAGTCCCCTGCCCCCGCCCACATATTCACCTCCACAATGCTCCCTTCATCTCCACATTGCCCTTCCATAATGCCCCTTCATCTCCACATTGCTCCTTCCTTTGTGCCCCTTCATCTCCACATTGCCCTTCCATAATGCCCCTTCATCTGCCCCTTCCATAATGCCCCTTCAGCTCCACATTGCTCCTTCCTTTATGCCCCTTCAGCTCCACACTGCCCTTCCATAATGCCCCTTCATCTGCCCCTTCCATAATGCCCCCTCAGCTCCACATTGCTCCTTCCTTTATGCCCCTTCATCTCCACAATGCTCCCTACCTTGAGTCCCTGGTGGTCTAGCTCTAAGAGAGCTCTGTGCCTCCTTCGGCACAGAGCTCAGCCTCCCAGCGCTGTTCTCAGTAATGCAGAGCGCTGGGAGATTATGTCATCTCCCAGCGCTCTGTATTACTATAGAGCCTGGGTCGCTCTGCGTTGTGAGCGTCCCATAGACGCCGCGAGGGAGCGCTTGGTCGTGTAAACGAGCGCTCCCTCGTGGCAGATATAGTTAAAAAAAAAAAAAAAAAATTCTCAGCTTCTCCCTTTCCGGCGCCCCTCCGATGCGGCGCCCTAAGGCAGCTGCCTGTGCTGCCTTAATGGTAGCGCCGGCCCTGCCTTTAGGTTGGGTGGATGGGGGGGGGGGCTATGTGGTTTTTGTGCTGTGCTGCTCTTTTGCTATTCAATAAATATTTTTGATTTTATGATTGGTATATAGACTTTTTGTATTTGTAATAGACATTATATGGTGTGTAATATCTGGGTCCGAGTGCCTTTCTAGAGTCCATCTTTTTCTTTTCTTTTTTTACAGTGTAACTCCCCCCTTAGGTTACCTGCCAATCAGTGAGGAGACAGGGACGGACAGCGCAGACGCACAGATCACTCTTCTGCAAGATGTCTGTGCTGTTGTCTGCCGGTGAGTCTCCTAAGAACTAAGATTTCTAAATAATGCCGGACTTAATAAGTATTATAAAATTATTTATATGCTTACCGCTATAGTAGAAATTATTTGGGGACACATATATATATATTTGATAGTTCTGATTTAATAAAACATTACTAACCCTTTAACAAAAGAGGATCGGAGTATTTTTTTAGCTCACTAACTTTCCCCATATCAGAAAATTGGATTTCTTGTTCAGCGCTGGGCTGATTCTTACACCCCTCTTCCTCCCTCTTGGAGATTTTTGGCTTTGAGTCACCCTGGTAACAGGGCAGTGGTCTAGAGAGGACAGTTGGGTCCATTGAAGTAAGTCAATTCTCATGCACAGTCCTCTGCAAACAGGCTGAACAGCCAATCAGGACAGACGGATCCAGGGCTCTGGCAGAACCCCTGGTACAAGGCAAATATATTGGGATTTAATCCTCAGCAGGAAGATGTTTGTCTGCCAGTATATAAGGTTATTATTTGGTCTGTGTCTGTGAAATTCCACTGCTCATTTTCTCACCGCACTGTTTAAAGGAAAAGTAACACCTCCTGATACTACTGTTAGAACATTCTAATGTCCCCTATGAATTTTGCCCATGTGCTTTTGTGCAAGAGATAACATCTTTAATAAATCCTGAATATCATATTCGTTGAGGCGGACATGACAGTTGCTGGCAGGGCATCAAATTGTACGTATTGTGTATATCCAGCTAGTATCACTGATAACATAGTTATTCTGTGTTACAGCCCTAAAGTCAAACACAAAACTTGCATTTGTAATGTATGGGTGAAGATTCCTACTCACACACCATTTGGTTAATGTTGTTTGGGCTGTTTGTAATGAGAGACAGGTTTACTGAGATTAACACTCTGAGTGCCAGAGTGTTATCAAACACATTGGGGAAAATGCACTAAGGCGTGATAAAGAGATAACGTCTCCAGTTCGTATGCTATTCTATGGAACCTATGCAGCACTAAGATCTCTTCCCCAGAGGAACTGGAGAAGTGATGTCACTGGAGAGGTCCTCTCCACTTCATCTCCTCTTTATCACATCTTAGTGCATCTCCCCTCATTGTGTTGCAATGTGTTGTCTACCTCTCTGACATGCAGAGTTAATACCCACTGATCTTGAATTCAGAAATGTCTGCTACCAAATCTCAGATAATTTACAGACAATAAAGCACTATCACTAATGACTTGTTCATATTTGACGCTGCCCTAGGCCCAGTTAAGTGCATACCCCTCCCCGTACACTTTGCCTCACTATCTCTTTCTGGCCCCTTAAAACAGCTGTACTATTATATATATATATATATAGCTATATTCCTTCTAAGATATATGATTTAATAACTCTTATGATTTTTAATATATATATATATATTTATATATACCAATGAATAAGCAATATACATAAAATCATAAAGCTCACATCATATTATTAGAATTAGCATTTACCATATCCTACCCTACATAAGAAAACCTCTTTTTTTATGAAAACCTGTATGTTAGATATATTTTACTGCTGAGTACAACAAGGGCACTAGCACTGTTGTCAGTTGTTTTATTGAATACTAGTTGAACAGCCCGTTACACGGGCCACAGTGCCACTGCCACCTGGTCGCGGGGCAGTCACGCGCAGCGGAGACTGCCGCGCCGCGGCTGATACAGAGCTGGATGCTCCTTCGGAGCGCCCAGCTCTGTATCAGCCTCGGCGCGGGCAGTCAGTACTGCACATGACTGCAGCACGCGCAGCAGTGTCTACTGCGCATGTCGCGCGTTACACACAATTTAGTGAATTATTATATAGGATTTATAACAGTTCAAATAATCAGGAAGTGAATTTACTGTGTGTTTACTTCCTGATAGTTCTAACTGACAGGAAGTGAATTTACTGTGTTTACGTCCTGATAGTTCTAACTGACAGGAAGTGAATTTACTGTGTTTACTTCCTGATAGTTCTAACTGACAGGAAGTGACTCAGTAGTTTCTATCACATTCTATGGAGAACTGTATGTCACTGACTTTCCTCTCCATTAGAATGTTTAACCCTGTGAATGCCAGAGTGGAAAGGAATGCACTGCAAAGCGATTCATTCCGTACCACTCTGGCACTCAAAACGTTAAGAGTAACTAATAGAAAATTGATCACTAGAGGGCACAGCTAATGTCAAAAAAACATGGGTTTAAATTGTAATAAATCTGGAAACACGCGTCTCTCGGCAGCGGAAGTACTCTTATTTTACTCAACAGGAAAAGCACTACCATATATATATAATTTTTCATTAAAAAAAGTTTACTGTTCCTTTAAAGAAGACAGTCGCTTCTATCTGCGGCTTGTTTTGTGTTACAGCATCCCAAAAACAAAATAGTAAATAAAAAGTAGTATATTAAATGAAGGGAACAGACCTGCCCAAAGTAACAAAGCCCCCCAGCTGGTCGCTCCTACCAGTCTGCCGCCAAGGCCGAGGCCTCCCTGGCTTCTAAGACACAGTGAGGCTAATGGGCTTTATCCTCTAAGTCCAATGGCTGAAAGGGTTAAGCACAAAATGAATGAATTGTTTGGACACAGCCTGCCTGGGATTAGTCAATTCTATTTCTATGGCTTTAACCAGTGAAGCCAGCCAGTTTGTATTGATCGGTTCTTGTTTAAGCATTGATTTGCCCTATCATAGCTTCCAGAGGTCACCACGGTCCCATTTACAATAGAAAAGCCAAATCACTGAGCAGTCTGCCGCAAGCCATGAATGGGGGTGGGTGAGAGAGAGCTGGCTCCATAAGCCTATGGAAGGCATGAGAAGTGCCAGGGAACGTCTGGCAACGTGACCACAACTACTGCATAAAGGGCTACAGAAGTAATACACTACGTTTTATAATATTATATATAAATATATGGTTCTGAATGTATTATTATTATTATACCGTTGTCTGAACTAATATTTACATTGTTCTACAGATATTACGTAGAAGTCTACCCTCGCCTAACTTTAACATATTGATCTATATTTCATTTTTATATATCATTTTCCTCTAAACTATTATTAACGTAGGTATTGTATGTACTACGCATATTATTAACCCTTTGAGTGCCAGAGGGGTAAGCAACGCATTGCACATTAACATTTGGGTTGGAATGAACACACTGTAGAAAAAGCAAGATGACCTGGGGTGCACATCAAAATAAGAAATTGATACATACAGTTCATGGAGAGACGGCACTCACAGGGTCTTTTGTGAAAGTTCAAATGAATTTACATTTTATTGAAATCGACGTTTCTTAAGAAAGAATGCAGTGGGAGCCGAAAAGTTGATTTCAATAAAATGTAACTTCATTTGAACTTTCACAAAAGACCCTCTGAGTGACGTCTCTCTCCATGAACTGTATATATATATCATACATATATATATATATATATATATATATATATATATATATATATACACACACACACACACACACAGAAACGCACACATACACACACACTTTCCAGTGCAATAATCACATTCATAGGTACTTCAACACTCAGATGAGTACAGCTTTATTAAAGGGGCTATTCTGCAAGTGCATAATATACAAATTCAAATTCCCTATTCATTTTTTAAAGGGATAGTAATACTTAATTTTCATAAAGTTTTGTTCATATTAAAAATTAAAGAGCTAGTCAGAGATGCTCAACTAGGAACGAGCCTACCCTCGAATTGATGAGGGTCTATAGGTTAAGTAACCTACCCAGGGTGCAGTCTCTTTTAGCTCACTAGTGCCTTTCACACAGAGGAAATATCCTGAAACACATCATACTGATCATACCAAAAGGAAGTCCAGCCGCGAAGTGCCAGGTAATTCCTCTCTGAACAAGAGAAGCAGCCAACCCCAGACGTACGTTTCGGCCTTGTTGGGCCTCGTCAGTGAGGTGCAGCTGATCTCTCTAGGCACTGTGAGCAAGGGGTCCACATCTGGATTACCCTGTTACCCTTAGGGTGACTAGTCCCAAGGGTAATTTGCATATGCAAAGAGCTAGTCAGAGATGCTCAACTAGGAACGAGCCTGCCCTCGAATTGATGAGGCTCTATAGGATAAGTATCCTACCCAGGGTGCAATCTCTTTTAGCTCACTAGTGCCTTTCACAGAGAGGAAATATCCTAAAGCCCATCATACTGATCCTACCAGTTGAGCCACGAAGTGCCAAGTGAGCTGAAAGAGATTGCACCCCGGGAAGGATACTTATCCTATACACTTAAAGGGATAGTAATACTTGAAAATAAGTTGATTTTATTTTGTAGCCCTTAAAAAAACATGAAAAATGATATAAGTCTTATCTCCCAAACCTTTATGGTTTTGGAGATATTCACATGTATAATAAAGAAAAGTTCTCTTTTCCTGGCTGTTTCAGCCAAGTCTGCCATCTAGTGGACAGATTTGGAATTCAGTCCACAGAGCAACAGGCAGCTCTTTAGCAGTGCCGAGATCACGATCTTTGAAAAGAACTTCTTCATTGGAACGGTCTACAAAGTGTGCCTGGCTTGAAAGCACACTTTGTAGACAATTCCAATTAAGAAATTCTTTTTAAAGATCATGATCTCAGCACTTCTGGAGAGGCACAACCGGTCAAGTGACCGGATTCCAAATCTGAGGGGTGGAGTAACTTTACTTTTGAATATCTCCCAAACCATAAAGGTTTGGGAGATAAGACTTATATCATTTTTCATGTTTTTTTAAGGGCTACAAAATAAAATCAACTTATTTTCAAGTATTACTATCCCTTTAATCACAAAGACTACTGCACACACTCGCCATAAACTTGAGGTGCTCCGAATCAATGCGTTCACATACAGTCCTCCAAATATGATCGGTCACACTCACTTGTTAAAACTTAACTTTTATTCTTGTCAAAAAGACATAATATCCAACGTTTCAGTCAGCAATTTAGACTTTCATCAGGGTTACTACAAAAGTACCTGGCTCAACAAAATGCCTTTTTAAATCTACCAGTTCACACCTGATTCAGATCAGAACTACACCTGGTCTCCATAGTGACCTGCAGTGACCTCCCGCCCCTTTTACCTAGTGTAAGCCATCTCTTCTCAGATGTGGAATCCAGTCCATAGACCAGACAGATAACAGAAGGGGGACAATCTTCTTCCTATGAGAACAATGAAAGCCCTGCCCCCCTTGACAAGTTTTTCAGGTTTTTCCCTTATCTTAATTGAAGATTGTCCCTCTCTGCAGTCTACCTGGGCACCTCCCTTCTGATCTGGCTGAGCAGTGTTACATCAGTAAAAGGGGCGGGAGGGGGATACTTTGTCATTGACTACAACTCTGACAGAATTGAAATAACACTCTCCAAAGTCCAAATACTATGATGATTAATTAGAGCTGCTTTTATTATGAAATATTACTATCCCTTTAAATCAAAGTTTGAGCCTCTGCTCAGCGCTTTTCTGGGGAAAGAACGGGAAGGAAGTACAAATACAATTCTGCACTAAACAAGGGGCTGAAATTACTTTCTTGTCCTACGCCGCTCTAATGACAATTTACTAAGCTTTGGGTCTCTAGCGCCATAGCAGAGGGGCTTTGGGTGTTTTGGACATGTTCCTTTCCTCTGTGTCTTGTACGTGATGTAACTAAGCATACAATGAGGCAGGAATACAGGGCTTGGTGGCACTGGAGTCTTACTGATGGCGGAGACTCTGTGCCAGTATGCAGTAAAGTGATCATACACTCTAGTGAATACAGGTAACACCAGTGGAAATGCGCTCTGCTGGACTCATACACTACACCCAGAGGAAGACAGGAGGCTCTCACACAAAATGATCCAAGTACAGCGTGCGAGTCAGTGGGCACTATGTTTGAAATGTCATCACAATGATAAAGATACCGGATCGTGAGTTGGAGGTAAAAGAAGGGCGGTATTTCCAGAGGTAAATCCGTCACCTTTGAAAATTGGTCCTAAGAAATTAACCCGTTGAGTGCCAGAGGGGTACAGCAATGCGTTGCGTACCCCTCTGGCACTCAAAGGGTTAAAAATGGCGGTAAGAATGAGCCTGATCAATACTGCCCAAAGCAATGCCTTGCGTACCCCTCTGGCACTCAAAGGGTCAAGTCATGGAAACCAGCGGTAACGTCAGGTCTGATTTATAAATGATTAAGGCCATTTTTATAAACATGGCGCGATTCTTCTGATGTTAATGCCTGGTATGCCTAAGAACAGATAATACCTGGCGTTAAGATTGTGGGGAAAATTCTGTTGCAAAATTGTGGCAGACAGTGACAATTATTAATAGATTCACGGCACCACTCTTTAAAAAATTATACAATGCTAGCGTGATTCATTTTATAACTATCGGAGAAAGTGTTACAGCCATTCTGACAATTCTTTTCGCTTAAAACAGAACTTTCATGTCTATCTACGCGACGATATATAGATTGGTCATGTCCAAGTAATTCCAATTGCTGTAATAAAATACATAATGCTGCCCATTTTCCTTATTCAACATACCTTATTAAAGGGATAGTAATACTTCGTTTTATCTTTATTTTATTCTGGAGGCATTAAAAAACATGAAGAATGATATAAGTCTTATCTCTCAAACCTTTATGCTTTAAGAGATATTCACAAGCAAAGTTTCCCCTCCCGCCCCTTTTACCTAGTGCAAGCCATCTCTTCTCAGATGTGGAATCCAGTCCATAGACCATACAGATAACAGAAGGGGACAATCTTCTTCCTATGAGAACAATGAAAGCCCTGTCCCCCTTGACAAGTTTTTCAGGTTTTTCCCTTATCTTAATTGAAGATTGTCCCTCTCTGCAGTCTACCTGGGCACCTCCGTTCTGATCTGGCTGAGCAGTGTTACATCAGTAAAAGGGGCGGGAGGGGGATACTTTGTCATTGAATTACTCTTGTACTACAACTCTGATAGACTTGAAATAACACTCTCCAAAGTCCAAATACTATGAAGATTAATTAGAGCTGCTTTTATTATGAAACATTACTATCCCTTTAAGTCTGTAATTTCAAGTAGTAGAGGGCTGCCATCTGCTAATGTCCAGCGTGAGAGGCAGCTCTCTTTCTGTGATTGGCTGTCAATCATCTGATCTTGGGCTAGATTCTATTACAGGTAATAATTTTATCTCCAGTTTTCTCTACAGACTTCAATAGGAAACTGTTTGATAAAACGAGTGTTAACATTTAGCACCTGCAATAGAATCTAGCCCCTTGTGTCTGGCCGTGCGCTCCACACAATGTGAGCACCAGGTATGGAAATTAGTGGGGCGGACTTGGGGGAGTCACTCCAACGCTGAGGAGGGATTGTACACTGCTCTGAGCGGCAGAAGACGTCTCAGCCAAACTTAAAGACTGAGTATCTTCTATTTTACAAAATTTTGAAGGAAAAAAAAAATATTATGGCACACCTCTAAACACTACTAATGCATTGAGATTGAGACTATAGAATGTCAAATGTCCCCTTTAACTCCAGTTTTATAAATCTCCATTTATCACAGTTTAGCACATCAACCCCCTTGAGTCTGAAGCAAACCAAGTACACCACAGGGATCAACAAAACAATCCCAAAATTCCCACTGAATTGAATAGGTCTACTGGGGAAAGGTGACAGTGCTTTGTGGTATGTGAAGACCAACCACACAGGAGCACTGTTAGAGAAAGAGGAGATTATGTGGTCTAGCAGTGCTATGGGTCGTTCTGTGATAGGGTAGTGGATAGTATAGTGGTCTGTGGTGAGGGTAAAGCGGTAGTAAAGGAACAGAAATGTCCTACAGGCAGATTGTACAGCGGGGATGACTAAGAACAATTAAATGTCAGGCAGGGACCTCCTCTCCTAACATACACACCCCTAGTGTTCCCTTATGATAATAGTCTGTATAAACATTTAACTCCCGCACTTATATCCCTTCTATATTAAATGTAAACTGTGTAAACTGCTAAGTACACTTGTTGGCGCTATATAAATAAAAATATACATACATACAATCCTCTGTTTACCCTATTATGGCCCAAAAATCCTAATGGCCTTCTCAATTGTCTTACTCAATGGATCAGCAGATAACATTTAGTCCTGGAGGTCGTGTCCCTGAAAGCGGACAGGACAGTTGCTAGTAAGACGGTAGGAATGCCAGCTCTGCTCACTGCAGATGGACAGCTTAACCCTTTAAAGATCAGACTGTTGCATAACGCATAACTTTACAATGCTTTGCGTACCACTCTGGCACTTAAAGTGTTAAGAAGGCCCATGCACTCTGCCATTTCAGTTTGGGGGAAAAAAACCCGCCAGCAAGTGTGTTATATATAAATAGCACCCTTGTTGATTACTAATATATACATATATATAAAATCTAAGTGAATCTGATCCACTGTCAGGAGGCGTGGTTGGAAAATATTGATTGGTTGAGGAGGAGGCAGAGGCAACCAATCATCTCTGCCACCCTGTTTAAAAAAAGCAAAAAAAAAAAATTACCCACCGGTTGAGGAGGTGGTTCAACCAACAGATTACAGACAAACAGTCAGAACCCCTCCTGATGCCCCCCAGCTATTGATCTCCCAGCCGATTCAACTGCGAGCTCACTAGAGGCGATGCATGGGAGAAAAAGAGGCTCTCTCTCATTGAAGTGAAAGGGTTCCCCAATACCACACACTCCCACCCAGGAGTTCGGTTGGGAGGGAATCAGGAGGGACCTCTTGCTCGCCTGTGTCTCCTCTATAGATCTCCCAGCTGAATCGGCTGAGAGAGATCGGTAGATGGGGGGCATCAGGAGGGGTCCTGATGCCCCACCACAAGGTCTGACGTTTTAATACAAATTAATCCTTTCAGTGTCATAGAGGTATCCAACACATTGAAATGCCGTGTGCTGGATACTTCTCCGGCACTAAAAGGGTTAAAAAAAAAAAACATAAGGTTTACCGCATGGGCAAAGCCGTGCCACACACCTGCTAACATATATACGGTATTTTGTCATTTATTTTTAAAGAGAAGAGGATGGTGAACAGTGAAGTATTAGACACACATGCGCAAAGTAAAAATGGAATAATGCCGTGATTCTGGTGCAAACCGTAAAGACCATGGGGAATACACAAACATTTCTATTGATTTAAATTTAACCCCCTGAATGCCACAGAGAGTCTCACAGTAGAAGCAAATATAGTTCCCCTCGTCCTGAGCAGTGAAACTCCTAGAGGCTGCTGTATTAAGCAGATCTGGGCCTAACGTAATGTATCACAGGAGACAAGGAATAAATCTCCAAATTCCTAATTCTTAAAAGGAGCAGTACATTTTTTTTAGGAAAAAATATATATTGTAGGGTTTTTCCTATTGAGTAAGATAAGGGTACTCCCACTACCGAGAGATTTATATTTCCAGAGTTATTACAGTTTAAACCCATATTTTTTTACATTAGCAGTGCCCTCTAGTGGTCAAATTCTAATTAGATTTCCTGTTAGATTCTAATAGAAAGGAAAGTCAGAAAAGTCAGAGACATACAGTTCTCCATAGAATGTGATAGAAACTGCTGAGTCACTTCCTGTCAGTTAGAACTATCAGGAAGTAAACACAGTAAATTCACTTCCTGTCAGAACTATCAGGAAGTAATCACAGTAAATTCACTTCCTGTCAGTTAGACCTATCAGGAAGTAAACACAGTAAATTTCCTTCCTATTTAAACTGCTATTAATTTTGAATAAAACATCTGACAACAGTGGGCGTGACCTTGCATACCTCCCAACATTTCAAATTGCTAAAGAGGGACACTTATGGTTTAGGGGGTGTTTCTGGGGGTGTGGCTGGTGTGCGGGGCGTTGCAGAGAATTTTTAGGCTATTTTGTGACCTATTGACACCTCCTTTTGTAACCTAGTAAGTGACTTAAAACAAGGCCAAAGTATTTTATTTACACAGACTAATGTTTAAACACATATACTGATGTTTAAACAAACATTGCTGTGAAGCAATGTGATACTTATATATATATATATATATATATATATATATACACATCACACAGTCTGATCTCCTAAAAAGAGGGACATCAGGGTGGGAAAGAATGACAGAGGGATGTGGGTCTAAAAGAGGGACTGTCCCTCCTAAAGAGGGACACTTGGAAGGTATGACCTTGTTTTATTCAGTAGGAAATGCTCTATAAAATATGTGTTTTCATAAAAAAAACTTTACTGCTCCTTTAAATGTGGCTTTTAACCTCTTGATTGCTTTTGATCTGAAGATTTTTCAAATTTTGCTTGGCATTTTACCTATTTGAACATTGTGGTTGTTACTATCTACACGTCTTTACATTCAAGTTTGAGCCACTAACATTGTTCTTCCTATAGGTTTACTTACAACATCATTCTCTGTCTCCTCCATTTACAAGAGATCTGGAAGAAGCAATTAAGTCTGCCCAATTAATATCAGGGCCCATATGTTCCCATAGTCAGCAGAGTAACCATGCACAGCTGGTCAAACACATTCCCACATCCTAACAGCGCCAATAATCATTTATTTATTAACGGCTCATTCACGATTGATGAGTTAAAAAGCTTCCTACTGCCTGCGAGTAACAGGCTCCTTACACCATCCGACAGATGGGCCTTTATTAAAAGACATACTTAGAACAAGCCTTGCACAAGCAACAGTCCTCTCATGTCCCACCCCACAAAAAGTAAATTATATTGGAAAAATCAATTACAAGAGTAGAAAACCTTTATCATGAGAAAAATCATACTTTGTGCAGCTTCCCTTACTGAGCAAAACAAGGGTACCCTTACGAGATGCTTTGTTCTAAAGTTATTGCAGTTCACATATGCAGTGCTGTGCATTGGTACTGGCTGCATGTGAAAGCAAATTAGGAAGTGTTGGTGATCCAGGTGAATTGGGATGTGCAGATAGGCTGTTGGCCACGTCCAAACTGCGCCACATGAGGGATTTTTTATCTGTACAGATTTATTTCTTTTTACATAACTGGTAATAAAGTTTGTTGCCCTTAAGGGATAGTAATATTTCGTTTTATCTTTATTTTATTTTTTAGGCATTAAAAAAACATGAAGAACGATATAAGTCTTATCTCTCAAACCTTTATGGTTTAAGAGATATTCACAAGCAAAGTTCCCCTCCCGCCCCTTTTACCTAGTGTAAGCCATCTCTTCTCAGATGTGGAATCCAGTCCATAGACCAGACAGATAACAGAAGGGGACAATCTTCTTCCTATGAGAACAATGAAGGTTTTTTCCTTATTTTAATTGAAGATTGTTCCTCTCTGCAGTCTACCTGGGCACCTCCATTCTGATCTGGCTGAACAGTGTTACATCAGTAAAAGGTGCTAGAGGGGGATACTTTGTCATTCAATTACTCTTGTACTACAACTCTGACAGTATTGAAATAACACTCTCCAAAGTCCAAATACTATGATGATTAATTAGAGCTGCTTTTATTATGAAACATTACTATCCCTTTAAGTGGTAAAGACATTATACTCCTGTTATACAGCACTGAACACATTTTTTTATTTGGGGATTGGGGTGACTTGTGGGTGAGGAATAATATACAGTAGTATCACATCAAGATAACCCCATGGCTATGTTTTTCTTCACAATTTTGATTACATAATTTAAAACCTGTGGTGCGTTATTGTACAATTTTGGGCATTACATATTTGGCACATTGTTGAAAAGATAAAACAGCCAACATTCCAACTTGAAGCTTGTAGCAACCGTGTATTGTTTGAGACATTAAAGATCATGACTAGGTCGGCACCCACCGTTCTTTTTGTGAACCATGAAAAGGTTGCAATGAAAAAAACCTGAAAAGACTGGTAGCAGAACTTGCTTGTCTAGTAGAGAGGAGAAGGCATCTGTAAAGAGATGTTTTCATTCTGAGTCCTGCAGAAACTTTGACCAAAAAAAAATGATACGGAGGAAGGGACTTGAAATCTTTTTGGTACCCTTCCAGTATACCAGCCACAAAACCCAATGATCCATTACAGAAGATGCCCAGACGACCCCCCTACAGGCAATAATGGACCAGGATCTGCGAGTCATGCAGATGTTGGCTTGTCAGACATTTCTGTGCTGCCAAGTCTGTCTGAGCTTTCTGGCGTGGCGCACTTGGGAGACCTGAGGGATTTGTGCCCTCTGCTCCTTGAATTGGCAGGGGGAAGAAAATCTGTGCCTGTATATTAAGTTCCCTGTGCTATATAACAGTACCTGTATATTAGTTCCCTGTGCTATATAACTGTGTCTGTATATTAGTTCCCTGTGATATATAACAGTACCTGTATATTAGTTCCCTGTGCTATATAACTGTGTCTGTATATTAGTTCCCTGTGCTATATAACAGTACCTGTATATTAGTTCCCTGTGCTATATAACTGTGTCTGTATATTAGTTCCCTGTGCTATATAACTGTGCTGTATATTAGTTCCCTGTGCTATATAACTGTACCTGTATATTAGTTCCCTGTGCTATATAACTGTGTCTGTATATTAGTTCCCTGTGCTATATAACTGTGTCTGTATATTAGTTCCCTGTGCTATATAACTGTCTGTATATTAGTTCCCTGTGCTATATAACTGTGTCTGTATATTAGTTCCCTGTGCTATATAACTGTGTCTGTATATCAGTTCCCTGTGCTATATAACTGTGTCTGTATATTAGTTCCCTGTGCTATATAACTGTGTCTGTATATTAGTTCCCTGTGATATATAACTGTGTCTGTATATTAGTTCCCTGTGATATATAACTGTGTCTGTATATTAGTTCCCTGTGATATATAACTGTACCTGTATATTAGTTCCCTGTGCTCTATAACTGTACCTGTATATTAGTTCCCTGTGCTATATAACTGTGTCTGTATATTAGTTCCCTGTGATATATAACTGTGTCTGTATATTAGTTCCCTGTGCTATATAACTGTGTCTGTATATTAGTTCCCTGTGCTATATAACTGTCTGTATATTAGTTCCCTGTGCTATATAACTGTGTCTGTATATTAGTTCCCTGTGCTATATAACAGTACCTGTATATTAGTTCCCTGTGCTATATAACTGTGCTGTATATTAGTTCCCTGTGCTATATAACTGTCTGTATATTAGTTCCCTGTGCTATATAACTGTGTCTGTATATTAGTTCCCTGTGCTATATAACTGTGTCTGTATATTAGATCCCTGTGATATATAACTGTCTGTATATTAAGTTCCCTGTGCTATATAACTGTGTCTGTATATTAGTTCCCTGTGCTATATAACAGTACCTGTATATTAGTTCCCTGTGCTATATAACAGTACATGTATATTAGTTCCCTGTGCTATATAACTGTGTCTGTATATTATGTTCCCTGTGCTATATAACTGTGTCTGTATATTAGTTCCCTGTGCTATATAACTGTCTGTATATTAGTTCCCTGTGCTATATAACTGTGTCTGTATATTAAGTTCCCTGTGCTATATAACTGTACCTGTATATTAGTTCCCTGTGCTATATAACTGTGTCTGTATATTAGTTCCCTGTGCTATATAACTGTGTCTGTATATTAGTTCCCTGTGCTATATAACTGTGCCTGTATATTAGTTCCCTGTACTATATAACTGTGTCTGTATATTAGTTCCCTGTGCTATATAACTGTGTCTGTATATTAGTTCCCTGTGCTATATAACTGTGTCTGTATATTAGTTCCCTGTGCTATATAACTGTGCTGTATATTAGTTCCCTGTACTATATAACTGTACCTGTATATTAGTTCCCTGTGCTATATAACTGTGTCTGTATATTAGTTCCGTGCTATATAACTGTGTCTGTATATTAGTTCCCTGTGCTATATAACTGTGTCTGTATATTAGTTCCCTGTGCTATATAACTGTGCCTGTATATTAGTTCACTGTACTATATAACTGTGTCTGTATATTAGTTCCCTGTGCTATATAACTGTGTCTGTATATTAGTTCCCTGTGCTATATAACAGTACCTGTACATTAGTTCCCTGTGCTATATAACTGTACCTGTATATTAGTTCCCTGTGCTATATAACTGTGTCTGTATATTAGTTCCCTGTGCTATATAACTGTGTCTATATATTAGTTCCCTGTGCTATATAACTGTGTCTGTATATTAGTTCCCTGTGCTATATAACTGTACCTGTATATTAGTTCCCTGTGCTATATAACTGTGTCTGTATATTAGTTCCCTGTGCTATATAACTGTGCTGTATATTAGTTCCCTGTGCTATATAACTGTGTCTGTATATTAGTTCCCTGTGCTATATAACTGTGCCTGTATATTAGTTCACTGTACTATATAACTGTGTCTGTATATTAGTTCCCTGTGCTATATAACTGTGTCTGTATATTAGTTCCCTGTGCTATATAACAGTACCTGTATATTAGTTCCCTGTGCTATATAACTGTACCTGTATATTAGTTCCCTGTGCTATATAACTGTGTCTGTATATTAGTTCACTGTACTATATAACTGTGTCTGTATATTAAGTTCCCTGTGCTATATAACTGTGTCTGTATATTAGTTCCCTGTGCTATATAACTGTGTCTGTATATTAGTTCCCTGTGCTATATAACTGTGCCTGTATATTAGTTCACTGTACTATATAACTGTGTCTGTATATTAGTTCCCTGTGCTATATAACTGTGTCTGTATATTAGTTCCCTGTGCTATATAACTGTGCTGTATATTAGTTCCCTGTGCTATATAACTGTGTCTGTATATTAGTTCCCTGTGTTATATAACAGTACCTGTATATTAGTTCCCTGTGCTATATAACTGTGCTGTATATTAGTTCCCTGTGCTATATAACTGTACCTGTATATTAGTTCCCTGTGCTATATAACTGTGTCTGTATATAAGTTCCCTGTGCTATATAACGGTGCCTGTATATTAGTTCCCTGTGCTATATAACTGTGTCTGTATATAAGTTCCCTGTGCTATATAACTGTGTCTGTATATTAAGTTCCCTGTGCTATATAACTGTGTCTGTATATTAAGTTCCCTGTGCTATATAACTGTGTCTGTATATTAAGTTCCCTGTGCTATATAACTGTGCTGTATATTAGTTCCCTGTGCTATATAACTGTACCTGTATATTAGTTCCCTGTGCTATATAACTGTGTCTGTATATTAGTTCCCTGTGCTATATAACTGTGTCTGTATATTAGTTCCCTGTGTTATATAACAGTACCTGTATATTAGTTCCCTGTGCTATATAACTGTGCTGTATATTAGTTCCCTGTGCTATATAACTGTACCTGTATATTAGTTCCCTGTGCTATATAACTGTGTCTGTATATAAGTTCCCTGTGCTATATAACGGTGCCTGTATATTAGTTCCCTGTGCTATATAACTGTGTCTGTATATAAGTTCCCTGTGCTATATAACTGTGTCTGTATATTAAGTTCCCTGTGCTATATAACTGTGTCTGTATATTAAGTTCCCTGTGCTATATAACTGTGTCTGTATATTAAGTTCCCTGTGCTATATAACTGTGCTGTATATTAGTTCCCTGTGCTATATAACTGTACCTGTATATTAGTTCCCTGTGCTATATAACTGTGTCTGTATATTAGTTCCCTGTGCTATATAACTGTGCCTGTATATTAGTTCCCTGTGCTATATAACTGTGTCTGTATATTAGTTCCCTGTGCTATATAACTGTGTCTGTATATTAGTTCCCTGTGCTATATAACTGTGTCTGTATATTAAGTTCCCTGTGCTATATAACTGTGTCTGTATATTAAGTTCCCTGTGCTATATAACTGTGCTGTATATTAGTTCCCTGTGCTATATAACTGTACCTGTATATTAGTTCCCTGTGCTATATAACTGTACCTGTATATTAGTTCCCTGTGCTATATAACTGTGCTGTATATTAGTTCCTTGTGCTATATAGCTGTGTCTGTATATTAGTTCCCTGTGCTATATAACTGTACCTGTATATTAGTTCCCTGTGCTATATAACTGTACCTGTGTATTAGTTCCCTGTGCTATATAACTGTGCTGTATATTAGATCCCTGTGCTATATAACTGTGTCTGTATATTAGTTCCCTGTGCTATATAACTGTACCTGTATATTAAGTTCCCTGTACATTAGCCTCTATCTACAGACTCAGGAACAACCCCCTCCCGTTGTTCCCCTACCTGCTCCTACTCTTAGCCAGCCCTGTCCCTGTGGGACCGCTGTGTAATAATCCAGGCTATCGTTTGTCATTCTTCCTTCCGGAGTAAATATTGGATTTTACTGAGCTCACATCCTCTCTAAAACACTCAGCACATTCACTTTGCCTCCCGGAACACGAGGACTCCTCCAGCCTGCGCCCCACAGTCCGGCCGCGGCGCTGCTGACTGCACACTCAGGGACATTGGATCTAAAGGAGCGGGTGGGAGGACAGGCTGGGGGAAGAGTGCCAGTAATTGGCGCTGCACTGCTCTCAGACCTATA
Organism: Rhinophrynus dorsalis; assembly: GCA_037306005.1. Classification (NCBI taxonomy): domain Eukaryota; kingdom Metazoa; phylum Chordata; class Amphibia; order Anura; family Rhinophrynidae; genus Rhinophrynus; species Rhinophrynus dorsalis. The sequence goes on from CM074720.1 coordinate 554,406,576, forward strand.
TAACATCTAGAGAGAAACATCTGGGAACTCTCCCGAGAAACAGGACTCACACCCAAATCTAAGGGGGAAAACTGTGATTTCACTAAGCTTTATCAGGTTAACCCTTTCAAGCCAGGGGGTATACAAAGCATTTGCAGAGCAATGAATTACACTCCTTCTGGCACTCAAGGGGTTAACTGTCCTTTAAGAATAAATAAAGACAAATCTCCTAGAATCAGTATTCAGGGGGACTTTACAGTCTGTATTTCATATCTCTTAGGGTCAGATCACACTGACAGATCCATGTTATAATGATAGATAGTCAGATAAACTGTACGTGACAGGTACAAGATAATTGATAATGATAGGTAGATAGACAGACAGACAGATAGATAGACAGACAGATACATAGATATGAGATAGATAGATAGATAGATAGATAGATAGATAGATAGATAGATGATATATAGATAGATATGAGATAGATAGATAGATAGATAGATAGATAGATAGATAGATAGATAGATAGATAGATATGAGATAGACACAGATAGATAGATAGATAGATAGATAGATAGATAGATAGATAGATAGATAGATAGATAGACAGACAGACAGACAGACAGATAGATAGATAGATAGATAGATAGATAGATAGATAGATATGAGATAGACACAGATAGATAGATAGATAGATAGATAGATAGATAGATAGATAGACAGACAGACAGACAGACAGACAGATAGATAGATAGATAGATAGATAGATAGATATGAGATAGATAGATAGATAGATAGATAGATAGATAGATAGATATGAGATAGATAGATAGATAGATAGATAGATAGATAGATAGATAGATAGATAGATATAGATATGCAAAAGATAGATAGATAGATAGATAGATAGATATGAGATAGACACAGATATATAGATAGATAGATAGATAGATAGATAGATAGATAGATAGATAGATAGATAGATAGATATGAGACAGACACAGATAGATGATAGATAGATAGATAGATAGATAGATAGATAGATAGATAGATAGATAGATAGATAGATAGATATGAGATAGATAGATAGATAGATAGATATGAGATATATAGATATTAGATAGATAGATAGATAGATAGATAGATAGATAGATAGATAGATAGATAGATATCCAGTACAAAATTAAAAATTATTTCTGGAGAAACAATCAACATATAATTGATTCATAGAGGCCATTAGAATTCTCTGCTGTAAGGTTAGAGGGAGGCTATTATTAGGATGTGTTAGGTTTGCTTTTAAAGCAAAACACATAACCTGCGTAACTCTTTTGGTGCCAAAGGGGACAACAACACCTTGTTCTCCAATTTCCAGCACTTGTAGAGTTAAACACCCTTCATAATTCTTTCCTCTTAGTCGGAGTATCTCTAAGACCTTGATAAAACATGGAGACATCAAGACTAAGGATTCCTAAGGTCTGATGATTCAATATTAATCAAAACTAGGCTCCTAAGGATATACTCACTACGTCTCCCCAACTCCGCAGAGTATAGAACCAATCAATTAGATTTTCTTATCGTAACTCACATGACTGCTGGATTTCATGTAGTGCTCGCACAGTGCCCAGCGAGCAAGATATACTGCTGCTTCGCCGCGGTTATACCTAGCACAAAAACTGATATAATTAACCCCCCGAAAGCCATTGAGTTGTTCACTGCAATGCTATGTGTTGCGTACCTCTCTGGTACACTAGAGATTGAAGAAAAATGAATACCAAAAAATGAAATGGGCCTTATTATTTTAACCCTTTTAGTGCCTGAGTGGTATCCAGTGCATTGCTTTTCACTGCGTTGAATACTCCTCTGGCACTCACATGGTTAAATAGCATGTAGTATCAGTTAGCATCTGTAAAAAGTAGTTAGAATAAATAGATAGATAGATAGATAGATAGATAGATAGATAGATCAATAGCAATGACTTCCTGTGTTATCCCTATATTACCTCCCCACTCACTGACACTACTCAGCAGTGCATTACCCACCTCCGCTACCACTGACTTCCTGTTTTATCCCTACATTACCTCCCCCACTTACTAACACTGCTCAGCAATGCATTACCCACCTCCCCTAGTACTGACTTCCTGTTTTATCCCTACATTACCTCCTCCACTCACTGACACTGCTCAGCAATGCATTACCACCTCCTCTAGTACTGACTACCTGTTTTATCCCTACATTACCTCCCCCACTTACTAACACTGCTCAGCAATGCATTACCCACCTCCCCTAGCACTGACATCCTGCCTTATCCTTACATTACCCCCCCACACACTGACACTGCTCAGTAATGCATTACCCACCTCTCCTAGCACTGACTTCCTGTCTTATCCCTACATTACCTCCCCACTCACTGACACTGCTCAGCAATGCATTACCCACCTCCCCTAGTACTGACTTCCTGTCTTATCCCTACATTACCTCCCCACTCACTGACACTGCTCAGCAATGCATTACCCACCTCCCCTAGCACTGACTTCCTGTCTTATCCCTACATTACCTCCCCACTCACTGACACTGCTCAGTAATGCATTACCCACCTCCCCTAGCACTGACTTCCTGTCTTACCCCTACATTACCTCCCTCCCTCACTGACACTGCTCAGAAATGTATTACCCACCTCCCCTAGCACTGACTTCCTTTCTTATCCCTACATTACCTCCCCACTCACTGACACTGCTCAGCAATGCATTACTACCCTCCCCTAGCACTGACTTCCTGTCTTATCCTTACATTACCTCCCCACTCACTGACACTGCTCAGTAATGCATTACCCACCTCCCCTAGCACTGACTTCCTGTCTTATCCATACATTACCTCCCCCACTCACTGACACTGCTCAACAATACATTACCTACCTCCCCTAGTACTGACTTCCTGTCTTATCCCTACATTACCTCCCCACTCACTGACACTGCTCAGCAATGCATTACCTACCTCCCCTAGCACTGACTTCCTGTCTTATCCCTACATTACCTCCCCACTCACTGAAACTGCTCAGCAATTTATTACCCACCTCCCCTAACAGACTTCCTGTCTTATCCCTACAGTACCTCCCTCACTCACTGACACTGCTCAGCAATGCATTACCCCCCCAGCACTGACTTCCTGTCTTATCCCTACATTACGTCCCCACTCACTAACACTTTTCAGCAATGCATTACCCACCTCCCCTAGCACTGACTTCCTGTCTTATCCCTACATTATCTTCCCCACTCACTAACACTGATCAGCAATGCACTGCCCACATCCCCTAGTACTGACGTCCTGTCTTATCCCTACATTACCTCCCCCACTCATTAACACTGATCAGCAATGCACTGCCCACATCCCATAACACTGACTTCCTGTCTTATCACTACATTACCTTCCCACTCACTGACACTGCTCAGCAATGTATTACCCACCTCCCCTAACTCTGACTTCCTGTCTTATCCCTACATTACCTCCCTCACTCACTGACACTGCTCAGCAATGCATTACCCACCTCCTCTAGCACTGACTTCCTGTCTTATCCCTACATTACCTCCTTCACTCACTGATACTGCTCGACAGTGCATTGCCCATCTCCCCTAGTACTGACTTCCTGTCTCATCCCTACATTACCTCCCCACTCACTGACACTGCTCAGCAATGCATTACCCACCTCCCCTAGCACTGACTTCCTGTCTTATCCCTACATTACCTCCCCACTCACTGACACTGCTCAGCAATGCATTGCTCACCTCCCCCAGCACTGACTTCCTGTCTTATCCCTACATTACCTCCCTCACTCACTGACGCTGCTCAGCATTGCATTATCCACCTCCACTAGCACTGACTTCCTGTCTTATCCCTACATTACCTCCCCACTCACTGACACTGCCCAGCAATGCATTACCCACCTCCACTAGCACTGACTTCCTGTCTTATCCCTACATTGATTTGAGACCCTAAAACTGACCTCAGGTAAGCAAAAAGAAAGACTCCTGTGAGCATGCCCGAACGGACTCCCACTGAATGCCCCAGGAGAGCCAAGACTGGTCCCTTGACAGGGTGGGAGACCAGTGACCTGTATGGACTAAGTGAAAAGGATTTAACAGGTAAGACTAAAATCCTATTTTCACTGTCGTCCAATACAGGTCACTGGTACTCTGGGATGTACAAACATTGAGCTGACCCAGAGGTGGGAAGTAAGGCAAGGACCAGGCGCAAGGCCCAAGTCACTAGAACTGCTATGAACCAGTTAATTACATAGCCCAAACTGTAAGTGTCAACGGACACAACCAAGGGAACAATCCCTGAACTAACACAGCACACTGAACCAGAGCCAACCGGGCTCAACAGCAAGGAAGCACTAAGGATCACAGAGCGGAAGACCTAAACAGGCAAAACTGCCTCCAGGACCTTCCTCCCAAAACTGGCATCCGCCGAGGCCAGTACATCAACTCGGTAGTGCTTTGAAAATGTGTGCACAGAGGACCAAGTGGCCGCTCTGCACAGTTGATCAGCAGATGCCTGATTCTTGTAGGTCCAAGAGGCCCCAATAGATCTGGTGGAATGGGCAGTCACCCGGAAGGGAACATGCTTATTCCTCAACTTATAGGCTTCACGGATGGTAGCTTTAATCCAAGATGCAATAGTAACTTTGGCAGCCGGTCTCCCTGCCCTAGGTCCCTCAGGAATGACGAATAGAGCGTCAGACTTCCTGATAGACTCGGTGCGATGAACATAAAACTTGAGGCAACGCACCACATCCAACAAATGGAGATCCCGTTCCTTGTCAGATGAAGGATTAGGGCAGAAAGAGGGAACCACAATCTCCTGATTGATGTGAAACTCGGACACAACCTTGGGTAAGAATTCCTTGGTGGTGCGAAGCACAGCCTTATCCTTGTGGAACACCAGGTAAGGAGGTTTACAAGACAAAGCTTGTAACTCTGCTACCCGGCGAACCGAAACAATAGCCAAGAGAAAGGCCATTTTCCAAGTCAAGAGACGTAAGGGAATGGAAGCCAAGGATTCAAACGGTGGTCGCTGGAGTACTCCCAGCACCAAATTGAGGTCCCACTGGGGAGTAGGACTCTTGAAGGCAGGCCGAACATGAGTCACACCTTGGAAGAAAACCCTGACATCAGGAAGGATAGCAATCCTTTCCTGGAAAAACACAGACAAGGCAGAGGTCTGAAACTTGAGGGAACTCAGACTGAGCCCCTTATCAACACCGTCCTGCAAGAAAGCCAGGACAGTGGGAAGATGGAATTCAAGTGACAATTGCTTATCAGTGCACCATGAAACAAAGGTTGACCATATGCGATGATAGATCTTGGAGGACACAGGCTTACGAGCACTAAGCATAGTCGACACCACAGAAGGAGAAAATCCTTTCTTTGCTAAAATCGAGGATTCAACCGCCATGCCATCAAATGGAGAGAGTGAACATCCTCCTTCCACAGATAACCCTGGAGAAGTAGATCCGGACGGGCAGGGAGCGGGATCGGATCCGACACTGACATGGCCATCAACTCCGGATACCAGGACTGGCGAGGCCAGTTTGGAGCGATCAGGATGACAGGACAACGCTCCTGCTTCAACTTCTGGATAACTCTGATCAATAGAGGAAGAGGAGGGAAGATGTAAGCCAGGGAGAAATCCCAAGGGATCGACAAGGCATCCACTGCTAGAGCAAGGGAGTCCCTCCACAGGGAGCAAAACACCGGAACCTTCCTGTTGTGTCTGGTAGCCATCAGGTCCACCACAGGCATCCCCCACCGCCGGGCGATCATGTGAAACACCTCTGGATGAAGAGCCCATTCTCCGCTGTCGACGGTGTGACGACTGAGGAAGTCTGCCATGACGTTGTCCACGCCTGGAATATGAACTGCAGAGATGACAGGCACGTGATCTTCTGCCCAAGACAAAATATCCTTGACCTCCCACCAGGCGGAACTGCTTCTTGTGCCGCCTTGCCTGTTGATGTAAGCCACCGCCGTGGCGTTGTCGGACTCCACTCTGATCGGAAGACCGGTCAGTTGAGACTCCCAGTGCCTCAGGGCAAGCCGGACAGCTCGAAGTTCCAGAACATTGATGGAGAGAAGGGATTCCTCCAGACCCCATTTCCCCTGAGCACTGAAGCGACCCCAGACTGCACCCCAGCCCCGAAGGCTGGCATCCGTTGTGACTGTGGTCCAACGAGGAACTAGAAAGGATCTCCCTTTCAGGAGATGAGAAAGATCCAACCACCAGTGCAGACTCGACTCGACATGAGGAGGTAGAGAGACGGCCAGATGTTGATGATCTGGATGATTCCTGCACGTCTGGATCACAAATCTCTGAAGTTCCCTGGAGTGGGCCATGGCAAATGGTACTGCTTCGATCGTGGAAATGAACTTCCCCACTAAAGACGACAACTTCGGTACCGGAATTTCGTCCATGACCAGAATCCCAGCTACTCGGACGGCTATCTGGTGAGCCACATCCTCTGGAAGAAACACCATGCATTGGCGAGTGTCGAACAGGAGACCCAGGAACAGAAGCCTCTGAGATGGAATCAAGTCTGACTTGTCCAGATTCAGGATCCAGCCATGACGGTTCAGAGTGTGCATACACTTCTGTAATTGCTGATGGAGAAGCTCCGCTGAGGAGGCTTTCAGTAGGAGATCGTCCATGTAGGGGGTCACTCTGATCCCATCCTGATGAAGCACCGCTATCAAGGAGCCTAACACCCTCTGGAAGACCTGAGGGGCTGAAGTCAGCCCAAAGGGGAGCGCTGCAAACTGAAAGTGTCCCCTGTGGCAGGCAATCCTGAGATACCGCCTGCTCTCTGGATGAATAGGGATGTGAAGATAAGCATCCTGAAGGTCCAGGGAGGCAAGGAACTCCCCTGGAGACATTGCTGCAATCACAGAGCGCAGGGACTCCTGGCGGAAGTGGGAAGTCACCACATAGGCATTGAGATCTTTGAGATCCAAAATGGGACGAGCCCCTCCGTCCTTTTTTGGCTACCACAAACAGGTTGGAATAGAATCCTGAACCTGTGTCCCCCTGAGGAACCGCCTCCAGGACCTCTTTGTCCAAGAGATCCTGAATAGCGTCGTCGAACAGACGCCTTTTTGTGGGTTCCTGAGAAGGACGAGTAAAATGGAACCGAAAAGGAGGAAGGGAGGAGAAAGGGATCCTGTATCCCTCTGACACCACCTGAAGAACCCATGGGTCCGCCACTGACTCCTCCCAAGTCCGGCGAAAGATGCGGAGACGACCACCTACAGCCGGATGCGGACCCGGGTTCGGCGAGTCATGCCGAAGCAGTCTTGGAGGTCTTGGCCTTGGGGGCAACTTTGGGCTTCCAGGACTGTTTGGGCTTGGAGGAGGAGCGCGTAGTGGGAGGACCCGTTTGGGCCGAGGAGCGTGTCTCAGTCTGAAAGGAACGAAAGGACCGATTGCGTTTGGCTGGAAACTTCTTCTTAAAAACTGAGGGTAGAAGAGTACTTTTACCGCCAGTAGCCTCACTGATCATTTCTTTGAGTTCAGACCCAAAAAGCAAATTCCCCTGAAAGGGCAAGGAAAGCAAGGCTTTCTTAGAGGCTGTATCAGCAGACCAAATTTTCAGCCAAAGGGCGCGTCTAGCCACCACAGAAGAAGTGGAGGCCCTCGCCATCATGCGCACAGCAACAAAGGCAGCGTCAGCAACATAATTCTGAGCTTCAGTGATATTAGCAAGAAGCTGCAACTGTTCAGATACTGGTGCATCCTGGCGAACTGCTTCGGTCAGTCGCTCAGTCCAGGCCGCAATGGCTCTATTAACCCATGCCACAGCAAAGGTTGGACGAATGGCAGTGCCAATGGAGGCAAAAATAGATTTAAGAGAAAGCTCTAGCTTTTTATCCGTCCAATCCTGCAGGGCAGAGGCATCAGAGACAGCCAAAGCGGTAGACTTGGATAGTCTAGAAACAGGAGCATCCACCTTGAGAGGATGAACCCATTTTGCCAGCTCAGTCTCAGGAAAAGGGTACAGTTTAGCAAACTTTTTAGAGACAGAGGAGGATCTATCAGGATTCTTCCATGCCTCAGAGACTAGACGGGCAAGAGTAGGGTTAGTTGGAAAACAAACAACTGGCTTAGATTGCTTTTTCTGAAAAACATCAGTAGGATCATAAGTAGATTCCTGAGTCAGAGGAAGGTTGAGCGTATTCAGAACCGCTCTGATCAGACCCTCAGCCGAAACTTCAGGGTCACACTCATAGGGGTCCCCAATGGATCTGTTAGATTCAATAACAGTACGTTCCTCAGCATCAGAATCCTGCAAGAGTTCTTCTTCAGAAGAATCAGTTACATCAGGAGCCCCCTGTGGCTTAGGCAGGGAGGTCCTGATAGTAGAGGGGGTCTGCCAGACCTGGAGAGCCCCCTGTATCTGAGAGGGAAAGAGTTGAAGCGTGGATCTGAGATCCCTAGTGGCAGCTTTAAACTCCCTCACCCAAGATGGCTCAATAGCATGGCTGGGAAGCCCAGGGTTGCTATCTTGACCAGTACAATTAGGGCATAGATCCCACACATTATCGCTAGCCAGCCCAATGTGGCAAGAGGAGCAAAACGCCATGGGGGTAGCAGACCCCCCATCCTCCTTAGACTTGGGTCTAGCCCCTAGCTCCAGTGAAGTAGACATGCTCACAGCGTCAATATACCCCACTAATAACACTATCACCCAGAAAAAGTGTAAATGATTACAGTTTCACCCCAGAAATGTCTAAATTCTGACTTATCTGGCCAGCGAAGGGTTAATCTGTTGAGGAGAGAGAAGGCTCGGTCCCTGCGTAGTGTACTCGCTTAGGAAAAGTTCCACAAAATGGCGGCCGTCATGACAGCCAATCAGAAACGAGCGTGAACCAGGCGCTCATGGGAAATGTAGTTTTCCCATCACAAGTACCCCAAACAGTGCCCGAAGCCCCCCTGAACACCCCACATAAATAAAACACATTCCGGATGATAGAGCAGGAGCCTAGCATTAAAATGAGCCCTCTCTGAAGTTGCTGTGACAAGCGGTTCCAGAGATATGTCCCACACTGTGAATTCTCATAGAGAGTAAAGGAGCCCTTGCGTCTGAGCGGGAAAAAGCCGCGCTTAAAGGCGCGGAACACCATTTTTAATAAAGTTTAAGAAAACATTAAAAAGTGCCCAAACAAGCATGAAACACATAAGAAACATAAGTAAATGAATACCCAAAGCTCCAAAACCCAGAGAATACCACAGAAATTGCATAAAACAGTAATAATGCAATAAAAACACCCTATGAGTGCTGGAGTGTATTGAAACTCCCAAATACAAGCCCATCAAAGGGACACTGTGGGGACAAGTGGACCTTCAGCACTCAATGGGTGACTCACCTTTCCTGCAGGACTTCAGTCTTCAGGTGACCATGATGAAGTGGGAAAGAACCAGAGGTAAATTCCCCAGTAGGGAAGCTGCTTAACACAAGCTGTCCCCTCTTCAGGGCGTAAGGTCCACAGAAATCCCTGGAAGCTGCACCAGCCACTTTAAAGAGGGCAATTCACAGCCATGGTCACCCTCCTAATGGTGGTATTCCATATTTGAATAATAAATAATAAAACACTAAGATGCATAGATGTTCTCTACCTGGTGTGCAAAGCACTCCAGGAACAAATCAATCTAAAGTGGCTCTGGCCAGAAGGTGGCTTAAGTAAGAGGGGAGGCTCCGCCCCTTGCAAATCATTTGCATAGTTGTTCCTGCCTATTAAAGGGGACTTACGCCTCCCAGAGTACCAGTGACCTGTATTGGACGACAGTGAAAGAAGACTTTGTGCCTGGCAAAACACACCCAGGGGAGGCAGTAAGAAGGAGGTACTGCTCCCATTGGGTGATTCAATGGGGGGGGGGGTGATTTTTGTCCCGCCCCACTATCTAGCCCACCCACCACTATCTAAGGCTGAAAAAAAATGTCTGCCACTCACTCCTACACCACAGACACACACACACACACACACACTGGCAGACACATACACACATATACACATACTCATACAGAGATACATACACACATACACACATGCTGAGCAGCTGAGGATGATGGGAACTATGTTCAAGCTACAGCTGGAAGGCCATGGTCCAAATCTGTATTATGCATCAGGGTTCCCAGGACATAGATACAAGGTTATGGGCTCACTACAATAAACCATTTATATGCAGCTTCTTCATTCCCTGTCTGTGACCCTGCACAGCCCTGCCAATTACTACAAGTGAGCCGATTTCTAACCAATCAGCAGGCAGGATGCTGGGGAGCTGACTTGCTAGCACAGAGAAGCTGGGAAACTGGAAAAACAGCAGAGACATGATCAGGCAGTGCAGAGCAGGGCTTCAGCTGAGCTGGTAAATGGCAGAAGCATGGTTGTGACTGTATTTATATATTGCACAAAGAGAGAGAACGAGAGCAGATTGTTTGTCAGTCTGTCTGTAAGTAGAGGTGCCAGTTCCTGCAATCATCTCCATGCTGTACATAGCTTACTGTATAGCATGTATGACAAACTATTTATATATGGTCTGGCACTGTATAGTATACAGTCTGCATGTGTCTGTGTATAAGGACTGGCACTATACAGTATAGGAGGCACAGTCCCTGTTTGACACCAAAATCCCTCTGCTCCTCTGTTTAGGAGATCACACTGTGTGGTGTATATACCAGTGTATCAGATTGCTCCGCATCAATAAAACCCACAGTAACGTGGGTATACACTTCTGTATATGTCTCTTATAAATTAGTCTGTGTATAAAATACTTTCATCTTCTTCTAAATCATTCACTTACACAAAGAGTAACTTAACCATTTCAATGCCAGAGGGGAATGCAATGCATTGCTTACCCCCGGCACTCAAAGGGTTAAAATTCTCTAAAATACACCACCAGCCACACCCCCAGTAACACCACCTAAAACACAAGTGTCCCTCTTTGGCCATTTGAAATGTTGGGAGGTATGTTACCTACACTGCTCACACTGTATGTATGTATGTTCTGCTTTGTATCTGTGTGTCACTGTTTGTGTATGTCAGTACATGTGTATGTATGTATGTATGTATTTTCTGCATTGCATCTGTGTGTCACTGTTTGTGTATGTCACTGCATGTGTGTGTATGTATGTGTGTTGCATGCGTCTCTGTCTATCACTGTGTGTCCCCCTATATATGTGTGTGTTTGCACGTCTATGTATCACTGTGTGTACCTTTCTGACACGTACACCCTACACCATATTTCACTATCATAACATTTGTTTAAAAAAAAAAAACAAAAAAAAAAAACATTCCTGCATAACATGACGGGCATCGCCGTCCCACACTGTATGTATATATATATATATATATATATATATATACACACAAACACACACACACAAGACCAGAATCTCCCCGGTAGGATGTATCATGGAGATGGAGGAGTGACAGAAGTTTATGAATGAGGATGTTGGAGGGGGAGGTTAACACGTTCCTCGGTCGGTCCCTCTTTCCTCCGGCCTGGATACATTTCACATTATTAATTCATGAGTGTGAATCATTGTCAGACTGCAGCACTCTAAAAACCCTCATTACACTTTCTACTCAATGGAGATGAGCTCAGATCCCTTAAAATATCATCGCAGTCATAAAGCAGCCCCGTCCAGCGGATCCCAGTGAAAGGAAGTGAATGAGATGTGGATGTAACCTTATCTTACCTCTTCCTTGGACGGACGCACTAAAATGGTCCGGAGTAATTCGGAAGTGAACCAACTGCACCGTAAGGGAGAGACAGAAATTCCCCAAATCCCCAATTTCCGTTGGGGCTTTTTAACACTTTGAACACTAGAAGTTTAAATTATTTTTTTTTTTGCTGCATTTTGCATTTAACCCTATGAGTACCAGAGGTGTGTGTAAGTAATTACTCAGCAATGTGTTGCATACCCATCTGGTACTCAAGGGGTTAAACTCTGCTCTATTCTGTAAGTGTATGGTGACATAATGAGAATGCTCACATGGTCCTTTACAATCATGGGCGGAGCTCCTGCTATGCAGTAGTCAGCCCCGCCTATCCTTCTAAAGGGGTGGGGCTACTCACTACAGCACCAGCCAGCCCCACCCATGATTCTAATGAGCTGTTTGAATATTCTCAAGGTAGTGCAATGTTCCCACTCAATTACAGACAGTAGCAGAATAGTTAAAGAGACAGTAGCCCTTTATTGTGACGTTAGTCTGCAAGTACATACGTAACGTGTGAAATATCAAAGTTTTATTATTTATTATTTTATACAAGTGTAAAAGCCTGTGTACATGAGCCAAGGATCGGGTAATGTTAACCCTCTGAGTGGCAGAGGGGTACGCAACACATACCCCTCTGGAACTCAAAGGGTTAAGAGGCAGGTCCTGCTCTGCATACTGGCGTTATCTCACTGCTCCACGCGATGCAGTCTTGCGCTGCCTCACTCACGCAATGTAATCATGCGCAGCAGAGACTTGCCTGAATGCGGACAGTCTGTACTGTGCATGATGGCTTCTGACAAACATCCTAGCGTTTTATTATATAGGATACATATATATACATTTATGTACCTGTCTGTGAGCTCCAAAGCTTTTTATGGTCAGATGAACATGAAAGCAGGACTGTGATACAATGTAACACTATCCCTGCAGCACGTGAGGACAACAGGAAGGGAGCGCTCTCGGGACCACCAACAAAGCTTGAGCCCAATCCAGATTTTTATAAATAATCTTACAATAGATTTTATTGGGTTATATATTTAAAAACAGCAACATGGGTTCTCAAACGGAACGTCAATTTCACCAAAGACACCACAGTGTCTTTGGTGAAATTGACGTTCCGTTTGAGAACCCATGTTGCTGTTTTTAAATATATAACCCAATAAAATCTATTGTAAGATTATTTATAAAAATCTGGATTGGGCTCAAGCTTTGTTGGTGGTCCCGAGAGCGCTCCCTTCCTGTTGTCCTCACGTTTGTGGAATCGGCTTACTGCGATTGTGGGGGGCAGCACCGAGGCCATCAAGCCCGAATTGTAACGGGTGAGTGATTATTGGAATTCTGGTTTCTATTCATGCAGCGGTAGCGACTGATGTTTCTGTGAGGGATTAACTCACAGAATTATATTTTTTGTGTGTCTATCCCTGCAGCACTGAGAGCTCTGTACACTGTGTGCCATTATTTTTTACATTGCATCTTGTGCACATTACTTTTTACATTTCATCGTTTTTACACTGTCCCTGCTGTCACAGTCCTTTACAGAAAGCTCTCTGAACGCAGATCCAGGACATTCAATGCCAGGGAAGTTAAAAGTTTAAAATAAACAGATAAAGACAAAAAAAAAAAAAATAAATAAATGCAGGAAATGTGACTTATGCAACTGCAGACTCAATATGCATTGCTCACTCCTCTGGCAATCAAAAGGTTATCTCTTGAGGAACAGAGATGTGCTTTGTAATGCTTTCCGTATGTCTATAGTCCTCATGGGGTTAAAATAAAATAAAAAATGTTAAATATATCAATCTGACCGCTGTATGGTTTTAAAGTAAAATAACCTAAGAGCAACTTAAAGGGATAGTAATCCCCAAAATAAAGTTTATTCTATATGGTAGATTTTACAAAAAGAGGATTTTAGTCTTACCTGTTAAATCCTTTTCTCTTTGTCCATACAGGTTACTGGTAACTCTGGGTAGGCGATACGCCCCTTTAAGTAGGCAGAAAGAATTCTAGAATTGTATGCAGGGGGTGGAGCCTACCTTCCCTCCTTGGCTGCAGCTAGCCAACCATCTCCAGAAAGATTTGAGACACTAACTATTGACTAGATAGAGGAAGGGAAAGAAGACTCCTGTGACCATGACCCCGAAGGACCCCCACTGTCTGCCACAGGAGAGCCAAGCATGGTCCCTTGACAGTGTGGGAGACCAGTAACCTGTATGGACTAAGAGAAAAGGATTTAACAGGTAAGACTAAAATCCTATTTTCTCTGTCATCCAATACAGGTTACTGGTAACTTTGGGATGTCCAACCATTGAGTTTCCCAGAGGTGGGAAGTAAGGCAAGGACCAGACACAAGGCCCCAAAAGTCACCAGAGCAGATATGAACCATCAGATCAGAGATAGCCCAACAAAACAAATGAAATGTCAATGGACACTGAACAGGGGTAACAACACCCCAAACTGTTACACAGCACACTGAAGTAGAGCCAAAAGGGCTCAAAAGTGAAGGAAGCACCAAGAACCGAAGATGATCCTAGACAGGCAAGACTGCCTCCAGGATTTTCCTCCCAAAACTGGCATCAGCCGATGGCAGTACATCAACACGGTAGCACTTCGAAAAGGTGTGCACAGACGACCAAGTGGCAGCCTTGCACAACTGATCAGTGAAGGCCTGATTCTTGTAAGCCAAAGAAGCCCCAATAGATCTAGAAGAATGAGCCGTGACCCGAAAGGGGACATGCTTCTTCCTCAACTCGTCAGCCTTACGAATAGTGGACTTGATTCAAGAAGCAATAGTCACTTTGGATGCAGGTCTCCCTGCCCTGGGACCCTCAGGAATGACGAACAGCGCGTCAGATTGCCTGACAGACTCAGTGCGATGTACATAAAACTTGAGAAAATGCACCACATCTAACAAGTGGAGATCCCTCTCCTTGTCAGAGGTGGGTTCAGGGCAGAAAGAAGGCACCACAATCTCCTGATGTGGAACTCCGAAACCACCTTCGGAAGAAACTTCTGAGAGGTGCAAAGCACCGCCTTGTCCTTGTGAAACACCAAATAGGGTGGCTTACAGGACAGAGCATGCAACTCCGCAACATGGCGAACAGACAGAATCGCCAGAAGAAAAGCCATTTTCCATGTCAACAGGCGTAGAGGAATAGTAGCCAAAGACTCAAATGGCAGGCGCTGAAGAACGTCCAGAACCAAGTTAAGATCCAAATGAGGAGCGGGATTCTTGAAGGCAGGAAGAGTATGAGCAACACCCTGGAAGAAAACCTTGACATCAGGAAGGATGGCAATGCGCCTCTGAAAGAGAGCAGAAGTCTGAACCTTAAGGTAACTCAAACTGAGGCCCTTATCCACACCGTCCCGCAAAAAGGCCAGGATCATAGGCAGATCAAATTCCTGAGACAGGTCCTTATCAGCACGCCAAGACAGAAAGGTCGACCAGACACGATGGTAGATCTTGGAAGAAACAGGCTTGCGGGCACTGAGCATAGTAGCCACCACCCCAGAAGAGAAACCTTTCTTCTTCAATATTGAGGATTCAATTTCCAAGCCGTCAAAGCTAGCCGATGAAAATCCTCCTCACACAGGTAACCCTGTAGAAGAAGATCCGGATGGCAAGGGAGCCACTGACAGAGCCACAATCTCCAGAAACCAAGCTTGTCGAGGCCAGTACAGAACTATCTGTACTGTGCAACATTTGGAGGGGAGGAAAGATGTAGGCCAGAGGAAATAACCAAGGAATGGACATTGCATCAACCACCAGGGCTACAGAGTCCCTCCACCGAGAGGTCGTTGTAAGAAAGACCCCACTTCTAAACAATGAGGGTGAACACCTCTGGGTGCAGTTCCCACTCTCCGCTGTCCACTGTGTGTCGACTGAGGAAGTCCGCCATGACGTTGTCTACGTCAGGAATGTGCACTGCTGATATGGCAGGAACGTGTTCTTCTGCCCAGGACAAAATAGCCTTGACCTCTAACCAAGCGGCGAGACTTCTTGTTCTGCCCTGCTTGCTGAAGTAAGCCACAGCCGTGGCGTTGTTGAACTATACCCGGACTGGACAGTATTCCAAATGTCCAATGACGAAGGGCATGACATTTCACCCGAAGCTCCAACACGTTGATGGGAAGGAAAGAGTCCTCCGGAGACCACCGATCCTGAGCATTCAGGTGACCCAGGACCGCTCCCCAGCCGGAGAGGCTGGCATCCATCGTCTCTGTGGTCCAGAAGGATACCAGGAAGCACTTGCCTTTCAGCAGATTGGAGAGGTCAAGCAACCATGACAAACTCAGTTCCACATGAGGAAGGAGGGACACTGACATCTTCAGAAGGTCCAGCTGACCCCTGCACACCTGGATCACAAACCTCTGGAGTTCCCTGGTGTGAGCCATGTAAAACGGGACCACTTCTATAATGGAAATGAACTTCCCCACTAGAAAGGACAGCTTCTTGGCTGGAAATGGATCTTGAGCCAGAACCTCAGAAACTCTGTGGGCGATCTGGTGAGCTACCTCGCCCGTGAGAAACACCATGCTCTTCTGAGTGTCGAAGAGAAGGCCCAGGAAGACCAGACACTGGGATGGGACAAGATCTGACTTGTCCATGTTGATGATCCACCCGTGATGGGTGAGAGCGTGAATGCATTGCTGAACCTGCTGATGAAGAAGTTCCATAGAGGGGGTTTTCAGAAGCAGGTCGTCCATGTATGGAGTAACTCTGATGCCGTCCCGGTGAAGGACGGACACTAAGGCTCCCAGGACATGGTTGAAGACTTGAGGAGCTGTAGTCAGATCAAAGGATAGAGCTGAAAACTGAAAATGTCCTTGATCGCAGGCAATTCTGAGATACTGCCGGCTCTCTAGATGAATGGAGATGTGTAAATACGTGTCCTGAAGATCCAGAGAGGCAAGGAATTCCCCCCGGGGACATAGCAGCAATCACCGTCCGTAGAGACTCCTGGTGATAATGGGTCCAGATCACAAATGAATTGAGATCCTTCAAATCCAAAATGGGACGACAACCGCCGTCCTTTTTGGAGACCACAAAGAGGTTTGAGTAAAAACCCATACCTCTGTACTGAACTGGAACCGGCTTTAGAATATCCTTGTACAAAAGAGCCTGAATAGCGCCGTTGAACAGATGGCATTTTTCTGCGCCTTGAGGGGTATGAGAAGGAAAGAAGCGAAAAGGAGGAAGAGAGACAAAAGGGATCATGTACCATTCCGTCACCACCTGTAAAACCCACGGGTCTGCCACTGAATCCTCCCAGATGCTGTGGTAGTGACACAGATAGCCACCCACAGCAGAGTGGGGACCTGGGTTCGGTGAGTCATGCCGAAGAAGGCTTGGAAGCCTTGAGCTTGGAGGAGACCTTGGGTTTCCATTGCTGTTTGGGCTTGGAGGAGGCACGCAGAGCTGAGGGAACTGCCTGGTTCTCTGGACGTGTCTCAGTCTGAAAGGAACGAAAATACCGATTAAGCTTAAGCGGTGTTTTCTTCCTGGGGAGCAAGGGTAGAAGGGTACTCTTACCCCCTGTGGTCTCACTGATCAGATCTTTAAGATCTGGCCCAAACAATGAAGTACCTTGAAAAGGTAAGGAGAGCAATGCTTTCTTGGAAGCAGTGTCAGCTGACCAGATCTTGAGCCAAAGAGCCCATCTGGCAACCACAGACATGGTGGAAACCCTAGCCGCCAAACGGATGGCATCAAATAAGGCAGCAGAAACATAGTGCTGTGCCTCAGAAATGTTGGCAAGAAGGCGCAGCATATCCGAAGTAGGAACACCCTGACGCACAGCCAGAGTGAGCTGTTCAGTCCAGACCGCAATGGCCCGGTTCACCTATGCTGCAGCGACTGCTGGAAGCATAGCAGTACCAGCAGTGGCAAAAATGGACTTGAGGGAGACCTCAAGTTTCTTGTCAGTCCAGTCTTTCAGAGCGGACGCATCAGAAACTGGAAAGGCAGTAGATTTGGATAGCCTGGAGATAGGAGCATCCACTTTGGGAGGATGAACCCACTGAGCAAGCGCTACCTCAGAGAAGGGGTAAAGCTTGGCAAATTTCTTGGACACAGAAGGTTTCCTGTCCGGAGATTTCCACTCATCAGACACAAGGCAGTCAAGAGTGGGGTTAGGTGGAAAGCAAGTAAGGGGCTTTTTAGGCTCCTGAAACACATCAGAGGGATCAGAAGGAACCTCCTGAACTAAGGGAATGTTTAGGGTATTCAAAACAGCCCTGATCAGGCCCTCAGCCGAGTGCTCAGGATCAGCCTCAAAAGGATCCCCAAAAAACTGAGAGGAGCCCACAGCAGAACATTCCTCAACATCTGAATCCACTAGCAGTTCCTCCTCAGAGGAATCTGATACGTCAGGTACTCCCTGAGGTACACCCAACAGACATACAGATAGACCCAGTGATGCAGGAGTGTGCAATAGGAACTCCAAAGGTAAACCCCTGTGCGGAGGGGCACTGTGGGACATGTGGACCTGCAGCACTCAAAGGGTTGCTCACCCTTCCTGCAGATCTTCTGTCTTCAGATTACTATGTATTAAGAAGAAGCCTTGGTGGGCAACTCCTGAGGAAAGAACTTGTAGCCAAGATTTTCCCCCCAGGGCTTAAGGTCCACAAAAAGCACCTGGTTACTGAGCTACAGGGCTTAAGGTCCACAAAAAGCACCTGGTTACTGAGCTACAGGGCTTAAGGTCCACAAAAAGCACCTGGTTACTGAGCTAGCCACATCCAAGGGCATTGTCAGTTATGGTAATCCGCCTAATGGTGGTATTCCATATCTAACAGAAAAATAAAAATAAATAAATCTAAAACTATAGCAGAACGGTTCTCTTGCCTGTGTTATCTTCACCAAGGAACAAATCTTTCTGGAACTGGTTGGCTCCACCCCCTGCAATCAATTCTAGAATTGTTCCTGCCTACAATTAAAGGGGCAGATCGTCTACCCAAAGTTACCAGTAAACTGTATTGGACGACAGAGAAAATAAAGTATTTGTAGGTTTGAGAGATCTCCTCCGCTAAAGCCCCCCCCCCTTCTCCTGACGATAGCGCTCTGCTGACAGCAGGAGATCCCGCTCCGGGGACCAGGCGGCAGCTCTGCAGCGGAGCCGAAATCACGTTATTGGAAAATAATTACTTAAATGGAAAGATCTACAAAGTGTACCTGGTTTGCAAGTAGTTCTTTTTAAATAACACGATTTCGGCTCTGCTGAAGAGCCCCCTCGAGCCGGCCGCTTTACAGATGACAGCAGGAAAAGGGAAACTTTAGAAGAGGATATCTCTCAACCCATACAGGTTTGAGAGATGAGACTTTCTCCAAATACTACCATATAAAATAGACTTATTTTGGGCATTACTATCCCTTTAATCCAAGGACACAGTTCCCCCTTTTACTGGTAGAGGAGAAACATTTGGACACCCCTGCAGTAGTAAAATGATTTTGTTATGTCACAGCTTCCATGTCTAATCACTTGGAACACCCGCGTGCTGACTGCCTCAAAAGGTTGTAATTAATATGTCATCAAATCCTGGAGGTTCCTGGTGAAAACAAGGCTTTTGACTCTGTGTGGTTTTTCCCATGGAAAACGTCGGAGAGTGAAAGAGCTGAGTGCGGAGATCGGGATCTGCAGGTCTCAGCTATTACTCTCAGTCAAATAGTACCAAGGTCAAATGAGAGACAAGATCAAGAAGAGGTTGTAAACCAGACTGCAGGAGGGAAAGAATTACTGGTATGGGGAGACTGGGGAAAAAAAGTGGAACAAACCACTTGTACCAACCTATTCACAATATCCCCACTTTTAAATGTGACGTTTAACCCAGTGAACGCCAGAGGAGATTCCAAAGCATTTCTTTGCAAACGCAAAGACGGAAGAGGTGAGAGGACATCCTACATATGTTATAAACGGACTAGTTCTAGGGTGAACAACCTGAGGCTCTCCAGCTGTTGACATCTACATTTCCCATCATGATTGAATGACCAGTTGTAGTCCACAGCAGCTGAAGAGCCACAGGTTTCCCAACTCTGGTACTGTTCCTCGTAGTCCCTTCCTTGATTCTCCTGCAGGGCTGGGGGATACTAAACAAGGATGCACCAGGCACCCTTAACCCTTTGACCTCCAGAAGGCACCCCTATGGCACTCAAAGAGTTAAACAACCCCCTCCATTTACCACACTCCCAGTCACATGACCTCACCCTCATCTCCATTCACTATTCCCTGGCACAATTCTTTTAACCCTTTGAGTGCCAGAGGGGTACACAACGCATTGCAAAGCAATGCATTGCCTACCCCTCTGGCACTCAAAGGGTTAATCTATAACATACAAATTCTTGAGGTCTCCAGTCCACTGGAAACACTAGCATCCAAGGAGTTAAATAACAGCCAATTAATCCCACGAAGACCAGACACCCCACTGGTCCTTGAGAGGTTAATGAACGACTAACTTTATTTTAAGGAAAAATATAGGCCATAAGGTTTTTTCCGATGTGTAAAATCTAGGCCACTCCCACTGCCAGGAGATGTGTTGTTCAAAAGAAATATGGTGAAGCTGTTATTATCACACTCTATAGTGAACTATAGTCAGTGACTCGTCTTTCCCATAGAATGCAACAGAATAACCGTATGGGTGCCTGGAGGGGGATACACTAAAGGACGATGAGGGACCAGGATGGTGATATGGTGGGGGCAAATTAATATTGATGGCATATCGACTGTATGCACTAAGGTGTCTTCTCCATCATATCCCTGGGAATCCGCCACCATCCGCTGTCATCGCCATGAATCTGCCATGCCTTACACAGGTTTAAGATTTTGCTCGATAATGGCTCATTTGCATTTGGAAATGCAGGTTAATGAGTCACTGTCGTATTCACGTGGGTGCGCCTATATATTAATATGGCACATCTCCACGTGCAATATGCTCCGCTACCTGAGGTTGACTATGTTGGGATTCCCCTGTAGCTCTCTATGGAGTCAGAGGACAGTTTGCTGTCTCCACTCTAGAGATCAGCGACAACAGCTGCCCTATCTTAACCCTTTCAGTGCCATAGGGTTGTGGATTACAAACCCCTGTGTCACTGAAAGGGTTCCAAAATGAGAGAATGGCAGAGAAGCTATATATCAAAGCTTCTCAGCCCTTCTGTACTAACTGAATCAGCTGAGGAGCTTTCTGCTGATCAGCTGATTCAGGTAAACACAGGACTCACAAGGCACTCTACAACAGACTGCCTTGCGAGTCCACTGTTTACCTGAATCAGCTGATCGGTGGGTAGCCCGCTCAGCTGGTTCAGTCTACACAGAAGGGCAGAGAAGCTGTGATAAATAGCTTCTCTCCCACTCTCATTTTGGAACCCTTTCAGCCAAAGAGTTGTGTAATCCATATCCTTACGGCGCTGAGAGGGTTAAGGGAGCAATGCTGTTTGCGGTGTCGAAGTGTGAGCGGATCCTCTCCCCACCCACACTGTGCAAGCAGGGAAGTAGAGAGGATGCGCTCTGACCTCAAGGTTGCCGAACTGCTGGCGATGTGCGAGCATCCCTTCCATATCCCTTCCACATCTCCAGCAGTTCGACAGCCCTGCGTGCTAATGTATGAATTATTCCACTCCCCATGCATCCCTAAATTTTAGTGCATATGGCGATGTGTCTCCATTGCCAAAGCACCGCTCCTTGGTGCATCTCCCCCCGGGGAACAGAGCAGGACTGTATGAACATTTGTCCATTAAGAGGCATATTAACAGGCAGGGCACCCTAAGACAGGCATGCATGTCGGTCTGGTAGAGACACAGGGACTGCACTGGCCACTCCCACACCTCAGAATGTGGGTGTGGCCATTACAGCGATGTCTCCTCCACTCACAATCCAGAGCTCTGCTCGATTTCCTACTCAGCCTAATGTGAAATCCAACCCTGATCTCAATGGATAAATAACGAGCTTGCTAGCCCAGTTCTCACGCACCTGGATACTGAAGCGGTATGTCTATCTTTGGCCCAATCACGTAGTGCCCCTCCTCCAGGCTGTGGGCTGTTACCGTGGTCCACTGTCTGCAGGAATGGATTAGGATGACATCCTGGTCACTCACTCCATCCACGTACTCCCCTGAGGTCAAAAACACATCGGTCAGTAGAATTCTCTTTAACAGAACCTTTGGTCATGGCAAAACATGTCCTTAACCCTTTAAGGACGGGCCGCACACGCATGCGGAGCCCGGAATACCATGACGTACATGTACGACGTTGGTCCTTTAGGGACCGCAACCTCATGACGTACATGTACGTCATGGGTCGTTAAGGGGTTAACCCTTTGAGTACCCGAGGGGTATGCAACGCATGCATTACATACCCCTCTGGTAATGAAAGGGTTAAAGTCCGCCTGCCATCCTACAACACATTTAGTTTGTTTTACAGAGAAAAGAGAATTAGAATCTGCCTATATCTTGTACTAGCCATTATTTCTGTTTATGTTTAGTGACACGTTCTGGAACTTTATGCTAATTCCTTGCCAAGTATGCTAATTGGTTCTGTTTGAGGCCAAATTTATGCCTCGCTGTGCTGTCAGGCTCCCCCCCCCCGTCCTAGATTCATTCATAGTACAGTGACGCAGATACAGTAACCCTTCATGTGCCACACGGGGTCTCCAACGTACAGAGATGAATTAACCTTAATGTGCCACATGGCATTACCAACAGATAAAGGGTAATTCCTTACAAACTATTTATATTACAAACACAAAGGCACAATCTAAAGGACATTTTTACATACCACAAGAAAGATCCCTGTGCAAACACTATTAACCCCTTATCGACCCTTGGCGGTCCTAGCACGTCATGGGTAGTTCTGCGTTATGGACCCATGACGTGCCAGGACCGTCATGGAATTCAGGGCTCCCCGCGTGGCTGCAAGCCATTCGGGGAGCCGTGAACTGGATGCGAAGAAAGAAAAAATGGTCCATGGTCCTTAAAGGAGCAGTAAACTTTTTTTTATGAAAACACATATTTTATAGAGCATTTCCTGCTGAATAAAACAAGGTCACTCCCATCACTGTCAGATGTTTTATTCAAAATTTATAGCAGTTTAAATAATCTGGAAGTGAATTTACTGTGTTTACTTCCTGATAGTTCTGACAGGAAGTGAATTTACTGTGTTTACTTCCTGGTAGTTCTAACTGACAGGAAGTGAATTTACTTTGTTTACTTCCTGATAGTTCTGACAGGAAGTGAATTTACTGTGTGTTTACTTCCTGATAGTTCTAACTGACAGGAAGTGAATTTACTGTGTTTACTTCCTGATAGTTCTAACTGACAGGAAGTGACTCGGCAGTTTCTATCACATTCTATGGAGAACTGTATGTCTCTGACTTTTCTGACTTTCCTCTACATTAGAATCTAACAGGAAATCTAATTAGAATTTGACCACTAGAGGGCACTGCTAATGTAAAAAAACATGGCTTTAAACTGTAATAACTCTGGAAATATAAATCTCTCTGCAGTGGGAGTACCCTTATTTTACTCAGTAGGAAAATCCCTATAATATATATTTTTCCATAAGAAAAGTTTACTGCTCCTTTAAGTGACAGCCGCATGCATGATTGGTCATCCTTAAGGGATTAAAGGGAAAGCAATGTGTAAAATAAAGTAGATCGCTGAGTCTTCATTATGCTAAGCATAACACGTTGCACTGTGTGTAATAACTTACTTTCCTGTAGTTTTAAAGATATTCCATGTAAAAGACCACCGTACCGACCCTTCTGGCTGCGTCACACTCATTGCTGCATGGTCTGGATGAAGAGCGGTGAGGGACAAACTAAAATAAGCAAAGCAAAATCCTGCCATCGCTTGTCAAGGTGGGAGAGGGTTTTCCTTACACTTACTGAGTGAAGATTGTCCCTCACTGCGTCCATTCAGTCCCACGACCAGATTGCATCTCCAAGGGGAGGCTGCCAGAAGTGGTTAGAGGGGTATCCTTTTACATGGAATATCTTTAAAACTACAGCAAAGTAAGTTATTACACACAGCGCAACCTGTTATGCTTAGCATAATGAAAACTCATTGATCTACTTTATTTTGCCATTACTATCCCTATAACATACAACCGTCAATGTATCTACAACATAAATCAGTGATTTTCATCCCCAGTTCTCAGGACACAGCAACAGGTCAGATTTTCAGGATGTTCTTAATTAATCATGAGTAGCTCAATCACAATGACTGACCTACTGATTATTCTGCTTGTTGTCAGTTTATGCAAATTAGCCAGTACTTCCTGGAAAGAAGTGCCAGTCGGGAGGGAAAGCGGAATTTCAGTATCTGACACCCAGGCTGCTCCAGGCAGTAATTCAAAATTTTCATAAACTGAAAAACAAATCAAAATACCTAAACTACAGTTTTAACCCCTTAAGGACTGCTTTGATCCTTCCCGAAGCACCAGTACATGTGACTTGTTAAGTGTACCGGTGCACTGAGTAGGGGTCTGAAAGACACCACTCCAATCTAAGTGAGGTCAATTTCAGACCCCGTTTATACTTATAGAGCTCCCACAGGATCACTATAAGTAAAAAGTATGTGAAGAGCCAGGTTTGTCACCTGTCCTTAACCCTTTGAGTGCCAGAGAGGTACGCAACGCATTGCTTTGCAATGAGTTGCGTACCCCTATGGCACTCAAAGGGTTATGGGTATAAAAACAGTGACGATCCTGGCACGTCATGCGGTTCTTATGGGGTTGAATTAAAGGACAGTAATGTCCCATTAAAAATGCTTATAGTTTTGTAGTGGTTAAAAAATGAAAGTATTTGCCAAAAATCCTATCTCTCAAACCACTATTTTTTGAGAGATATTCGGATTCAAATGTCCTCCCCTCCCTCCTGACATCAGCTGTAAAGCTCACAGCAGGAGAACCATATCGGCCGATATCAGGAGGCTCTTAATCCGAGCCGAAATTGCGTTATTTAAAAAGAAGTACTTCACTGGAACGGTCTACAAAGCGTGCTTGCAAACCAGGAACACTTTGTAGACCTTTCCAGTGAAGTAATTATTTTTAAAGCGGAACTACCACCGCTAACAAACTTTATCTCCAATAATTCCTCATCTGGCAACTAGCTGCTCAGTAGCGCTAGTCGCCAGAATTATTACCGCGTTAAATAGAATTCTCCATTCTTCCCTGACTGACAGGCAGGACGGAGCGCAGACATCTTTCCATAGTGATGTCTGCGCTCCTGCGCTGTCAGTCCCAGTCAGCACTAGGAGGCGTTGCTAGGAGCCGTTCGGCTCCAAAAGGGACTGACAGCGCAGGCGTCACTATGGAAAGATGTCTATGATCCGTCCTGCCCGTCAGCCCAGGAAGAATGGAAAATTCTATTTAACAATGTAATAATTATGGTGACTAGCGCTACTGAGCAGCTAGTCGCCAGATGGGGAATTATTGGAGATAAAGTTTTTTTAGCGGTGGTAGCTCAGCTTTAAATAACGCGATTTCGGCTCTGCTGCAGAGCCGCGGGTTGGTCCCTGGACCGGGATCTCCTTCTGTCAGCACAGCGCTGACGTCAGGAGAAGGGGAGGGAGGGGGGACTTTAGATGCGAAAATCTCTCACACCATAGTTTAGTTTTTTAAGCTCTACAAAACTATAAGTATTTTTATGGGACATTACTGTCTCTTTAAAGATTAACTAACATAAACGTAGATGATTTGAAAGCTGTTATAAGGTTTTACTTTGACTATAGTAATGCACCAATATTCATTCCTGTTAATATTACATCATGTATTTTCTAAGAATAGCAACATTTAATGGGGTAGTAACACTTAATATATAGTAAAATTTATATTGTAGGGTGTATCCGCCTGAGTACAACAAGGGTACAATCACTGCTGAGAGGTGTTTTATTCCAAAGTTATTACAGCTCAAACTTGAATTTTTAGGTGCAGTATCCTCATTGGCCTTTAATTGTACAGTGGTGCTGTTGCTACACCTTTCTGTGGAGGTTTATGGCCAGTTGACCAGAGTTGTCTATAGGATGGTGTAGCAACAGCGCCACTGTACAATTTTCAGGTCATTGAGATATTGCACCTAAATAATTAAATTCTGAACTGCAATAACGATTGAATAAAACGCTCTCAGTATTGGGAGTGCCCTTGTTTTACTCTAGAACACAACCCAACAAGATATATATATATTTTGCTTAAAGGGATAGTATTACTTCAAAATTACTATCCCTCATATTGTAGCCCTTATTAAACTGAGTTAAATGACACCAGCGGCATCTCTCAAACCTTTATGGTTTAAGAGATAGCCGATTTCAAAGTTTCCTCTCCCCTGCTGTCAGCGTTTTGCTGCCAGCAGGAGAATCCGGTCTCTGAATCAAGAGGAGGCTCTTCAGCAGAGCCGATATCTCGTTATGGAAGGAAAAATGATTCATTGAAACAGTTTTCTACGTGTGCTTGGTAACCAAGCACACGTAGAAGACTGTTTCAGTTAATAATTTTTCCTTCCATAAAGAGATATTGGCTCTGTTTAAGAGCCTCCGCCTGTCCCGGGACCGGATTCTCCTGCTGGCAGCAGAACGCTGACAGCAGGGGAGAGGAAACTTTGAAAGCGGCTATCTCTTAAACCATAAAGGTCTGAGAGATGCCGCTGGTGTCATTTAACTCAGTTTAATAAGGGCTACAATATGAGGGATAGTAATTTTGAAGTAATACTATCCCTTTAAGTGTTATTATCCCTTTAAGTCTACTGCCCTCAATAATTAGTGTGGTTAGAATGAAATCCTATATAATAATTCACTAAATATGTGTCAGAAGCCATCATGCGCGGTAGAAACGGCTAATCGCGCTGCAGTCATGCGCACTACAGACTGCCCGCTCCGCGGCTGATAATGGAGCAGGATTCCCTATTCGTACCGTAGTCCTCTCTGCGCACCTAAGGCCTGGATTTGGAACACTACACTCCGTATGAGCCGTGGTGCGGGCAGTCTATACTGTGCATGACTGCACTGCGGCCGTTGCTGGGTGGAGCTGTGACCCATGTACACGGGCTCTTCAACTAGTGTCAGTATATTAGATTTTAACGGGTTTTCTACCACTCAGTTTGGACAGTAACGGCTGATCCCAGGGACGTGATCATTAGAAATTCCTGGGAGAAAAAATCCTGATCCTCACCATAATTAACTCTCTGAGTGCTTGAGAGGTATCAAACGCATTGCGTTGCAATGTACTGGATACATCATTGGCACTAAAAGGGTTACATGAGAACTAACTCCCCCCCATAACCCCAACACTTAATATGATCATAAAATACTAATGAATCCTCTCAGTTTTGCAGTTTTTCTTTGATTCAAGAGATAACATTTTCAGTCAGTCCCAGACACCAGTCCTGCAGGCAGACATGACAGTTGACAGAAGGCCCACAGGACCTCAAACCCCGCCCACTGCACATGGTTATCTTATGATGCTCTTCCACTCTTCTAGCTCTAGGGGGGGGGACCTGCCAGCAACTGTCATGTGACATCCAGGACCAATTAAGATGTTCTCTACTGAAGAAAGTCACTAGATCAAAAATCATATGGGCCGTTAGGCAGGGGTAAGGTAAATGGGAGGTATTATTAGTTTTTTTTATTTTTTAAGCCTTTGAGTGCTTAACCCCTTCGCGTCCAGTGACGTACCCGGACCGTCACGCTGGTCCGGCAGTTAAGGACCAGAGACGATCCTGGTACGTCACGTACTATTACTCACCGCACTCCTGCAGGGGACTGAACTTGATCGCTCCAAGACCAGAGCGATCTCTTTCAGTCCCTCAGTTCGGCGTGCCGCCCCACGTGATCAGTCACGTGGGGCGGCACGCCGAAATTCCCTATCAGGTCCTTAAAGGACCACACACCCCGCGACCGCTGGTTGTTAAGGGGTTAAAGGGGATGTATCACCTTTTGTGTTTTTTTTTAATGCTATACAAATGCAGTTTGAGAGTTTATTTTTTCTCCTTCACGTCTTCTCCCCATTCTGATCGGTAACATGCTTGCCGACGAGAATACAGGAGAGACCCTCCTCCTAGAGATCGATATCTAGCCAATGAGAGTGCTCCAGCTTACAGACAAATTAGCGTGGAGGAGGATCTCTCCTGTATTCTCGTCGGCAATCGTGTTGTCGATCAGAATGAGAAGAAGACGTGAAGGAGAAGAAATAAACCTCCAAACTGCATTTGTATAGCGTTTAAAAAAAAACCAACAACAACACAGCATTGTTAGAATAGCTAAAACAAAGCGATTAAGGCAAACTTTTGGTAAGGTGATACTCCTTTAAAGGGACAGTAATATTTAAAATGTAAAAAAAATGTATGAGGAGAAGACATCAAGGGGAAAAAGTAAACTCTCAAACTGCATTTGTATAGCATTTAAAAAAAAAAACAAAAAAAAAAACAACAGCATTGTTAGAATAGCTAAAATAAAGAGATTAAAGAAAACTTTTGGTAAGGTGATATATCCCCTTTAAATCAGAACTTTCACACAAATTAAAATGCCCCCCAAATAATTATGCACATAGCAATACCCACATCAATTACTTGTATTATCCTGAATAAGACCGGCATTATTGAGAGATCCAATTTGTTCAGAGACTCACAGGCAGGCACCTTGCTGTAGTGGCATCTGTGTGTCTGCACTGTCAGTCACTTCCTGTACCATAAGGTACAATGCAACTCCCAACCACCAATCCTAGAGGAGACAGTGACAGACAGAGCATGTGCGCAGATGTCTCTTTGGCAAGATGTCTGCGCTGATACCAGCCCGTGAGTCCCCAAACACGATGGAATTCTCAGTAACACCGGACTTATTCAGGATAATACTAGTATTGCTATGTGTATCGCTATTTGCATAATGATTTGGGGGGGGGGGCACTTTAATTTGAGTGAAAGTTCCGCTTTAAACCCATCACATGAACTAATAGGTTTCTTTATATAGGCCTTAAGTGTGTATGCAGTTTATACAATACGGGGTAACACGTGCTTTACAGAGTGGGACAAATGGAGTGGGGTCCATGCTCTACAGCTTACAATCATATGATAAGATATGTGAAATGCAGAGGAGTATCTGCGTTCCCAAACTCATGAGGTTTTCCCCAAAAGACCCTGGGATTAAAGTGGACCAGTCACCATAAGACAAGTCTAGTCTATATATATATAAAAGAAGACTTTGTGCCTGGAAAAACACACCCAGGAGCGGTAGTAAGGAGGAGTTATTGCTCCCATTGGGTGATTCAATGGGGGAGTGATTTTTGGCCCGCCCCCACTATCCAGCCCGCCCACCACTATCTAAGGCTGAAAAAAAAAAAGGTTGCCACTTACTCCTACACCACAGACACACACACATGCCCCCCCACACACTGGCAGACACATACACACATATACACACACTCATACAGAGACACACACACTCACGCTAAGCAGCTGAGGATGATGGGAACTATGTTCAAGCTACAGCTGGAAGGCCATGGTCCAAATCTATATTATGCATCAGGGTTCCCAGGACATAGATACAAGGTTATGGGCTTGCTACAATAAACCACTCAGATGCAGCTTCTTCATTCCCTCTCTGTGACCCTGCACAGCCCTGCCAGTTACTACAAGTGAGCCGATTTCTAACCAATCAGCAGGCAGGATGCTGGGGAGCTGACTTGCTAGCACAGAGAAGCTGGGAAACTGGAACAACGGCAGAGACATGATCAGGCAGTGCAGAGCAGGGCTGCAGCTGAGCTGGTAAATAGCAGAGGCATGGTTGTGACTGTATTTATATATTGCACAAAGAGAGAGAAAGAGAGCAGATTGTTTGTTAGTCTGTAATTAGAGGTGCCAGTTCCTGCAATCATCTCCATGCTGTACATAGCTCACTGTATAGCATGTATGACAAACTATTTATATATGGTCTGGCACTGTATAGTATACAGTCTGCATGTGTCTGTGTATAAGGACTGGTACTATACAGTATAGGAGGGACAGTCCCTGTTTGACACCCAAATCCCTCTGCTCCTCTATTTAGGAGATCACACTGTGTGGTGTATATACCAGTGTATCAGATTGCTCCACATCAATAAAACCTACAGTAATGTGGGTATAAACTTCTGTATATAGCTGTTAAATTAGTCTATGTAAAAAAATACTTATATCTTGTTCTAAATCATTCACTTACACAAAAAGTAACTTAATCATTTCAATGCCAGAGGGTATTAAATGCATTGCATACCCCTGGCACTCAAAGGGTCAAAAATTCTCTAAAATACACCACCAGCCACACCCCCAGTAACACCACCTAAAACACAAGTGTCCCTCTTTGGCCATGTGAAATGTTGGGAGGTATGTTACTTACACTGCTCACACTGTATGTATGTATGTTCTGCTTTGCATCTGTGTGTCACTGTTTGTGTTATGTCAGTGCATGTGTGTGTATGTATGTGTGTTGCATGCGTCTCTGTCTACCACTGTGTGTCCCCCTGTGTATGTGTGTGTTTGCACATGTGTCTGTGTATCACTGTGTGTACCTTTCTGACACGTACACCCTACGCCATATTTCACTATCATAACATTTATTAAAAAAAAAAAAAAAAATTCCCTGCATAACATGATGGGCAACGCCGTCCCACATTGCTAGTTCACAATAAATATGGAGATTTAACCCGTTTATTGCTAGACAGAAACGCGTGGGCGATTTCTCTAGCATTCAACCTCTTTATTCTCACTCTAGAATTGCTACTGTAATATGTAAAGTGATTAATTGCAGCACTTCTAAGAATAATGAACCGCGTAGAAGTGGGAAGGGGAGATAATTACCGCTGATTTTCTTCAGCTCGCGGTTGTCAGGGACATTACAAGCCCCCAAAAAATCCTGAAAACCTATAATTACTGAAGCCTTTCCAGAACCTTCTCAACTTTGGTATCTCATTGTAAGTAGGTCACAGTTTAACCATTTAAAGGGATGTGCTATGTATTACAAAGCAATGTGTTTGACGTCACTCTGACCCTTAAAGGGATAGTAATACTTAAAATGTAAAAAAAAATATGTTGTAGGGTTTATCCCCCTGAGTAAAACAAGAGTACTCCCACTGCTGAAAGATGTTTCATTCAAAAGTTATTAATTTTCAAAATTGCATTTTTTAGGTGCAATATCACAGTGGCCTGAAATTGTACAGTGGCGCTGTTGCTACACCATCCTATGGAGATTTATGGTCCTGAGACCAGAGCTGGCCATAGGATCATGTAGCAACAGCGCCACTCTACAATTTCAGGCCACTGTGATATTGCACCTAAAAAATTCAACTTTGAAAATTAATAACTTTTGAATGAAACACCTTTCAGCAGTGGGAGTACTCTTGTTTTAATCAGAGGGATAAACCCTACAACATATATTTTTTTTAATTTTAAGTATTACTATCCCTTTAAAGGGATAGTAACACTTGTTTTATATAAGCTTTAATATTGTAGTTATTAAAGGGATAGTATTGTCACAATTTAATAAAACCGAATCTTGTAACTATTAAAAAAACTAAGCGAAATGCCCACCAGTCCTATCTCTCAAACCTTTATTGTTTGAGAGATAATCGCAGCGAAAGATTCCCCCTCCCTCCTCTTTCCCTGACTTCAGCACGGTCCTGGGAGCGTGAGAGGCTCTTTAGCAGAGCCGAGATCGAGAAACGTAAAAAGACTTACTTCAGTCAAATGGTCTACAAAGTGTGCTTGCAAACCAAGCACACTTTGTAGACCATTCCAGTGAAGTAATTCTTCTATGTCCCGCGATCTTGGCTCTGCTGAAGAGTCCCCGCTTGTCCAGTGACCGGATTGCTCTGCAGCCAGCTAGCGAATAGACTCAGTGAGGTGCACATAGAACTTGAGACATCGCACCACATCCAGCAAGTGAAGATCCTTTTCCTTGTCGGATGTAGGGTTAGGAGAGAAAGAGGGCACCACGATTTCCTGATTAATGTGGAATTCAGATACCACCTTCGGGAGAAACTCCTGAGAAGCGCAAAGAACCGCCTTGTTTTTGTGAAACACCAAAAAAAGTGGTTTACAAGACAGGGCATGAAACTCGGCGACATGGCGAACAGACACAATCGCCAGGAGAAAGGCCATTTTCCAATTCAGCCTTCGCAGAGGAATAGTAGCCAAGGACTCAAATGGAGGGAGCTGAAGGACACTGTCTTCTCCACCCGTCTTGTTCCATTGGTAGCCATAGAATCACAGTACACTATATCCCAACCCAGCCTTGTTCCACTGGTAGTCATCAGCCCACACTACACTGTCTACCATACCATCCTTGTTCCACTAGTAGTCCCCAGCCCACATTACACTGTCTACCACACCAGCCTTGTTCCACTGGTAGCCACAGAATCATACTAAACTGTCTTCCAGGCCAGCCAAAAAACACACTTCATTGATAGATAGAATTTTATTGCAGATAAGAACCATAAGAACAGCCTTATGCCTATCCCATGCATGCTTACATCCCCTCACCGTATTAACCTCTATCACTTCTGTAGACTGTTCCACTTATCTACTACCCTCTCAGTGAAGTAAAACTTTCTTACATTACATCTAAGATTCTGACCTCTTATAGAGGAATATTATCACTAAATGAGAGTTCAATAATCATTGGGTTGAATGTACTAATCCACCAGCGCAGATCCCATGGTGATGGCCTGCAATGGCAGCAGCTCCAATTCAGGATCTTTAGTGCAGCAGAGACCCACAAAACTATCTTCAAACAGCCCACCCACAACCTGATTTAATTAAAGTATTTTACCAGTAAAGAGACGTGGGGGAGGTGGACACAAGACTCTAATCACCTCCTGTGTTCACATCTTAAAACATTTAAGTTCAGCTGATAGTCATCTGAAGCTCTGCCTATCTGAGTCTGGGTGAGTGGAAGGCTGGAACAGGCTTCCATGACAATCCCTATTCTCTCTGTTCCGTTCAGTATCAGTGTCCACATGATCCCAGCTAGGGGGAGGAGAGGCTCCGCCTCTTGCAACGTGGAACCTGTGACAGTCCTATTTGTCACAAGCTTAATCTGGGTGAGCGGGATTGGGAAAAAGGGAGGCAGGATACTCCCTGAAAGTGGGTGAAGAGAGACCATGGAAGGGGGAAGTGGCTGGGTCACTGGAAAATCCACCAAACCAGAGGATAAACTCCGTAATCCCCAGAATGTCCGTTGCAAATCAAGAGACTTCTCCAGGTATGATATCAATGCTATGTTAAACCCTTAGATGCCAAAGAAATGCTTTGCAGACCTCTGTGGAATCCAAGGGGTTAAAAGATTAGGTTCTTCGGGTTCCACAAAGGTTCTGTGTTAAATCACAGGGTTCCACCAGTTCAAACAGTCATCACTGTTTGACATCTCATGTCTCCACTGTCCAACACCGTGAAGTACGCTGGCAGGTCAATAAACAAGAATCTTAGGAGCAGCCTCGTCTGTAACTCATACAACTGGCAGCACCACAATATGAATCTAGCAGCGAGAAGGCAACCACTTCCCCGCCCGCCTGTTTGTTGGCTGAGCGATCCTCAGACTGATCCGTCCATCTGGGGAGTTAATTGACCCTCAGAGGTTCTGACTAACACTGCTAATTAATATTTCATGACTCACGTGTTTGGTTTATCAGCCAAATTCTGTTCTTTAGCTTCTGCCAAAAAACAGATGATACTTGCTGTTCCGTGCTGGGAGAGAGATGTAATCTAGGATTTTATTCCTGGGACACACAACTGGATTCAGCGGGTAAAAGAACTGCAATATTGGGGCAAACCAACTGCATGTATATTCCTCAATTTCCAACTGATTTAAAGGGGAACTACAACCCTGCAAAAACGTTATATTAATTAAGTCTTCATCTGGCGACTAGCTGCTTAGTAGTGCTAGTCGCCAGAAATATTACCTGGTTTAAAAGATTTTCGACTTATTCGGAGGCTGACAGTAGCAGGAAGCACTGACATCTTGCCATAGTGACGTCCGTGCGCCTGCGCTGTCAGTCCCTTTTGGAGCCGGCCGGGTGGTAGTTCCCCTTTAAATGGTCATTTTAACAGATTAAATGATAGGGAGGTCGCCAATGCATTGCTTAGCAATGCATCGACAACCTCTCTAGCATTCAAAGCGGAACTATCAGCAAAATTAAATTGCCCCCCAAATCCTTATTAAAATAGCGGTAGGCATATACATACTTTTATTATGCTGATTAAGTCTGGTATTAGTGAGAAATACAACTTGTTCAGCAGGCATCAGCGGCAGGTATCTTGGGGTAGACCTCTCACTAACGCCTGACTTATTAAGCATGATAAAAGTATGTATATGTGTATCGCTATGTTAATAAAGATTTGGGGGGCAATTTAATTTTGATGATAGTTCCGGTTAAAATGCCCATTTAGATCACTGAGAATTTACGTATATATTTATTAATCATTACTGCAGGAGCACTGGAAGTAAAAGCGGGATCTGAAATTGACCTCCCCTACACAGGAGTGGTCTGTCTCTCAGACCCCTGCTCGGCGTGCTGTTACACGTAAGAAGTCACATGTACCGGCGCATTGGCAAACATCAAATCACTCCTTAACCCCTTAAGGGCCATTGACATACCAGGACCGTCACTGCGGTCCAGCACTTAAGGACCACTGACGGTCCTGGTACGTCATGTAGTTCAGGGCTTCCGGTGCGGCTGCACGCCTCTCCGGAAGCCCTGAACCAGAATCGCTATAAAAAAAAAAAAGAAAAAGCCCCGCTTGTGCGTGCGCCGGTCCTTAAGGGGTTAAGAGAAGATAGCTTACCTGTACCGCTGGTCTTTAAGGGGTTAAATAAATCAGTTGTGGAAGTTCCTTTGTTTTACTCATCATGAAAAGCCCTACAACATATGGGTTTTCAGCAAACATTTACTGCTCCTTTAAGCTCGTGTTTGATTGCAAATGGTTAATACATATAATGACCTATTCTAGTATTACGCCACAAATATATATTTAAAAAGACATAAAATAAAGTGTAAACGTAATGTTAGAGGTTGGCTGGTGGTTGCCTGATCCCTAAACAAAATGTTACTTGTTGGAAACTGATCCTTAGGGTCAGTCTCCCTTCCTAGTTATAACCAAGTCAATAGGTTAAGTATACAGTAAATATTTCCTACACTAGGACTGTACAAAGGTCTTCACAACCCAATGCACCGTGACCTTACCAGTATCCCAGGGGAAAAACACATCAAAGGTCCCGCCAATAATGCTATGAATGAGTAGGATGGGGTATGATTTACTGCGATTGAGACATACACTGGGTTTCACTAAGCAGATTTAGGTGTAGCCTTTTGAACATTAGTTTTGTGTTGCTGTGTGACAGTTCAACACAATACAATCACCAGTGATTTATGGTAGAATGTCTATCTCCTAATGTAACCAACAAGGAAGAGATTTATAAGAGAAGGGAACGGGCGTAAAAAGATTAAAAAAAGGCAATATGTTTATTTCTGACATGTTATTTACTAATTAGGCTTTCTATCTCATATCTATCTATCTATCTATCTATCTATCTATCTATCTATCTATCTAATATCTATCTATCTATCACATATCTATCTAATATCTATCTATCTATCTATCACATATCTATCTATCTCATATCTATCTATCTATCTATCTATCTATCTATCTATCTATCTATCTACCTATCTATCTATCACTTATCTATCTAGCTATCTATCCATCTATATAGCTATCTATCGCATATCTATCTAGCTATCAATCTATCTATCTATCTAATATGTATCTATCTGTTTGTATTATCTATTTATCTATCTCATATCTATCTATCTATCTATCTATCTATCTATCTATCTATCTATCTCTCTATCTATCTCATATCTATCTAATATCTATATATCTTCTATCTATCACATATCTATCTATCTATCTCATATCTATTTATCTATCTATCTATCTCATATCTATCTATCTATCTTATATCTATCTATCTATATAGTTATCTATCTTATATCTATCTATCTATCTAATATGTATCTATCTGTCTGTATTATCTATCTATCTACCTATCTCATATATATTTATCGATCTATCTATCTATCTATTGAT